>JACEFZ010020515.1:325000-358440 GCA_014155875.1 Cepaea nemoralis
CATACCATCTATCATGTTTTCTACATACCATCTATCATACTGTCTACATACCTTCTATCATACTGTCTATATGCCGTCTACATATAATATATCCTATTGTCTACATACCATCGAATATGTTATCTAGATACCATATATCAGTTTGTCTACGTACCATCGATCATATTATCTAGATACCATACATCATAGATTCTACATACCATCTATCATACTGTCTACACACCATCTATCATATTTTCTACACACCATCAATCATATTGTCTACATACCATCTATCATATTGCCCACACACCATCTATCATACTTCTTGCACGCTACATAGAACAGACTGACCAGAAAGACGAGCCCGCCAGACAGAGGACTACAACAACACTCTCTCAGTTGTGCGAGGGGTCGGGACAGACGAAGAATAGACAATCACAGTTGACATATTGCGGGCGATGCTCAAGAAATCACCTAACACCGCCCCAGGCCCAGACGGCATCCGATATGGTGACCTAATGGTGATATCAGATGATGACATGGAAGAACTGGCCAGAGAATTCAACACCAGTATCCAGAGGGGTCAGGTCAAAGAAGAATGGCTACACAGCTACTTGCTGCCGCTGACAAAACCGAACAAAGACCACTCCAAGATAAGCGGCTACAGAATCATTACGATGCAGAATACTGTTGGCAAGCTACTGGAGAAAATTGTAGCACACAGACTTGCTTGGGACTTGGAACAGCTCGGCTGCTTCCCGCCCACACTTGGAGGATACAGACGCAACAAAGAGTCATGGCTGAATGCGGCGGTCTTTGCTCAAGATGTTTACGAAGGATTTCAGGTCAGAGAAGAGACATGTGCGGCCGCCATAGACTTAGAGGACGCATATAACAGAGTATCTTTCGGGCACTTGATGCAAACCCTCCTCAGACTGAAAGTGCACCCTCACCTTGTACGATGGATAGCTGCAGTTCTACTCCAAAGGAAGGTGGTGCTAAGATGCGGGAGTTGGTCTTCTGAGCCGATAACGATATGTCCAGGATTGCCGCAGGGTTCACCACTGTCACCAGTACTATTCAACGTGTATACGGTGCCGATCACTGAACAACAGTTGGATGGGAGGGGTAGGACTCTATCATTCGTTGACGACATCCTCGTCTATCGACAGGGTCGAGATAGACAGGCGGTTGCCAACTATATGCAGGGCGAACTAGATCGAATTTCCTCATGGTGTGCTGATGCCGATGCCCTTGTCAACCCTGCAAAGGCAACGGTTACATGGTTCTCACTAAACAACCATATTGTGAAAACAGACCTGTCGGCAGTAAGAATGGATGGGAGCATTCTGAGTAGAACCCAGTCAATGACATATCTTGGCGTGAGGCTTGATCGTAGCCTGTCCTTCAGAGATCATGTCGATTATGTCATAACGAAGGCTCGAAAAGGTTTGGCAGCAATGAGAGTCATGGCGACTGCCAATATCGAGCAAAGACTGCTATTACTTCTGTTCCAAGGACTTGTGCTTTCACGCATCGAGTATGCCCTGGCCATCCTAACTGTCAGCCCTACACAGATTGGAAGACTTGAAAAGGTACAAAACGAAGCCATGCGCATCATTTTGGGCTGCACGAGAGACACCAGCTGTGTAGCAATGAGATACCTCCTTGACTTCCCGACAATGGAACACAGGATCAAGATCTGGAGAGCTCGTGCATACTTAAAAATAAGTGCAGATGAGCAGCACCCTCTGCATGACGCTGTATTCAGAGAAAAGGGTGACAGGCTAAAGAGGGGCAAATCATGGATGGGTCGGGCGGAAGATGTCGTTGGACAGGTCTGCAGTCTTACCAGTATCAACCCCGGCAAGGAATGGGTGCCGGTGCCTCCAGCTTTTAAGTGTACCTTCTCCTGCATTATCACACTCGACAGACGGTGCAGAGAGCAGAACACTGCCGCTGTCAATGCAGAGGTTAACGCGCTCATCTATGATCACTCAGATAGCCCCGAAGTGCTCATCTATACAGATGGATCTGTTGTAAAGCAGCAGAGAAGTGCGTGGGCATTTACAGCCCGTTCAGCGGGCCGAACCGTTCAAGAATCCAGTGGTGCCCACTCTATGACCACGAGCAGCATGACGATGGAGGTGATGGCAGTTACACAGGCTTTCATATGGCTGGAATCACAGCATTATACCAACGTGTGTGTACTAAGTGATTCAATGAGCATGATTCAGAAGGTCGAAGCTGGATCTGTACGTAGACAGTGGACTGAGTCGCTGCGGAAGTCTGTTGTCCGCAAAGTCACCTTCATCTTCGTCCCGGGACATGCGGGAGTCGAGGGAAATGAACGAGCTGATAAATTGACTGGCTCTGCACCCCCTGTAGATGGCCAGCCCATGGATCGTGCCGATGTTATTAACGCCTTTAAAGATATGGCGAGAACAGAGGATTTTGACGCCAGTGATTCCACATCGCTTTCCAGGATGAAAGACCTGGGGTAAGAATCGGCACAGCCAGACGCGAGAGGTACATCGGGAAAACAAAGCGCCTCGTCAACCAACACAGAACTGGCACTATTAGCCACCGGACGCTGATGCATATGCTGGGGGGAGGATCTGAGCACCTATGGACATGTCCGGAGTGCAACGAAGATAACCCAACTGATAACTAACTAACTAACATCTATCATACTGTCTACGTATTATTTACTATATTTTCTACATACCATCTATCATATTGTTTACATATCATTTACTATATTGTCTACATACCATCTATCATATTGTCTATACACCATCTATAACATTGTCTACATATCATCTACCATATTGTCTACATACTATATATCATATTGTCTCCGTACCATCTATCATATTGTGTACATATCAAATATCATATTGTGTACATACCATATATCCTATTGTCTGCGTACCATCGATTATTTTATCTATATAGCAGATATCTTTTGTCTTCATACATCTATAAAACTGCCTACGTACCACCGATCATATTATCTAGATACCATAAATCATAGTGTCTACACACCATCTATCATACTGTCTACATACCATCTATCATATTGTATACATACCATCTATCTTATTGCCTACACACCATCTATCATATTGTCTAAACACCATCTATCATAGTGCCTACATACCATCTATCTTACTGTCTATGCACCATCAATCATATTATCTAGACACCATTTATCATAGTGGCAAACTACTGAGCGTAATCTTGCCAAGAAATCAACAACAGCAGTAAAATGCTGGTGTTGACAGCGATGTCCTGTAATAGGATATGCGGGAAAGAAAATTATCATAGTGTCTACATACCATCTATCATACTGTCTACACACCATTTATCAGTGTCTACATACCATTTATCATATTGTTTACATATCATTTATTATATTGTCTACACACCATCTATCATACTGTCTACATACCATCTATCATACTGTCTACATACCATCTATCATACTGTCTACACACCATCTATCATATTGCCTCGACACATTCTACATGTCTGATAAATACCCTGTTCCTTTCACAGCTTATCCGTCATAATAACTCTCCTACATCCATTTCTCTTCCTCAGCCGCTGAAACAGCCACACAAGCCGAACTTTTACGCCAGTCGGGGGTTAAAATTCTGGCCATTGGAATCGGTGCGGGTATGGTATATTCCGAGCTCAATGCTATCGCCTCGTCTCCCAGCCAGGTGTTCAATGTCTCCGGCTTTGATGTTCTGTCCACCATCGTCCGGGAGGTGGTCATCACCACCTGTGAAAGTAATTAAGTTTCTTTTTAATTAATATTTGGGTCTCTTTATGCAATAACTGTGTTTATTTTCTGTGCAACCTATATCCCTCTCCCTCCATTCGTACTGCCTGGTGTATCTGACTTAACTTGACTTCGGTAGACTATGTCGTTGGTAGTATATTATTAGTTGACATGCCCCGGTTTATTGAGCTGGGTCATTGCTATATTACAGTATGTTCAACTTGGCCCGAGTACTTTGGCACGGTGTCCTCATGCTGGCAGAATCCCCTATTATAATGTTATCAGTCAGGACCCAGACAGTTGCATTAGGACATGCCTCCTCACATTGTCCAGCTTGATACATAGTTGGTCGTTGAATAGATTAGGTATTGGTAACGTGGGCTAAGCCACCTGATTATATCTGGTATATATATTATATATTATAATTATAATATTATATATTATTATCTCTTAGCACCATGACACATCTACGAGCTTCTATCACAACAGAAGACCGGTGTAGTTCATTTATATAATTTCACCATCGCGCATTTGACAAGTTCACATCATCACGAAGTATACTGTTTAAAATACTCAATAGTACCACTCTTGCATTAAAACAAATACAAACGGTGGCGGCAGGATGAATTCTGGCATGGCCCTTATCAAGTTTTCCACCGGTCTAACTCGGGTCTCGGTCAAATCCTGAATGACGCTTTGAGGAGACACTTCTCTCCTGCCCAGAGACTGCCTACGTGTTCCACGCCGTGTAATCAACGCTCACAACCGAGTCACTTTCCACGCTATAGTGCGGGAATATAATTTAACTCCTGAACTGAGCCATGACTCCTGAACAGTCAAGGCAATATCTACATATCCCTCTTCTTCCAATTGTGCTGCCTGTTGTATCTATATATCATTATTCCTTTAATTGTCCTGCCTGACGTATCTATATATCCTTCTCTTTTCACTTGTTCTGCCTGGACACTTACTGAACAAGCTGAGCAGCGCATTAATGCCTTTAAATATAAATGTTATAGACGAGTTCTAAGAGTATCTTGGATACAGGAAAGGACAATGCATCCATACGACAGTATCTGAATATTGAAGAAGGTTGGCTATTAAAGACGATAAAACAAAGAAATCGGAAATAATTTGGTCACTTGAACAACGTCATGAAAGTTTGGAGAGAACAATAATAGAGAGGTATATGCCCGGGAAGAGAGGAAGAGGAAGGCTAAAGAGAAGATGGGTGCAGAATGTGGCAGATGATCTCCATATGGGTGTTTTGGACGCTTATGATAGAGACGTTTTCCAGAAGGTTGTTATGGGAGCGAGGTTCTGCAAAGGACATGCTACTGAATGAATAAATGAATGATATATCTATATATGCCTCTTTCTAGAACCCTCATTCGTCGCCTTATGCGGCAGGCTAACACACGGATGGAAACTTCTTAAGGCGGGGTTACGAAATGCTTGATAGATTACAGTGTTCACAACATGTCAAAGTAATTTAGTGTATTTTCTACTTAATATTCATGTGTCTTAGTAATTGTGTAATCTACGTCCCTCTCCCTCCAATAGTGCTACCTGGCGTATCTATACATTTCTCTCCTTCCAATTGTACTGTATGATAGTAATCCATACACGTCCCACTACATCTTGTGCACTGGACTGATTTTTGTGGATTAGCTTTCCCTATTACCAGTGTACCTCGCCATCGAAACCACTCTGATCTCTGAGGTACTTGTAATGTACGTCCCCAAGTCAAGGGAGAGAAGTCAACATTGTAGTCCAGTGTAGGGGTTGAACCCTCTACCTTGAAGTTTGTGTTCAGTATAAATGCCGCGCTTAGACAATAAATAATTAAAAAGTATAGAAACTGGAAGCAATGCAAATGTGGCTTTTAGAAAAATGTTACGGATCTCGTGGAAAGAGCGGTAAGCAAATCCTAGGGTACTGAAACATGCAGGTGTTACTAACTCAATAATAAACCAAAACAATAAAATAAGCGCGAATGAAATATATAGTGGTTGTCAAAAGAAGAAGTGAAATTGATAAAGTGGCATCATCATCATCATCATCATCATCATCATCATCATCATCATCATCATGAAAAAGAAGATGCCGAAGGTGGAACACATTTATAACTTTCTGTATCAATTTAGCTACAAATAGCAAGATGCCCTGATTTCTCTATTTGTAACCTTCAGCCTTACCAGCCACACTTCCGCCATCAACACTATCGCCATGTGTCAGTGGCAGCTGCTCCAACAGACCGGATGGAACCTATGCAGCCTGTCCTGCAGAATGTGTAAATGGTCATTATTACGTCTGCACAAATGGATCGGCTCAGAAACAGTAGGTCACTCTGGTTATTGTTTGAGTTTTCGCAGTTATTTTCCCCTTTTTCTGACCTAAGACCTTTATATATCCATATCTAACTGTCTGCACATTTTTTTTTTATTTGGCACCTGTCACAACTGAACTTCTGTGCCGTCCTTCCTGGCAACGACAGTGTAATGGCCTACCATATACCTAGACTTTTTCTGTTGTGTTTTAATGTTATAAAATGTTATGATTTCGTGTTGTTCTTTAGATCTGTTTCTGTTGTTCCTGGGGAAGATTATAATAATGGAAACGTCGATTCGTTCTGTTATAGTATACTTAATTTTAGTTTATAATTATTTTTGTTTATATCATCATTGATTGTTGTTGGTTTGTCGAGAATCCTGTCTGTTCCACTTTTCACATGGGGCAGTGAGGAGCATTTTGTGTGATATTCACTGGTACAAACCCCGAGCTTACTAGGGCGACCCTTTGCCGTGAAGTTTGAACGGCGACTAAATAATCATGTTATATCGAATGAGTCACTGCAGACTAGATATTCCCATGGGTTTTCAATTCTCCGATGCAGCAGTCATCCCAAAGTATTTCTGCTCACTGTATAGTAATCTATATCTATATGTTATTCTGGGGCATTGGCTATTCTAACTATCAGCGTTCTGGGAAAGGTCAGTCTCACAAGCAACGAAACGAGTGGCATGGACACCAACAAAAAAAAAAAGAAAGAAAGAAAAATAAAAAGTGTACAGATAGAGAGGTGGGCGAGTGAAAAAAATTTATTCAGGTAAATAAAATAAGCAAAATTGCGATGAAGCTGCGGAAATGTAAACGACTAAATCCAGGGCGGTACCGTGCTATGATACAAAGAGGCGGCCGTATCAAGGTGGCACCGTAAGGGGGCTTCATAAGTGAGAGGCATTTTTAAAGAAACAATACATATAAGGGGCTGCATTTCGAAGACTTGCATCATACTGAGAAAACCTACCACACGGTACTCACTAAAACTATAGGGAGAAATTAACACCTTATTAAACCCGTGTTCATGGTGGGCAAGGTGAAAGTTCATAGTGTATAGTGTTTAGAGCAGGCCTAACGGGACGCTGAACAGTTAAAGCTGAAAATGATAAACCCCAGGATAAGAATATGTATAACATACATCATTCTGGCATTTCGAGAAAATATGAAGTGGTTGGAAATACAACTAACATTTTTTTTTTTATTTCATTAGGGTGGGTAGGCTAGAATTTGTCAGTAACTGATAATTATGAAGCTATCATGCCTTACATCTGTATTCATTATGTAATTACAGTTCCTTATAGTCCATACCGTGCGGCGTTGGTGATCATGGCTGTCTACAGCAGTGGTTCTCAACCTTTTTTAGCTAATGCACCCCATAACAATATGTTCGGAACGTCATCCCCCCCCCCCATCCTTTCGTAGGTCCTCCTATAAATTGCCACGCCCCTACACGGTATATGTAAAAATGAAAGCTAATATTTAATAGCACATACTAGAACAAGTCTAGACGTCTACGTGATTTGCGGGTCTACGTACGTTATGAAACGAATTTCAGAAGGGCAAGAAGTACAGAACCGTAAGGTATTGAGTAAAAAACTATATCAAGTAATCAGTTCTTGTATTAACACGATCTTGAAATAATCTTAATCCCCCGTCCCCCACCTTATCCCCGGAAAACCTAAAATTCCCCCTTAACGGGTATTCCCCACCGGTTGAGAACCACTGATTTACAGCCTTCTGTCACATGTACAGCCAGTCTTCTTATATTCCATGCTGTGTGATGTTGGTGAACATGTCTGTCCACAACCTTCTGTCTCGTGTACTGCCAATCTTCTTATATTCCATGCTGTGTGGTGTTGGTGATCATGTCTGTCCACAGCCTTCTGTCTCGTGTACTGCCAATCTTCTTATATTCCATGCTGTGTGGTGTTGGTGATCATGTCTGTCCACAGCCTTCTGTCTCGTGTACTGCCAATCTTCTTATATTCCATGCCGTGTGGTGTTGGTGATCATGTCTGTCCACAGCCTTCTGTCTCGTGTACTGCCAATCTTCTTATATTCCATGCCGTGTGGCGTTGGTGATCATGTCTGTCCACAGCCTTCTGTCTCGTGTACTGCCAATCTTCTTATATTCCATGCTGTGTGGTGTTGGTGATCATGTCTGTCCACTGTCGTCCGTCTCGTGTACTGCCAATCTTCTTATATTCCATGCTGTGTGGTGTTGGTGAACATGTCTGCCCACAGCCTTCTGTCTCCTGTACTGCAAATCACTTCTGATACTGATGATCCCCTATGCCATGACGTCAAACTGTTCAGCATCGTCTCTCTTGGTCTCCCTTGTCTTTATTTCCCTCCAACTGTCTCGTTGTGATGGTATACTTTAATTCTCCCCTTCTCATGACATACCCAAAGAATGTGAACTGTCTTCTTCTAATGCGAGTAACCAGTTCTCTTTGTGAGTTTACTTTTTTCAAAATGTCTTCATTTCTCTTTCTTTCCACCCATCGTGTTCTCATAATTCTTCTATAAAACTGCATCTCTGCAGTCTCTACATAATTCCTCATTTGTTTGCTAATTGTCCATGATTCGCAACCACGCATCAGGATTGGCTCAATAAAGTCCTTAGAAGCTCTTTTCTTCACGTCGATTGCAGAGAATATTCTTCATCTTTTGAAATGCTGCATTGGCTTAGACGATTCTACATTTACCTTCCTAAATACATCTTCGTTCTGCTGTTGTTATAATACTAAATACTTAAATGCATTGCCCTTTTCCAGAGTGGCTCCACTCACTTCGATGTTGTATTTGGGCATACACTGTTTCTTTATAATATCATTGATTATGTTTTTCTGTTATTCAGACTAATTCCTCTTATTTGCCTTTCAATGGCAGTCATGCCTATCATTTCTTGAAACTGAATTTAATCATCAGCGACCAAAACTATCGCAACAGAATAACGTATATTATTTACAATATGCCCACAGACCGATGTTCCGGGCTATTATTATTATTATATTTCATCTAAGAATATTATTATAATTTAAGCAGATTATTATAATAGTTTAAATACGACTGTTATTAAAGTTTAAATACGATTATTATTAGAGTTTAAATATGGTTATTTCTGGAGTTTAACTATGTTATTATTAGAGTTTAAATATGATTATTTGAGTTTAAATATGATTATTGGAGTTTAAATATGGTTATTATTAGACTTTAAATATAATTATTTGAGTTTAACTATGATTATTATTACTGTTTAAATATGATTATTAGAGTTTAAATATATTATTATTAGAGTTTAAATATGATTTTTCTAGAGACTATATATGTTTATCTCTCTAAACATTTTCTCATGACGTCATCAGGACCTGTGACATGATGGTGATCATAGAGAACGGCCAAACCTTCACTGTAAGAGGGGTGTATGACACTGACCTCCAAGCTTGTCAAGGGCGCTCAAATGCGTGCCCCGGAAACAAATGATCGCAGTATTCACTGTAATTTAAACTGTATACAATGACAAATATTGGACTGTTTAACTCTTATGTTTATCTCTTTGTAAATGTGAATAAAAATGTAAATGAACAAATTAGGAAGAACTTGACAGCAACAGAGATGTGGTTCCTGAGGTGAATGTTGCGAATTCCTTGGACTGCCAGAGTAACTAACAGCGATTGACCGTAAGAGGATAATGAAACTAGTTCATTATATACAACTATAATAAAGAGACAAGCAGCTTTCTTTGGTAAAGTAATGAGAAGATCGGAGAAGATCGTGACAACTGGAAGGAACAATAGGAAGAGAGGCAGAGGCAGACCAAGAGAAATGATGCTGGACGGATTGAGACGGTGGCATGGAGGAATATCATCAGCAGAGTTGATCCAGAACACCAAAGACCGAGATCTGTGGAGAGACATGAACGATTACGCCAGCTGACAGGGCACTTGATGATGATAACTCTTATTATACCACTTGAAACTACTCCAAACAACAACAACAACAACAACAAACAAACAAACAAACAAACAAAGAAATTTTCCCAGATTTACAAATATCCACTAAAGAGTGGAAGAACCCATTTGTTGAGAATCTACAAGTCCCGATTAATCACAATTAAAGATCATTTGTGTCGTTGTAAAATAGATCGAAGCGCGGCGTTTTTCACTGTAATACACTGTAATGGAGACAGCGAAGAATGATATAGGAAGGATAGTGAAGGAGCGGCTGGCCGAGTGGATAGAACGCCGGACTCTCATTCGTGAGACCCGGGTTCGATCCCCGGTAAGGTGCGGGATTTTTTTCTGTCGGGGGCAAAAAGAAAATCCTAACCTGCACAGTTCGCGGCGACTGCACTAGCCAGGCGGCCTTTATTCCTCAGGCTCAAAGACCCATCTGCCATACACCGCAAGGTACTATATTGGCAGTAAATGACAGTTTTTTTTAAAATGACAGTGAAGGAGCTGCATGAGATGGTAAAGATATGACGGATTGGAGTTAGTTATTTGAAGGGCAATCTATCAATGGGAGGAGAGGACAGAAGAAATTACATTAAATTCAATTCAATTCAACTTTATTTTAAGAGAGAGAGAGAGAGAGAGAGAGAGAGAGAGAGAGAGAGAGAGAGAGAGAGAGAGAGAGACGGGTAGACAGCAAAGAGACACAGGGAGATAGATAGATAGATAGATAGATAGAGAGAGAGAGAGAGAGAGAGAGAGAGAGAGAGAGAGAGAGAGAGGGAGAGAGAGAGAGAGAGAGAGAGACTTATCCTTACCCGAAATTTAGTGCCACAATGTAAATTAAAGAAATTAGGTTTCTGAATTAAGAAGTCTAATTTTAAATACTTTAAGAGTTGATGACTTTTATGCCTTTGTTGTCTGGCAGTCACGCACGTGTATCAATGCTTTGTTTTTCAAATACCACTCTAACCACATTTGTCTGCTATTGTAAATAGCAATGGCTTCCTTATTTATACATCTGTTATTGTCGACATGTTCTGAGTAAATAAATATAGGTAACAGGTAACTTTTCAGACTTCTGTTGTTTGTATCATCATCATCATCATCATCATCATCATCATCATCATCATCATCATCATCATCATCATCATCATCATCATCATCATCATCATCATCATCATCATCATCATCATCATCATCATCATCATCATCATCATCATCATCATCATCATCATCATCATCATCATCATCATCATCATCATTATCATCATCATCATCAATCATCAATCATCATCATCATCACTACCACCACCACCACCACCATCATCATCATCATCATCATTACAAACATCATTATCAAATATCATCACAATCATCGTCAAATATAATCATTATCATTATCATCAAATGTCATTATTATTGTCACAAATAACACCATCCCCAAATATCATATCATCATCATCATCATCATCATCATCATTATCATCATAATCACCATCATCACTTACACCATCAGCATTAAACAAACAACGCCATCACCAAATATCATCGTTATCACAACTAGCATCACAATCATCATCAACAGCAGCATCATAATCATTACCACTAACATTATCACCACCACCATCATCAATATACTGCAGTGCCGACGTGGCTGGCACGCTGGCCTACCGGTCTGATGGTCATGGGTTCGATTCTCACACTGAACTGGGCTTCCAGCTCTACTCAGCCGACTCAGGGTACCAGGCGATACATACGGACGTGAAGATGGGCGAGGAGATAGTGTCCAGATATTTAGGGATGTGAAGATGGGCAGAGTGACAGTGTCCAGATATTTAGGGACGTGAAGACGGGTGGAGTGACAGTGTCCAGATATTTAGGGACGTGAAGGCGGGCGGAGTGACAGTGTCCAGATATTTAGGGGTGTGAAGACGGGCGGGGTGAGAGTGTCCAGATATTTAGAGGTGTGAAGACGGGCGGGGTGAGAGTGTCCAGATATTTAGAGACATGAAGATGGGCGGAGTGACAGTGTCCAGATATTTAGATACGTGAAGACGGGCGGGGTGAGAGTGTTCAGATATTTAGGGGTGTGAAGACGGGCAGGGTGAGAGTGTCCAGATATTTAGGGGTGTGAAGACGGGCGGGGTGAGAGTGTCCAGATATTTAGGGGTGTGAAGACGGGCGGGGTGAGAGTGTCCAGATATTTAGGGGTGTGAAGACGGGCGGGGTGAGAGTGTCCAGATATTTAGAGACGTGAAGATGGGCGGAGTGACAGTGTCCAGATATTTAGAGACGTGAAGACGGGCGGGGTGACAGTGTCCAGATAGTTAGAGACGTGAAAATGGGCAGAGTGACAGTGTCCAGATATTTAGAGACGTGAAGACAAGCTGGGTGACAGTGTCCAGATATTTAGAGACGTGAAGATGGGCGGAGTGACAGTGTCCAGATATTTAGAGACTTGAAGACGGGCTGGGTGACAGTGTCCAGAAAGTTAGAGACGTGAAGATGGACGGAGTGACAGTGTCCAGATATTTAGAGACGTGAAGACGGGCTGGGTGACAGTGTACAGATATTTAGAGACGTGAAGATGAGCGGAGTGACAGTGTCCAGATATTTAGGGACGTGAATATGGGCGGAGTGACAGTGTCCAAATATTTAGAGACTTGAAGATGGGCGGAGTGACAGTGTCCAGATATTTAGAGACGTGAAGATGGGCGGAGTGACAGTGTCCAGATATTTAGGGACGTGAAGATGGGCAGAGTGACAGTGTCCAGATATTTAGAGACGTGAAGACGGGCGGGGTGACAGTGTCCAGATATTTAGAGACGTGAAGACTGGCGGGGTGACAGTGTTCCAGATATTTAGAGACGTGAAGACGGGCGGGGTGACAGTGTCCAGATATTTAGAGACGTGAAGACGGGCTTAGTGACAGTTTACAGATATTTAGGGACGTGAAGACGGGCGGGGTGACAGTGTCCAGATATTTAGAGACGTGATGACGGGCGGGGTGAAAGTGTCCAGATATTTAGAGACGTGAAGACGGGCGGGGTGGCAGTGTCCAGATATTTAGGGACGTGAAGACGGGCGGGGTGGCAGTGTCCAGATATTTAGGGACGTGAAGATGGGCAGAGTGACAGTGTCCAGATATTTAGGGATGTGAAGACGGGCGGGGTGACAGTGTCCAGATATTTAGGGACGTGAAGATGGGCGGGGTGACAGTGTCCAGATATTTAGGGACGTGAAGATGGGCGGGGTGACAGTGTCCAGATATTTAGAGACGTGAAGATGGGCAGAGTGACAGTGTCCAGATATTTAGGGACGTGAAGATGGGCAGAGTGACAGTGTCCAGATATATAGGGACGTGAAGATGGGCGGGGTGAAAGTGTCCAGATATTTAGAGACGTAAAGATGGGCAGAGTGACAGTGTCCAGATATTTAGGGACGTGAAGATAGGCGGGGTGACAGTGTCCAGATATTTAGGGACGTGAAGATGGGCGGGGTGACAGTGTCCAGATATTTAGGGACGTGAAGACGGGCGGGGAGACAGTGTCCAAATACTTATGGACGTGAAGATGGGCGGGGTGACAGTGTCCAGATATTTAGGGACGTGAAGATGGACGGGTTGACAGTGTCCAGATATTTAGGGACATGAAGATGGGCAGAATGACAATGTCCAGATAATTAGAGACAAGAAGAGGGGCGGGGTGACAGTGTCCAGATATTTAGGGACGTGAAGAGGGGCGGGGTGACAGTGTCCAGAAATGTAGGGACGTGAAGACTGGCGGGGTGACAGTGTCCAGATATTTAGGGACGTGAAGACGGGCGGGGTGACAGTGTTCAGATATTTAGAGACGTGAAGACGGGCGGGGTGAGAGTTTCCAGATATTTAGGGACGTGAATATTGGCAGAGTGACAGTGTCCAGATATTTAGGGACGTGAAGATGGGCAGAGTGACAGTGTCCAGATATTTAGGGGCGTGAAGACGGGCGGGGTGACAGTGTCCAGAAATTTATGGACATGAAGATGAGTAGAGTGACAGTGTCCAGATATTTAGGGACGTGAAGATGGGCAGAGTGATAGTGTCCAGATATTTAGGGACGTGAAGATGGGCAGAGTGATAGTGTCCAGATATTTAGGGACGTGAAGATGGGCGGGGTGACAGTGTCCAGATATTTAGAGACGTGAAGATGGGCAGGGTGAGAGTGTCCAGATATTTAGGGACGTGAAGATGGGCGAGGTGACAGTGTCCAGATATTTAGAGACGTGAAGATGGGCAGAGTGACAGTGTCCAGATATTTAGGGACGTGAAGATGGGCGGAGTGAAAGTGTCCAGTTATTTAGGGACGTGAAGACGGGCGGGGTGACAGTTTCCAGATATTTAGGGACGTGAAGATGGGCAGGGTGACAGTGTCCAGATATTTAGGGACGTAAAGATGGGCGGTGTGACAGTGTCCAGATATTTAGGGACGTGAAGACGGGCGGAGTGACAGTGTCCAGATATTTAGGGACGTGAAGATGGGCAGAGTGACAATGTCCAGATATTTAGAGACGTGAAGAGGGGCGGGGTGACATTGTCCAGATATTTAGGGACGTGAAGAGGGGCGGGGTGACAGTGTCCACATATTTAGGGACGTAAAGACTGGCGCGGTGACAGTGTCCAGATATTTAGGGACGTGAAGATGGGCAGAGTGACAGTGTGCAGATTTTTAGAGACGTGAAGACGGGCGGGGTGACAGTGTCCAGATATTTAGAGACGTGAAGATGGGCAGAGTGACAGTGTCCAGATATTTAAAGACGTGAAGACGGGCAGGGTGACAGTGTCCAGATATTTCGGGACGTGAAGACGGGCGGGGTGACAGTGTCCAGATATTTAGGGACATGAAGACGGGCGGGGTGACAGTGTCCAGATATTTAGGGACGTGAAGACGGGCGGGGTGACAGTGTCCAGATATGTAGAGACGTGAAGACGGGCGGGGTGACAGTGTCCAGATATTTAGAGACGTGAAGTCGGGCTTAGTGACAGTTTCCAGATATTTAGGGACGTGAAGACGGGTGGGGTGACAGTGTCCAGATATTTAGAGACGTGAAGACGGGAGGGGTGACAGTGTCCAGATATTTAGAGACGTGAACACTGGCGGGGTGACAGTGTCCAGATATTTAGGGACGTGAAGACGGGCGGGATGACAGTGTCCAGATATATAGGGATGTGAAGATGGGCAGAGTGACAGTGTCCAGATAATTAGGGACGTGAAGATGGGCAGAGTGACAGTGTCCAGATATTTAGGGACGTGAAGATGGGCGGGGTGACAGTGTCCAGATATTTAGAGACGTGAAGACGTGCGGGGTGACAGTGTCCAGATATTTAGAGACGTGAAGATGGGCAGAGTGACAGTGTCCAGAAATTTAGGGACGTGAAGATGGGCAGAGTGACAGTGTCCAGATATTTAGAGACGTGAAGACGGGCGGGGTGACAGTGTCCTGATATTTAGAGACGTAAAGACGGGCGGGGTGACAGTGTCCAGATATTTAGAGACGTGAAGACGGGTGGAGTGACAGTGTCCAGATATTTAGAGACGAGAAGTCGGGCTTAGTGACAGTTTCCAGATATTTAGGGACGTGAAGACGTGCGGGGTGAGAGTGTCCAGATATTTAGAGACGTGAAGACGAGCGGGGTGACAGTGTCCAGATATTTAGAGACGTGAAGACGGGCGGGGTGACAGTGTCCAGATAATTAGAGACGTGAAGATGGGCTGGGTGACAGTGTCCAGATATTTAGAGACGTGAAGATGGGCAGAGTGACAGTGTCCAGATATTTATTGACGTGAAGATGGGCAGAGTGACAGTGTCCAGATATTTAGAGACGTGAAGATGGGCGGAGTGACAGTGTCCAGATATTTAGGGACATGAAGATGGACAGAGTGACAGTGTCCAGATATTTAGAGACATGAAGACGGGCGGGGTGACAGTGTCCAGATATTTAGAGACGTGAAGACGGGCGGAGTGACAGTGTCCAGATATTTGGAGACATGAAGACGGGCTGGGTGACAGTGTCCAGATATTTAGAGACGTGAAGATGGGCGGAGTGACAGTGTCCAGATATTTTGAGACTTGAAGATGGGCGGAGTGACAGTGTCCAGATATTTAAAGACGTGAAGATGGGAGGAGTGACAGTGTCCAGATATTTAGGGACGTGAAGATGGGCAGAGTGACAGTGTCCAGATATTTAGAGACGTGAAGACGGGCGGGGTGACAGTGTCCAGATATTTAGAGACGTGAAGACGGGCGGGGTGACAGTGTCCAGATATTTAGAGACGTGAAGACGGGCGGGGAGACAGTGTCCAGATATTTAGAGACGTGAAGACGGGCTTAGTGACAGTTTCCAAATATTTAGGTACGTGAAGACGGGCGGGGTGACAGTGTCCAGATATTTAGAGACGTGAAGACGGGCGGGGTGACAGTGTCCAGATATTTAGAGACGTGAAGATGGGCGGGGTGACAGTGTCCAGATATTTAGGGACGTGAAGATGGACGGGTGACAGTGTCCAGATATTTTAGGGACGTGAAGATGGGCAGAGTGACAGTGTCCAGATATTTAGGGACGTGAAGATGGCAGAGTGACAGTGTCCAGATATTTAGGGACGTGAAGACTGGGCCGGGTGACAGTGTCCAGATATTTAGAGACGTGAAGACGGGCGGGGTGACAGTGTCCAGATATTTAGGGACGTGAAGACGGGCGGGGTGACAGTGTCCAGATATTTAGAGACGTGAAGACGGGGCTGGAGTGGACAGTGTCCAGATATTTAGGGACGTGAAGACGGGCAGGAGTGACAGTGTCCAGATATTTAGGGACGTGAAGACGGCGGGGTGACAGTGTCCAGATATTTAGAGACGTGAAGACGGGCGGGAGTGACAGTGTCCAGATATTTAGAGACGTGAAGACGGGCAGAGTGGACAGTGTCCAGATATTTAGGGACGTGAAGATTGCAGAGTGACAGTGTCCAGATATTTAGGGACATGAAGATGGGCATAGTGACAGTGTCCAGATATTTAGGGACGTGAAGATGAGCAGAGTGGACAATGTCCAGATATTTAGGGATTTGAAGAAGGGCGGGGTGACAGTGTCCAGATATTTATGGACATGAAGATGGGCAGAGTGACAGTGTCCAGATATTTAGGGACGTGAAGATGGGCAGAGTGACAGTGTCCAGATATTTAGGGACGTGAAGATGGGCAGAGTGACAGTGTCCAGATATTTAGGGACGTGAAGATGGGCGGGGTGAAAGTGACCAGATATTTAGAGACGTGAAGACGGGCGGGGTGACAGTGTCCAGATAGTTAGAGACGTGAAGATGGGCAGAGTGACAGTGTCCAGATATTTAGGGACGTGAAGATGGGTGGGTTGAAAGTGACCAGATATTTAGAGACGTGAAGACGGGCGGGGTGACAGTGTCCAGATATTTAGAGACGTGAAGATGGGCAGAGTGACAGTGTCCAGATATTTAGGGACGTGAAGATGGGCAGAGTGACAGTGTCCAGATATTTAGAGACGTGAAGACGGGCGGGGTGACAGTGTCCAGATATTTAGAGACGTGAAGATGGGCGGAGTGACAGTGTCCAGATATTTAGAGACTTGAAGATGGGCGGAGTGACAGTGTCCAGATATTTAGGGACGTGAGGATGGACAGAGTGACAGAGTCCAGATAATTAGAGACGTGAAGACGGGCGGGGTGACACTGTCCAGATAATTAGAGACGTGAAGACGGGTGGAGTGACAGTGTCCAGATATTTAGAGACGTGAAGACGGGCGGGGTGACAGTGTCCAGATAATTAGAGACGTGAAGACGGGTGGAGTGACAGTGTCCAGATATTTAGAGACGTGAAGACGGGCTGGGGTGACAGTGTCCAGATATTTAGAGACGTGAAGACGGGCGGGGTGACAGTGTCCAGATATTTAGAGACGTGAAGACGGGCTTAGTGACAGTTTCCAGATATTTAGGGACGTGAAGACTGGCGGGGTGACAGTGTCCAGATATTTAGAGACGTGAAGACGGGAGGGGTGACAGTGTCCAGATATTTAGAGACGTGAACTACGGGCGGGGTGACAGTGTCCCAGATATTTAGTGACTGTAAAGACGGGTGGGGTGGACAGTGTCCAGATATTTAGAGACGTGAAGACGGGCTTAGTGACATTTTCCAGATATTTAGGGGACTTGAAGACGTGCGGGCTGAGAGTGTCCAGATATTTAGAGTCGAGAAGACGTGGCGGGGTGACAGTGTCCAGATATTTAGAGATGTGAAGACGGGCGGGGTGACAGTGTCCAGATATTTAGGGACGTGAAGATGGGCAGAGTGACAGTGTCAGATATTTAGGGACGTGAAGATGGGCGGGGTGACAGTGTCCATATATTTAGGGACGTGAAGATGGGCGAGAGTGACAGTGTCCAGATATTTAGGGACGTGAAGACGGGCGGGGTGACAGTGTCCAGATATTTAGAGACGTGAAGACGGGCGGGGTGACAGTGTCCAGATATTTAGGGACGTGAAGATGGGCAGAGTGACAGTGTCCAGATATTTAGGGACGTGAAGATGGGCAGAGTGACAGTGTCCAGATATTTAGGGACGTGAAGATGGGCAGATTGACAGTGTCCAGATATTTAGGGACGTGAAGATGGGCAGAGTGACAGTGTCCAGATATTTAGGGACGTGAAGATGAGCAGGAGTGACAGTGTCCAGATATTTAGGACGTGAAGACGGGCGGGGTGACAGTGTCCAGATATTTAGGGACGTGAAGATGGGCAGAGTGACAGTGTCCAGATATTTAGGGACGTGAAGATGGGTGGGTGACAGTGTACCAGATATTTAGAGACGTGAAGACGGGCGGGGTGACAGTGTCCAGATATTTAGAGACGTGAAGATGGGCAGAGTTGACAGTGTCCAGATATTTAGGGACGTGAAGATGGGCAGAGTGACAGTGTCCAGATATTTAGAGACGTGAAGACGGGCGGGGTGACAGTGTCCAGATATTTAGAGACGTGAAGATGGGCGGAGTGACAGTGTCCAGATATTTAGAGACTTGAAGATGGGCGGAGTGACAGTGTCCAGATATTTAGGGACGTGAAGATGGACAGAGTGACAGAGTCCAGATAATTAGAGACGTGAAGACGGGCGGGGTGACACTGTCCAGATAATTAGAGACGTGAAGACGAGTGGAGTGACAGTGTCCAGATATTTAGAGACGTGAAGACGGGCGGGGTGACAGTGTCCAGATAATTAGAGACGTGAAGACGGGTGGAGTGACAGTGTCCAGATATTTAGAGACGTGAAGACGGGCTGGGTGACAGTGTCCAGATATTTAGAGACGTGAAGACGGGCGGGGTGACAGTGTCCAGATATTTAGAGACGTGAAGACGGGCTTAGTGACAGTTTCCAGATATTTAGGGACGTGAAGACTGGCGGGGTGACAGTGTCCAGATATTTAGAGACGTGAAGACGGGAGGGGTGACAGTGTCCAGATATTTAGAGACGTGAAGACGGGCGGGTGACAGTGTCCAGATATTTAGGGACGTGAAGACGGGCGGGGTGACAGTGTCCAGATATTTAGAGACGTGAAGACGGGCGGGGTGACAGTGTCCAGATATTTAGGGACGTGAAGATGGGCAGAGTGACAGTGTCCAGATATTTAGAGACGTGAAGACGGGCGGGGTGACAGTGTCCAGATATTTAGAGACGTGAAGACGGGCGGGGTGACAGTGTCCAGATATTTAGAGACGTAAAGACGGGCGGGGTGACAGTGTCCAGATATTTAGTGACGTAAGACGGGTGGAGTGACAGTGTCCAGATATTTAGAGACGTGAAGACGGGCTTAGTGACATTGTCCAGATATTTAGGGACGTGAAGACGTGCGGGGTGACAGTGTCCAGATATTTAGAGACGTGAAGACGGGCGGGGTGACAGTGTCCAGATATTTAGGGACGTGAAGATGGGCAGATTGACAGTGTGCCAGATATTTAGGGACGTGAAGATGGGCGGGGTGACAGTGTCCATATATTTAGGGACGTGAAGATGGGCAGAGTGACAGTGTCCAGATATTTAGGGACGTGAAGATGGGCAGAGTGACAGTGTCCAGATATTTAGGGACGTGAAGATTGGCAGAGTGACAGTGTCCAGATATTTAGGGACGTGAAGATGGGCAGAATGACAGTGTTTAGATATTTAGAGACGTGAAGACGGGCGGGGTGACAGTGTCCAGATATTTAGAGACGTGAAGACGGGCGGGGTGACAGTGTCCAGATATTTAGAGACGTGAAGACGTGCGGGGTGACAGTGTCCAGATATTTAGAGACGTGAAGACGGGCGGGGTGACAGTGTCCAGATATTTAGGGACGTGAAGATGGGCAGAGTGACAGTGTCCAGATATTTAGGGACGTGAAGATGGGCGGGGTGACAGTGTCCAGATATTTAGGGACGTGAAGATGGGCAGAGTGACAGTGTCCAGATATTTAGGGACGTAAAGATGGGCAGAGTGACAGTGTCCAGATATTTAGGGACGTGAAGATTGGCAGAGTGACAGTGTCCAGATATTTAGGGACATGAAGATGGGCATAGTGACAGTGTCCAGATATTTAGGGACGTGAAGATGAGCAGAGTGACAATGTCCAGATATTTAGGGATTTGAAGAAGGGCGGGGTGACAGTGTCCAGATATTTATGGACATGAAGATGGGCAGAGTGACAGTGTCCAGATATTTAGGGACGTGAAGATGGGCAGAGTGACAGTCTCCAGATATTTAGGGACGTGAAGATGGGCAGAAGTGACAGTGTCCAGATATTTAGGGACGTGAAGATGGGCGGGGTGAAAGTGACCAGATATTTAGAGACGTGAAGACGGGCGGGGTGACAGTGTCCAGATAGTTAGAGACGTGAAGATGGGCAGAGTGACAGTGTCCAGATAGTTAGGGACGTGAAGATGGGCAGAATGACAGTGTCCAGATATTTAGAGATGTGAAGACGGGCTGGGTGACAGTGTCCAGATATTTAGAGACGTGAAGATGGGCGGAGTGACAGTGTCCAGATATTTAGAGACTTGAAGATGTGCGGAGTGACAGTGTCCAGATATTTAGAGACGTGAAGATGGGCGGAGTGACAGTGTCCAGATATTTAGGGACGTGAAGATGGGCAGAGTGACAGTGTCCAGATATTTAGAGACGTGAAGACGGGCGGGGTGACAGTGTCCAGATATTTAGAGACATGAAGACGGGCGGGGTGACAGTGTCCAGATATTTAGAGACGTGAAGACGGGCTTAGTGACAGTTTCCAGATATTTAGGGACGTGAAGACTGGCGGGGTGACAGTGTCCAGATATTTAGAGACGTGAAGACGGGAGGGGTGACAGTGTCCAGATATTTAGAGACGTGAACACGGGCGGGGTGACAGTGTCCAGATATTTAGTGACGTAAAGACGGGTGGGGTGACAGTGTCCAGATATTTAGAGACGTGAAGACGGGCTTAGTGACATTTTCCAGATATTTAGGGACTTGAAGACGTGCGGGCTGAGAGTGTCCAGATATTTAGAGTCGAGAAGACGTGCGGGGTGACGGTGTCCAGATATTTAGAGACGTGAAGACGGGCGGGGTGACAGTGTCCAGATATTTAGGGACGTGAAGATGGGCAGATTGACAGTGTGCAGATATTTAGGGACGTGAAGATGGGCGGGGTGACAGTGTCCATATATTTAGGACGCGAAGATGGGCAGAGTGACAGTGTCCAGATATTTAGAGACGTGAAGACGTGCGGGGTGACAGTGTCCAGATATTTAGAGACGTGAATACGGGCGGGGTGACAGTGTCCAGATATTTAGGGACGTGAAGATGGGCAGAGTGACAGTGTCCAGATATTTAGGGACGTAAAGATGGGCAGAGTGACAGTGTCCAGATATTTAGGGACGTGAAGATGGGCAGATTGACAGTGTCCAGATATTTAGGGACGTGAAGATGGGCAGAGTGACAGTGTCCAGATATTTAGGGACGTGAAGATGAGCAGAGTGACAGTGTCCAGATATTTAGGGACGTGAAGACGGGCGGGGTGACAGTGTCCAGATATTTAGGGACGTGAAGATGGGCAGAGTGACAGTGTCCAGATATTTAGGGACGTGAAGATGGGTGGGTTGAAAGTGACCAGATATTTAGAGACGTGAAGACGGGCGGGGTGACAGTGTCCAGATATTTAGAGACGTGAAGATGGGCAGAGTGACAGTGTCCAGATATTTAGGGACGTGAAGATGGGCAGAGTGACAGTGTCCAGATATTTAGAGACGTGAAGACGGGCGGGGTGACAGTGTCCAGATATTTAGAGACGTGAAGATGGGCGGAGTGACAGTGTCCAGATATTTAGAGACTTGAAGATGGGCGGAGTGACAGTGTCCAGATATTTAGGGACGTGAAGATGGACAGAGTGACAGAGTCCAGATAATTAGAGACGTGAAGACGGGCGGGGTGACACTGTCCAGATAATTAGAGACGTGAAGACGAGTGGAGTGACAGTGTCCAGATATTTAGAGACGTGAAGACGGGCGGGGTGACAGTGTCCAGATAATTAGAGACGTGAAGACGGGTGGAGTGACAGTTTCCAGATATTTAGAGACGTGAAGACGGGCTGGGTGACAGTGTCCAGATATTTAGAGACGTGAAGACGGGCGGGGTGACAGTGTCCAGATATTTAGAGACGTGAAGACGGGCTTAGTGACAGTTTCCAGATATTTAGGGACGTGAAGACTGGCGGGGTGACAGTGTCCAGATATTTAGAGACGTGAAGACGGGAGGGGTGACAGTGTCCAGATATTTAGAGACGTGAACACGGGCGGGGTGACAGTGTCCAGATATTTAGGGACGTGAAGACGGGCGGGGTGACAGTGTCCAGATATTTAGAGACGTAAAGACGGGCGGGGTGACAGTGTCCAGATATTTAGGGACGTGAAGATGGGCAGAGTGACAGTGTCCAGATATTTAGAGACGTGAAGACGGGCGGGGTGACAGTGTCCAGATATTTAGAGACGTGAAGACGGGCGGGGTGACAGTGTCCAGATATTTAGAGACGTAAAGACGGGCGGGGTGACAGTGTCCAGATATTTAGTGACGTAAAGACGGGTGGAGTGACAGTGTCCAGATATTTAGAGACGTGAAGACGGGCTTAGTGACATTTTCCAGATATTTAGGGACGTGAAGACGTGCGGGGTGACAGTGTCCAGATATTTAGAGACGTGAAGACGGGCGGGGTGACAGTGTCCAGATATTTAGGGACGTGAAGATGGGCAGATTGACAGTGTGCAGATATTTAGGGACGTGAAGATGGGCGGGGTGACAGTGTCCATATATTTAGGACGTGAAGATGGGCAGAGTGACAGTGTCCAGATATTTAGGGACGTGAAGATGGGCAGAGTGACAGTGTCCAGATATTTAGGGACGTGAAGATTGGCAGAGTGACAGTGTCCAGATATTTAGGGACGTGAAGATGGGCAGAATGACAGTGTTTAGATATTTAGAGACGTGTAGACGGGCGGGGTGACAGTGTCCAGATATTTAGAGACGTGAAGACGGGCGGGGTGACAGTGTCCAGATATTTAGAGACGTGAAGACGTGCGGGGTGACAGTGTCCAGATATTTAGAGACGTGAAGACGGGCGGGGTGACAGTGTCCAGATATTTAGGGACGTGAAGATGGGCAGAGTGACAGTGTCCAGATATTTAGGGACGTGAAGATGGGCGGGGTGACAGTGTCCAGATATTTAGGGACGTGAAGATGGGCAGAGTGACAGTGTCCAGATATTTAGGGACGTAAAGATGGGCAGAGTGACAGTGTCCAGATATTTAGGGACGTGAAGATTGGCAGAGTGACAGTGTCCAGATATTTAGGGACATGAAGATGGGCATAGTGACAGTGTCCAGATATTTAGGGACGTGAAGATGAGCAGAGTGACAATGTCCAGATATTTAGGGATTTGAAGAAGGGCGGGGTGACAGTGTCCAGATATTTATGGACATGAAGATGGGCAGAGTGACAGTGTCCAGATATTTAGGGACGTGAAGATGGGCAGAGTGACAGTCTCCAGATATTTAGGGACGTGAAGATGGGCAGAGTGACAGTGTCCAGATATTTAGGGACGTGAAGATGGGCGGGGTGAAAGTGACCAGATATTTAGAGACGTGAAGACGGGCGGGGTGACAGTGTCCAGATAGTTAGAGACGTGAAGATGGGCAGAGTGACAGTGTCCAGATAGTTAGGGACGTGAAGATGGGCAGAATGACAGTGTCCAGATATTTAGAGATGTGAAGACGGGCTGGGTGACAGTGTCCAGATATTTAGAGACGTGAAGATGGGCGGAGTGACAGTGTCCAGATATTTAGAGACTTGAAGATGTGCGGAGTGACAGTGTCCAGATATTTAGAGACGTGAAGATGGGCGGAGTGACAGTGTCCAGATATTTAGGGACGTGAAGATGGGCAGAGTGACAGTGTCCAGATATTTAGAGACGTGAAGACGGGCGGGGTGACAGTGTCCAGATATTTAGAGACATGAAGACGGGCGGGGAGACAGTGTCCAGATATTTAGAGACGTGAAGACGGGCTTAGTGACAGTTTCCAGATATTTAGGGACGTGAAGACGGGCGGGGTGACAGTGTCCAGATATTTAGAGACGTGAAGACGGGAGGGGTGACACTGTCCAGATATTTAGAGACGTGAAGACGGGCGGGGTGACAGTGTCCAGATATTTAGGGACGTGAAAACGGACGGGGTGACAGTGTCCAGATATTTAGGACGTGAAGATGGGCAGAGTGACAGTGTCCAGATATTTAGAGACGTGAAGACGGGCGGGGTGACAGTGTCCAGATATTTAGAGACGTAAAGACGGGCGGGGTGACAGTGTCCAGATATTTAGAGACGTGAAGACGGGTGGGGTGACAGTGTCCAGATATTTAGAGACGTGAAGACCGGCTTAGTGACAGTTTCCAGATATTTAGGGACGTGAAGACATGCGGGGTGAGAGTGTCCAGATATTTAGAGACGTGAAGACGTGCGGGGTGACAGTGTCCAGATATTTAGAGACGTGAAGACGGGCGGGGGTGACAATGTCCAGATATTTAGGGACGTGAAGATGGGCAGATTGACAGTGTCCAGATATTTAGGGACGTGAAGATGGGTGGGGTGACAGTGTCCATATATTTAGGACGTGAAGATGGGCAGAGTGACAGTGTCCAGATATTTAGGGACGTGAAGATGGGCAGAGTGACAGTGTCCAGATATTTAGGAAGTGAAGATTGGCAGGGTGACAGTGTCCAGATATTTAGGGACGTGAAGATGGGCAGATTGACAGTGTCCAGATATTTAGGGACGTGAAGATGAGCAGAGTGACAGTGTCCAGATATTTAGGGACGTGAAGATGGGCAGAGTGACAGTGTCCAGATATTTAGGGACGTGAAGATGGGTGGGGTTAAAGTGACCAGATATTTAGAGACGTGAATACGGGCGGGGTGACAGTGTCCAGATATTTAGAGACGTGAAGATGGGCAGAGTGACAGTGTCCAGATATTTAGGGACGTGAAGATGGGCAGAGTGACAGTGTCCAGATATTTAGAGACGTGAAGATGGGCGGAGTGACAGTGTCCAGATATTTATAAACGTGAAGATGGGCGGAGTGACAGTGTCCAGATATTTAGGGACGTGAAGATGGACAGAGTGACAGAGTCCAGATAATTAGAGACGTGAAGACGGGCGGGGTGACAGTGTCCAGATAATTAGAGACGTGAAGACGGGTGGAGTGACAGTGTCCAGATATTTAGAGACGTGAAGACGGGCGGGGTGACAGTGTCCAGATAATTAGAGACGTGAAGACGGGTGGAGTGACAGTGTCCAGATATTTAGAGACGTGAAGACGGGCTGGGTGACAGTGTCCAGATATTTAGAGACGTGAAGACGGGCGGGGTGACAGTGTCCAGATATTTAGAGACGTGAAGACGGGCTTAGTGACAGTTTCCAGATATTTAGGGACGTGAAGACTGGCGGGGTGACAGTGTCCAGATATTTAGAGACGTGAAGACGGGAGGGGTGACAGTGTCCAGATATTTAGAGACGTGAACACGGGCGTTGTGACAGTGTCCAGATATTTAGGGACGTGAAGACGGGAGGGGTGACAGTGTCCAGATATTTAGAGACGTGAACACGGGCGGGGTGACAGTGTCCAGATATTTAGGGACGTGAAGACGGGCGGGGTGACAGTGTCCAGATATTTAGAGACGTAAAGACGGGCGGGGTGACAGTGTCCAGATATTTAGGGACGTGAAGATGGGCAGAGTGACAGTGTCCAGATATTTAGAGACGTGAAGACGGGCGGGGTGACAGTGTCCAGATATTTAGAGACGTGAAGACGGGCGGGGTGACAGTGTCCAGATATTTAGAGACGTAAAGACGGGCGGGGTGACAGTGTCCAGATATTTAGTGACGTAAAGACGGGTGGAGTGACAGTGTCCAGATATTTAGAGACGTGAAGACGGGCTTAGTGACATTTTCCAGATATTTAGGGACGTGAAGACGTGCGGGGTGAGAGTGTCCAGATATTTAGAGTCGAGAAGACGTGCGGGGTGACAGTGTCCAGATATTTAGAGACGTGAAGACGGGCGGGGTGACAGTGTCCAGATATTTAGGGACGTGAAGATGGGCAGATTGACAGTGTGCAGATATTTAGGGACGTGAAGATGGGCGGGGTGACAGTGTCCATATATTTAGGACGTGAAGATGGGCAGAGTGACAGTGTCCAGATATTTAGGGACGTGAAGATGGGCAGAGTGACAGTGTCCAGATATTTAGGGACGTGAAGATTGGCAGAGTGACAGTGTCCAGATATTTAGGGACGTGAAGATGGGCAGAATGACAGTGTTTAGATATTTAGAGACGTGAAGACGGGCGGGGTGACAGTGTCCAGATATTTAGAGACGTGAAGACGGGCGGGGTGACAGTGTCCAGATATTTAGAGACGTGAAGACGGGTGGGGTGACAGTGTCCAGATATTTAGAGACGTGAAGACGGGTGGGGTGACAGTGACCAGATATTTAGAGACGTGAAGATGGGCTTAGTGACAGTTTCCAGATATTTAGGGACGTGAAAACGTGCGGGGTGACAGTGTCCAGTTATTTAGAGACGTGAAGACGTGCGGGGTGACAGTGTCCAGATATTTAGAGACGTGAAGACGGGCGGGGTGACAGTGTCCAGATATTTAGGGACGTGAAGATGGGCAGAGTGACAGTGTCCAGATATTTAGGGACGTGAAGATGGGCGGGGTGACAGTGTCCAGATATTTAGGGACGTGAAGATGGGCAGAGTGACAGTGTCCAGATATTTAGGGACGTAAAGATGGGCAGAGTGACAGTGTCCAGATATTTAGGGACGTGAAGATTGGCAGAGTGACAGTGTCCAGATATTTAGGGACATGAAGATGGGCAGAGTGACAGTGTCCAGATATTTAGGGACGTGAAGATGAGCAGAGTGACAATGTCCAGATATTTAGGGATTTGAAGAAGGGCGGGGTGACAGTGTCCAGATATTTATGGACATGAAGATGGGCAGAGTGACAGTGTCCAGATATTTAGGGACGTGAAGATGGGCAGAGTGACAGTGTCCAGATATTTAGGGACGTGAAGATGGGCGGGGTGAAAGTGGCCAGATATTTAGAGACGTGAAGACGGGCGGGGTGACAGTGTCCAGATAGTTAGAGACGTGAAGATGGGCAGAGTGACAGTGTCCAGATAGTTAGGGACGTGAAGATGGGCAGAGTGACAGTGTCCAGATATTTAGAGACGTGAAGACGGGCTGGGTGACAGTGTCCAGATATTTAGAGACGTGAAGATGGGCGGAGTGACAGTGTCCAGATATTTAGAGACTTGAAGATGTGCGGAGTGACAGTGTCCAGATATTTAGAGACGTGAAGATGGGCGGAGTGACAGTGTCCAGATATTTAGGGACGTGAAGATGGGCAGAGTGACAGTGTCCAGATATTTAGAGACGTGAAGACGGGCGGGGTGACAGTGTCCAGATATTTAGAGACGTGAAGACGGGCGGGGTGACAGTGTCCAGATATTTAGAGACATGAAGACGGGCGGGGAGACAGTGTCCAGATATTTAGAGACGTGAAGACGGGCTTAGTGACAGTTTCCAGATATTTAGGGACGTGAAGACGGGCGGGGTGACAGTGTCCAGATATTTAGAGACGTGAAGACGGGAGGGGTGACAGTGTCCAGATATTTAGAGACGTGAAGACGGGCGGGGTGACAGTGTCCAGATATTTAGGGACGTGAAGACGGACGGGGTGACAGTTTCCAGATATTTAAGGACGTGAAGATGGGCAGAGTGACAGTGTCCAGATATTTAGGGACGTGAAGATGGACAGAGTGACAGTGTCCAGATATTTAGGGACGTGAAGATGGGCCGGGTGACAGTGTCCAGATATTTAGAGACGTGAAGACGGGCGGGGTGACAGTGTCCAGATATTTAGAGACGTGAAGATGGGCAGAGTGACAGTGTCCAGATATTTAGGGACGTGAAGATGGGCAGAGTGACAGTGTCCAGATATTTAGAGACGTGAAGACGGGCGGGGTGACAGTGTCCAGATATTTAGAGACGTAAAGACGGGCGGGGTGACAGTGTCCAGATATTTAGAGACGTGAAGACGGGTGGGGTGACAGTGTCCAGATATTTAGAGACGTGAAGACCGGCTTAGTGACAGTTTCCAGATATTTAGGGACGTGAAGACATGCGGGGTGAGAGTGTCCAGATATTTAGAGACGTGAAGACGTGCGGGGTGACAGTGTCCAGATATTTAGAGACGTGAAGACGGGCGGGGTGACAATGTCCAGATATTTAGGGACGTGAAGATGGGCAGATTGACAGTGTCCAGATATTTAGGGACGTGAAGATGGGTGGGGTGACAGTGTCCATATATTTAGGACGTGAAGATGGGCAGAGTGACAGTGTCCAGATATTTAGGGACGTGAAGATGGGCAGAGTGACAGTGTCCAGATATTTAGGGACGTGAAGATTGGCAGGGTGACAGTGTCCAGATATTTAGGGACGTGAAGATGGGCAGATTGACAGTGTCCAGATATTTAGGGACGTGAAGATGGGTGGGGTGAAAGTGACCAGATATTTAGAGACGTGAAGACGGGCGGGGTGACAGTGTCCAGATATTTAGAGACGTGAAGATGGGCAGAGTGACAGTGTCCAGATATTTAGGGACGTGAAGATTGGCAGAGTGACAGTGTCCAGATATTTAGAGACGTGAAGATGGGCAGAGTGACAGTGTCCAGATATTTAGGGACGTGAAGATGGGCAGAGTGACAGTGTCCAGATATTTAGAGACGTGAAGACGGGCGGGGTGACAGTGTCCAGATATTTAGAGACGTAAAGACGGGCGGGGTGACAGTGTCCAGATATTTAGAGACGTGAAGACGGGTGGGGTGACAGTGTCCAGATATTTAGAGACGTGAAGACCGGCTTAGTGACAGTTTCCAGATATTTAGGGACGTGAAGACATGCGGGGTGAGAGTGTCCAGATATTTAGAGACGTGAAGACGTGCGGGGTGACAGTGTCCAGATATTTAGAGACGTGAAGACGGGCGGGGTGACAATGTCCAGATATTTAGGGACGTGAAGATGGGCAGATTGACAGTGTCCAGATATTTAGGGACGTGAAGATGGGTGGGGTGACAGTGTCCATATATTTAGGACGTGAAGATGGGCAGAGTGACAGTGTCCAGATATTTAGGGACGTGAAGACGGGCGGGGTGACAGTGTCCAGATATTTATGGACATGAAGATGGGCAGAGTGACAGTGTCCAGATATTTAGGGACGTGAAGATGGGCAGAGTGACAGTGTCCAGATATTTAGGGACGTGAAGATGGGCAGAGTGACAGTGTCCAGATATTTAGGGACGTGAAGATGGGTGGGGTGAAAGTGACCAGATATTTAGAGACGTGAAGACGGGCGGGGTGACAGTGTCCAGATATTTAGAGACGTGAAGATGGGCAGAGTGACAGTGTCCAGATATTTAGGGACGTGAAGATTGGCAGAGTGACAGTGTCCAGATATTTAGAGACGTGAAGATGGGCGGATTGACAGTGTCCAGATATTTATAGACGTGAAGATGGGTAGAGTGACAGTGTCCAGATATTTAAGGACGTGAAGACGGGCGGGGTGACAGTGTCCAGAGATTTATGGACATGAAGATGGGCAGAGTGACAGTGTCCAGATATTTAGGGACGTGAAGATGGGCAGAGTGACAGTGTCCAGATATTTAGGGACGTGAAGATGGACAGAGTGATAGTGTCCAGATATTTAGGGACGTGAAGATGGGCGGGGTGAGTGTCCAGATATTTAGAGACGTTGCTTGCTTGCTTGCTTGTGTTCGTTGGCTTGAGCTCCAACGCAAAGTCCTGTATTTCGGATGAAGGCATCCTGTTGTCCAACATCAGTGTGATGTCATACAGGACCTGAGGTTTGCGTGAGTATCCGTTGTCCCATGTCTGGCTTATTGGTGTGCAGACTGGTGGTTCCTCGCCATACAGGCAGACACTCTCCGACTTCGGAGTGACAGTGTCACCCCGCCCATCTTCACGTCCCTAAATATCTGGACACTGTCACTCTGCCCATCTTCATATTTAGGGACGTGAAGACGTGCGGGGTGAGAGTGTCCAGATATTTAGAGACGTGAAGACGTGCGGGGTGAGAGTGTCTAGATATTTAGAGACGTGAAGACGGGCGGGGTGACAGTGTCCAGATATTTAGGGACGTGAAGACGGGCGGGGTGACAGTGTTAAGATATTTAGGGACGTGAAGACGGGCGGGGTGACAGTGTCCAGATATTTAGGGACGTGAAGATGGGCGGGGTGACAGTGTCCAGATATTTAGGGACGTGAAGATGGGCGGGGTGACAGTGTCCAGATATTTAGGGACGTAAAGATGGGTAGGGTGACAGTGTCCAGATATTTAGGGAAGTGAAGATGGGTGGGGTGACAGTGTCCAGATATTTAGGGACGTGAAGATGGGCAGAGTGACAGTGTCCAGATATATAGGGAAGTGAAGATGGGCAGAGTGACAGTGTCCAGATATTTAGGGACGTGAAGATGGGTGGGGTGACAGTGTCCAGATATTTAGGACGTGAAGATGGGCAGAGTGACAGTGTCCAGATATTTAGGGACGTGAAGATGGGCAGAGTGACAGTGTCCAGATATTTAGGGACGTGAAGACGGGCGGGGTGACAGTGTCCAGATATTTAGGGACGTGAAGATGGGCACAGTGACAGTGTCCAGATATTAAGGGACGTGAAGATGGGCAGAGTGACAGTGTCCAGATATTTAGGGACGTGAAGATGGGCAGAGTGACAGTTTCCAGATATTTAGGGACGTGAAGATGGGCGGGGTGACAGTGTCCAAATATTTAGGGACGTGAAGATGGGCGGGGTGACAGTGTCCAGATATTTAGAGACGTGAAGATGGGCAGAGTGACAGTGTCCAGACATTTAGGGACGTGAAGACGGGCGGGGTGACAGTGTCCAGATATTTAGGGACGTGAAGATGGGCTTGGTGACAGTGTCCAGATATTTAGGGACGTGAAGATGGGCAGAGTGACAGTGTCCAGATATTTAGGGACGTGAAGATGGGTAGAGTGACAGTGTCCAGATATTTAAGGACGTGAAGACGGGCGGGGTGACAGTGTCCAGAGATTTATGGACATGAAGATGGGCAGAGTGACAGTGTCCAGATATTTAGGGACGTGAAGATGGGCAGAGTGACAGTGTCCAGATATTTAGGGACGTGAAGATGGACAGAGTGATAGTGTCCAGATATTTAGGGACGTGAAGATGGGCGGGGTGAGTGTCCAGATATTTAGAGACGTTGCTTGCTTGCTTGCTTGTGTTCGTTGGCTTGAGCTCCAACGCAAAGTCCTGTATGTCGGATGAAGGCATCCTGTTGTCCAACATCAGTGTGATGTCATACAGGACCTGAGGTTTGCGTGAGTATCCATTGTCCCATGTCTGGCTTATTGGTGTGCAGACTGGTGGTTCCTCGCCACACAGGCAGACACTCTCCGACTTCGGAGTGACAGTGTCACCCCGCCCATCTTCACGTCCCTAAATATCTGGACACTGTCACTCTGCCCATCTTCATATTTAGGGACGTGAAGACGTGCGGGGTGAGAGTGTCCAGATATTTAGAGACGTGAAGACGTGCGGGGTGAGAGTGTCCAGATATTTAGAGACGTGAAGACGGGCGGGGTGACAGTGTCCAGATATTTAGGGACGTGAAGACGGGCGGGGTGACAGTGTTAAGATATTTAGGGACGTGAAGACGGGCGGGGTGACAGTGTCCAGATATTTAGGGACGTGAAGATGGGCGGGGTGACAGTGTCCAGATATTTAGGGACGTGAAGATGGGCGGGGTGACAGTGTCCAGATATTTAGGGACGTAAAGATGGGTAGGGTGACAGTGTCCAGATATTTAGGGAAGTGAAGATGGGTGGGGTGACAGTGTCCAGATATTTAGGGACGTGAAGATGGGCAGAGTGACAGTGTCCAGATATATAGGGACGTGAAGATGGCAGAGTGACAGTGTCCAGATATTTAGGGACGTGAAGATGGGTGGGGTGACAGTGTCCAGATATTTAGGACGTGAAGATGGGCAGAGTGACAGTGTCCAGATATTTAGGGACGTGAAGATGGGCAGAGTGACAGTGTCCAGATATTTAGGGACGTGAAGACGGGCGGGGTGACAGTGTCCAGATATTTAGGGACGTGAAGATGGGCACAGTGACAGTGTCCAGATATTAAGGGACGTGAAGATGGGCAGAGTGACAGTGTCCAGATATTTAGGGACGTGAAGATGGGCAGAGTGACAGTGTCCAGATATTTAGGGACGTGAAGATGGGCGGGGTGACAGTGTCCAAATATTTAGGGACGTGAAGATGGGCGGGGTGACAGTGTCCAGATATTTAGAAACGTGAAGACGGGCGGGGTGACAGTGTCCAGATATTTAGAGACGTAAAGACGGGCGGGGTGACAGTGTCCAGATATTTAGAGACGTGAAGACGGGTGGGGTGACAGTGTCCAGATATTTAGAGACGTGAAGGACCGGCTTAGTGACAGTTTCCAGATATTTAGGGACGTGAAGACATGCGGGGTGAGAGTGTCCAGATATTTAGAGACGTGAAGACGTGCGGGGGTGACAGTGTCCAGATATTTAGAGACGTGAAGACGGGCGGGGTTGACAATGTCCAGATATTTAGGGACGTGAAGATGGGCAGATTGACAGTGTCCAGATATTTAGGGACG
>JACEFZ010020516.1:0-2500 GCA_014155875.1 Cepaea nemoralis
ATATTCAAAAAGCCTTGCTGAGTTCACAGGATGTTTCTCTGGCTCTTCTTCTTCAGACGCCGAACTATCAAACAAGGCGGCATTTGCTTTGTTGGTCATATGCCTGCCTTTACAATCTTTCCGATGGTGTCCGTACGCCCTTACAGAGGAAACATTTACGCAAACTTTTGAAGGATTTACGCTCCTTATCTTGTCTGTTTACCATGTTTAGTAGGTAAGTATGATAGCCAGGGTTTTTATCACACATCTCAGTCTGATGATGAGAATATTTACAATAATAGCAATGGTTAAACTTCTCAGAAGTAGGTCTATGAGGTTTCTGCCTACTATAGGGTTTGTCATAGTTAGCCGCTGCTACAAAGTTAATGTCAGTAGCTTCAGTGGCAAAGCAATGTTTGTTGGCTGTGTAGTACGCCGAACCACGTCCTTTCAATCTCATCCACACTAGTGCATTCGTTCTCTAACAAAAATTTAGAAAATGCTGAAGGAATCGATGATACAATTTTGTCTCTAATGATTAGATCTTCTAATCTCTGATAATTCTTGTCAATTTTAGCTGCTGAAGTCCATTTGGTGAATATATATCGGACTAAGCAGAGGTAATCAGAGAACGTTTGAGTCGGTTTTGGGCTCAACTTACTGAATTGTTCTCTGTAACCTGCCTCATCTAACATAAAATGTGCCATAATCTTAGATTTCAGATAATGGTAATCTTTTCTGAGGTCTTTGGGGATGGTTTCAATTACTTTAAGAGGTTCCCCTGACAAACTCCTCATGTACACAATATTCCATTCAGACAGTGGAACTTGATAATGTTCCATTAAAGTTTCAAAAATTTTGGGTAAAAGCTGCAATGCAGTCACCCGAGGTATAGTTACGTACAATACCTTGATATTTCTTGTACTGGTTTTCTTTCTCCAGTCTTTCAGATTTCTTAGACTCTTTGTTAATGGCAGTCTCAGTGTCAAGTTGTTTTCATCTTCAACTGTAACTCCAGTTCTTCCCTCTTACTCTGAGCTGCTATTTCTGCCTTCTTCAGCTCACTATCTATCTCAGCTTGCTTTTAAGGCTGTTTTCTGCCTCTATTTGCTTTAATGCTCTTTCAGCTGCTCTTTCTTCACGCTCAGCAGCTTTTTTCCTGTACTAGTAGGTATTCAGAGTATTTCTGCTCACTCCACTGTGTTAATTCATCACCATGTAACTGTAATTTTATCCCCATATCAATGAAATCAAATAATGAAGACATGATGGGACAATGTCAATGAAATACCAGCCACACAAAATATGTTATAAGTGGTTAGTAAAGAAACAATTTACAATTGATTTCTATTGACGATGCGTGCCTAAAATTGCATAGTTAAAGTATGTGAAAAGAAAAAAATATACTCAAGTGCCCTGGATGCGGTGAAGAATGGTTGGAAATCGGGCTAGGAACTGTAGGGTCGTTACTTCAAAACCACGAATGACCTCTACGGCAAGGTTTCGGATGGTACGGAAAAACCTGCTTTATTTTTGGAGAGAAATAAAATAATGTCTCTTCGTTGGTGTGTGCCTGCTTGTCACTAAGTGTTGATTAGGTTTGTATGGCGTTGAGTGTAGTTGTAGGTCGTAAGTTTGTCCTGTCAACAATTTTTTTTTTTTTTCCAAAAACAAGTTACTTTCTTTCCAAACACTTTTCGCGTTCTACAACTCAATGCACTAAAGACAATCTACACTTATGTTAACACTTTACAACGTTGATGATACATCACTTACATCAAGATAACATTCAGTAAGGACATAGACATCAAGTTTACAAGATGGCGACAAGGTCAAAATGGCGACAAGATTACAATGTCGACAAGGTCAAAACGGTGACAAGTTTCACAAATCACAAATGTTTGACACGGTTACAAAATCAAACAATATGTATGCATTGTACGTTTACCAATAGTCTTACACATGTTTAAACAATGTAGTTAATAATGAAAATGAGCCTTCCAAGATCACATTTACATGTACTATAAAGTTTGACAAAAATTTCACGTTTACAAACTCTAGTATTAAATCGTTAATCACTAAAACACGTTCATATCAAAGCCGGACGAATGCCCCCACGTCCACACATGTCAGGGTCTTAACTTGGCTCGCTCACCTAACATTGTGAGACAGTACAAATACAACGTGATTTAACGTAAGACTCAACGACACACCGTTCGATGGATTTATTCACATTAAATACGGAACGATGTTCACAACAAGATATATACTAGATGTTTCAATATACACTTACACAATACAGCTCACAACGTCTCACTCTCAAGATGTCCAGACACTCGACTTTCAGCACAGATACCACACAACGCCTTTCTCTCTTCACACGTCTGTCCGAGTCGAAGTCCCCAAGCTGTCTGCCGCTAACTCGCAACTCGCCTCTCACCTCAGGTGACGTCACGAGGCATGCGAGCGTTTAGCGTCGTCCTTGCTTGACCACTGGTCGCTTGTCAGCCAGCAGTCTTGC
>JACEFZ010020516.1:5000-219654 GCA_014155875.1 Cepaea nemoralis
CATACATACATACATACATACATACATACATACATACATACATACATACATACACACATACCTACCTACCTACCTACCTACATAACATACATACATACATACATACATACATACATACATACATACATACATGCAGCGATTTTTATATATATATATATAGAGATTATGTTTTGACCTTTATTGTTCTTTGTTGGTCAGATTATGCAGCTACAGATTTCTATCCAAGGAGTAGCCTACCTAAACAATCCCTCCTTGATTGCTTATTACGAAAAGCATGACATACTACTGTGATGTTGTTCTTTTGTTCCTATGAAAGCTTTGGTAACACATGATAGCAAATATATGGTGCTAGCGTCATATTATATAGACATGTGGGCACTCACTGGGTGATGTCAATAGCATGTATGTCTCGTTAACTTTCTGGGCCATTTACTGGTCACCAATAGAGGCTTGGGTGCCATTAGAGTCCAGGTTAAGTTTTAAAACCTTCACCTCGATCAGGATTCAAAGACATACCTTTAGCCCGACAAGCAAGAGCTTTACCCATTGCACGAAGGTAGTCATTTTATAGATTACCGTGATTATATTCTTGTTAGTTTCCCTTTTTAGACTTTTGTGTGTATTTATATAAAGTTGTACTCAATATCATATTTTTGCTATCTTAGACTACACGTGTGTGTGCTCTCACAATTTTGTTCACCATTAAGTATCCCACTGTATGATTTGAGGTATTTGTTGTCTATTTATGTGTTGTTGTCACTTTTCGTCACTGGGGGAAAGTTGAGTCAACAAGCACACCTTTAAAATCATTCTTATAATTTGGGACTATTGCCAGACCTTTGTCTACACTCCCCCTTTATGTCTTCGAATCACTATCTCTCTCTATCTCTCTCTCTTTTATTCCTTCATAACATACCCCGACAACAGTTTCCTCAAACAATTAATAGAATACTTAATGCTGAAATCTATGTCAGGTTGAGGTATTGAATATGTATATGTAGTCTGTGGTGTAGTCTATTGTGTGTGCGAGATAGGACTCTGTATGTCTATGTTCCGCATCCCATCTCTCATCCGTATACGGCCATTCGACAAAACACCACACATATGTGGATAGATCTCACCCGGGGATGCTCCTCTCCGACTAAGTCTGGACGTATTCCAATACCTTGAAATTTTTCAGTCTGATAACCACAGAATAATGGGATTACTGTAAGTCCATGAATTCTACATATTCCCAATTCAGGAATTTAATAAAATCCATTACTGAAAGCACATCAACAATGTATACCACTGTATCTATATATAATATATATGTTCGACACACTGTCGTCAGATCGTCAATTAACTCTTCTTGTAGGCATGGAAACTGTTCGTGAGTTATCCTATTTGTCCTATTGGTAATTATTACACAGTTCAAATATCGGTAGGTTATTTCGCTCTGCCTTCAGAGATGTAACTTCCTATCCACTGCTTTCTTAGCCTGGATGTTATTTATTTGCAGAGTTCATCTTGTTGCGAATAGTTATCTCGGCACACCGTAACACGAGTAATACTTTTCTATACTCTTAGTTCATATGGTTCTGTAATTTATCTCTGCACAAGTGAAGTGCCTTTTTATCTTCTCAGGGTATATCAGGAGACTTTTCGTGGAACCTGTTTGAAGATAGATAACCAGGTGATATCAGCCTGACGCAGACTAGTTCTTATGTGAGAGTATGCCTCCAGCCGTATACAGACGTTACTGAACGATACTCTGACATAAAACATATGAGTTCATTAAATTCTAGACTATTAGATAAAATAAGGAAATGGTAACGGCAAAGCCCAGACAACCAGTTCACTATGCTAGATTACTAAGCTAAAACTTTATTACCGCATACTATCTATTGTAGTCCAGGAATTGAAACACTCTCAGGGTATGTCAGGAGACTTTTCGTGGAACCTGTTTGAAGATAGATAACCAGGTGATATCAGCCTGACGCAGACTAGTTCTTATGTGAGAGTATGCCTCCAGCCGTATACAGACGTTACTGAACGATACTCTGACATAAGACATATGAGTTCACTAAATTCTAGACTATTAGATAAAATAAGGAAATGGTAACGGCAAAGCCCAGACAACCAGTTCACTATGCTAGATTACTAAGCTAAAACTTTATTACCGCATACTATCTATTGTAGTCCAGGAATTGAAACACATAAGCACATAAGCACAATTGCCCCATTGCCTATAAGCAACTCGAGACATAGTATTTCTTTTCTTAATCCGGACGAATAGATAAACTCTCCTTCTAGATGGAATAGTTGGTAGCTTTTTCTTAATCCGGACGAATAGATAAACTCTCCTTCTAGATGGAATAGTTGGTAGCACACTAAACAAACAAAAAAACAAGTTTCCTAACTATTTATACCTTTGTTCCTATTCTCCGTTCTTTTTGATGTTTATACATCAACAACCGAATTTACCGTTACTTCACATCAAAGGTTTGTGAAATTGCTTTATCGCTCTTGACCGCTAGTTCCCTTTTTCTCCACTATTTCCCGTTTTCTCCACTCACCGTACATCAAAAATTTCCTACTCTTGGATCGAGGACTCCGTGTTTACCACAAATGATCGTAGCAATCTCGCTCAAAGTTGTATTTCCGGTGAATCCTTCAGTCAATGACTCTTACAACAACTTTCTCTGTCTTCTATACCATTCGGTGAATGACCGTCACTCTGTCCTCACTAAAGACCAAAGTGCTCGATTGTTTTTCTGACTAAAGGTCAATAACTTCCCATCCCCGTGTAATACAAGTAATTTTCTATTTTAGATTTATCGTAGAATCGCTAAACTATCAGTATCCCTTGACAGTTGTACGGGCGTAGCCGTGGCCTTGCTATGTGGTGCTGTTGTTTTGTGGTACTATTTTGGTTCCACAAATACCACTCAGATGCCTGAGAAAGTCATTGCTGTGACGGAATATTACTTGTGATGTATTTTACGTAGAATGTATATAACATTCCAATGGAGGGCATCCACCTTTTATATTTATTATAATATAGCATTTATCGAAACATATACACTCACATTAATGTACTTCTCGATCAAAGACATAGCATATACATTACCTATAAGACTAACGTTGACGGGGTCTTTAAAACCCTGTTTGACGAAGCAGACAATATTAATGACATTGGCTCCAATACCAACGATGTCAATTATTTGACACACAACTGCAAAGAAAATCCACTGGATCACCTATTGTCACTTCTAGACTTATAGGAATGTCTGTACCTATCTTCTCATTTAAGATAACAACTGATGTGCTGAAGGGCTTGAAGTAACTTGTTTAGTCATCTTTGTTTAATATAACTTTCTACAGACGAGGCACTGGCGTCTGCAGCTGTCTATGAACAAGAGTTTTGAAAAAAAAAGATATATTCTATTAGAAGAAATTGCACAGAAAAAAAAGATAAAATGGTTAGTCGCCAATACATAATCGATATCACAGCATTCATAGCTAAGTCATTGATGTCTTCTTAGTAAATGACTCAAGCTGTAGATGCCCATCAGTCAAGAAAAACGCAAATCAAAACGGTCTTTTTGTAGAACATCACTTAAATCGTCATTCTAGTATCATTGCATTAGCTGGTTGGCCCGCTGTTACCGTTTCTAACCTCAACCCTATCTCTTCGAGAGTCAGCTATCTGTTGCAGTTTTTGATTTTGTTATAAACCCACATTAATTCGGGTTTTAACGCGTTTACGACTTTCAGCTCTATAGAGTTGGGGTGGCATAGTGGCTAGTACGTTTGCTTGCTAAGAAAGTGGTCCGGATTAATCCCCACCAGTGACAGATTAGTTTTGTCAAGCCAATACTGCTCTTGGATCTTCTAGGGCTCACAGAAATGGGCACCAGGCAATGTTGCATAATTTTCAAGATATTACTTATTAAGATAAGCAGAATATTAAAAAAAAAAACACGATCTGGCTAGTCATATCTCAAATGGCGTGGCCTAGATATGTGCTCAGACCTAACACTTCACATGCAACATCAGAATCTGCTATGGGACTATATTCACCTTTAGGTTCTTGGGAGGATAGGAACTATTGGCTAATGGAAAATGTTCACCCATATATCATTCTGTGAATGCAAGAAGTAGGGTTTTATTTTAAGTTTGATTATTTGTTATCACTTAGCAGCTTTCAATTACTGACCTGCGATTTAATAGGGCCATTACATATTATAGACACTTAATGCTATGGCCACAAAGGTAGCCAGTCTGTTCCCCTCTTCCCCGTTTCATACGGTGCTCATGACATCAGAGCAGTTCACTATTCGCCTTTGTTAAAAAAGTCTTCAAGGGTACTGTTCGTGTATCAATATACGGTCTGTGATGTTCTTACATAATACTAGTGCGTTGTCTACAGGGCCTGTAGAATGTCACGGCTGTGCAGTAGCTAATTCGCGCACACTGCCTCCAGGTGACATATGTTCGAATCCGTAGATTTGTTTATTATATCGCCCTGGTCGACGTAACCTAAAACTGACACCAAGAAATGTCCTGCTAAGTGAAAGCTGCCAATGTGATTCTGGCTACATCACCAATCCTGACTGTAAACTTATATGGCTAACACGGTATACCCAGTACGACTCAAGGAGGGTAACACTGTCCCTTACTTTAATCTACTTTGGTAACAGGAATAATGAAATCGCAAAAGACATAGAAACCGCAGGCCTCATCTTGGCTCAGGTGATGACAACATTATATATATATATATATATATATATATATATATATATATATATATATATATATATATATATATATATATATATATATATATATATGTAGTAGTTGACTATGCCATCGTCAGGAGGAATGACAGACAAGGCGTTCGGGTGACAAAATCCATATGTGGTACCGAATGTTGGACAGACGATCGTCTCATTATCTCGAAAATAAACATACACATCAAACCACCACGGCGTTCTCAATGTTCAAAAATGCAAAGAAAACTAAATGTCACCCGCCTAAACAGCAATAAAATGCAACTGTCAATTGAAAACATGCTGGAAGACCGCCTCAAGCCAAATGCTGCAGCTAATCAGGATGTGGAAACAGAGTGGAGAGCCCTAAAGGACATAATTTACAGCACTGCTATGGAAATCCTGGGCCCAGCCCCCCAAAAACATAAAGACTGCTTTGATGAAAATTATGAAGACGTCAACCAATTGCTGGCCGAGAAACATCTTCTCCTCAAGGCACATTTGAATGACCCGAAGTTAACATCAAACAAAGATACCTTCAATATCATTCGGAGAGTAGTGCAGCAGAATCTTCGGCACATGCGGGACTCCTGGCTGAGCAACAAAGCTGATGAAATTCAAGGCTTTGCTGACAGACATGATATGAAAAACCAGGCATAGTTCCCCTCCTCAGAGCAAATGGGGGAACATAGGGTCACCGATAAGAAAGAAATCCTTCAACGCTGGGCAGAGCATTTCAGCAACATCGTAAATGCAACGTCTTTCTTAGATGATGAAACCATCAACTGCCTTCCTCAAGTTGCCACTAATGATATATTTGATGATCTGCCAACCATAGTGAAAGTAAACAAAGCCATCCAGCAACTTTCAAGTGGAGATCCCAGCAGAGATATACAATGCAGGTGGGCCGGTCCTAAAACCACAGCTTCAGTAAGTCTTTACAAACATGGGTAAACGAGACCATGCCACAAGATTTCAAGGACGCGTTAATAATCAACCTTTAAAAACGTAATGAAAACCGCCAATCCCGAGACAACCACAGAGGCATCTCATTGCTCTCAATCGCAGGGATGATACTCGAAAGAATTCTTCTCAATCGCCTCACGGCCCATCTCGATCAAGGTCTTCTTCCTGAGAGTCAGCGTGGCTTCAGAAAAGAACGTGGAACTGTTGATATGATTTTCGCTGCAAGGCAGCTGCAAGAGAAATGTCAGGAACATAACTCTGAAATGTTCTCCACTTTCATTGACCTTACAAAGGCTTTTGATACAGTCAGCAGAGAAGGACTGAGGAAGATTAAGGCGAAATATGGCTGTCCATATAAGTTTGTCCAAATAGTGCGGATATTTCATGATGGTATGCAGGCAAGAGTACAGGATAATGGTGATCTTTCTGAGCCCTTTCCTGTCACCAATGGAGTGAAGCAAGGATATATCCTGTCACTAACACTGTTCAGCACATTGATATTTCCAACACCACGCACCATCTGACTCTCACACGCGCAGTGTGTGACCATTCCGCAATAATTGTCTCCTTTGTCTTTACTTCCATTCCTGATTGTTGCCAACCCATGCAGTGCGATTAGTAGCGACATTGCACGTCAATTGCGCAATATCAATGCCTCTAGCAATCATGTCCAGCTTTCACATACCGTAGTAGATGCCAACCCCGAGATATTTTACCCTATCTATATTTCAACAAAAAAGATGTCATTTCGTATTCATGCTGTCGTCCATTCTCCTAATATCCACGAAGAATGAGCATGGAAGAAACAATCATACAACATTTTCTTTCGAATACCATAATGTTTGAGATGTCGTGTCGCTTAATCCCAATTATTCTTCGCATACACAGCATATGAAAGCTATTTAAACTGGTCTCTTAGTCTAATGAAATTGACCAGGCTTCACTGCCGTAAAGAAGTGTAATGAAGGCTTATAAAGGAGGACCTGTGTTAGCAGTAATTGTCCTCTTCTCTCATACTCTTTTTATTGTGTGTTGTTGCTGCTGCCTTACCAAACCTGATGTTAATGTCCTAATCTAGGGATAATGTATTGTTTAAATCTGATCCCAGATATGTGAAATGGCCTACTATCTCCAACTGTGCATAGTAAATAAAGATTGATGGCTCCCGATTTGCACCTCGCGACATAATTTGCGTCTTCTATTTGCTAATGATTAAACAACATGTATAACAATCATTGTCGAATGATGCAGAAAGTAGCCATTGTAATTTTTTTCTCAGAGTGGGTCGTAATTGCAGCATCATCTGCAAAATGAAACTCTCTGATCCGAACCCTCCTAATTTTGGTATTGCTATTCAATCTCTGAGTATTATAGATGCCGCCATCAGAGCTTGAGTAAAACTAGATACTACGATTCTAATCACGAAAGGTATATTTTAATATCAGTGAAAAGTATATTCCAAATAGGATAGGACAAAGTACACAACCTTGCCTAACTCCACACTTGATACATCTACATATATACATACACAGACACACAGACACACAGACACACACACAGACACACACACACACACACACACACACACACACATGAACTATATTAGCAGTTTTTTCCCCTGTTAAGTTAATGCTAGTTAATGCTAATTCCACTTTGATTATAAATTGCCTTTCAATGTTACAAGCCTTAAATGCAGAATATCTAAGTTACAGATTGTCAGTAGGGATAGGCCATCTTTTGTGTTTTTTTAATTTATTATTGTCTCTGTACCCAACTTCGAGCAATGTCATGTCTGTCTCTATACGCCTAGATGTAATGCCATTGTAACAAGCTACGTGGAGGGTCCCAAATAGCCCGGTCACAATGTTTAATTAATCTTCTATAGCCCTGGCTGGGATAGGTCTTTACCTGCCAACCCTCCTCCGTTTTCCCTGGACTCACTGTCACGCTTCCTTTCGACCTAGGGACCTATTTCCTGCAGTGTTCTTCTGGCTGACACATAAATAACATGGCAGTCGTCAGAACAACTTGGAAGTAATTTTATTAACCTAATCAAGAACAGCACAGGAACACATAAAGGCAGATAAACAGATAGATCTACACAGACACTACACTGGTAAAGTTTTGACACAGAGCCTCCAGTCACCACAGCCACAGATCCAGCTTCAGATACAGTCTGATCTGTCCAGATATATCTCACCAAAGATGTCAGAATCTCCTTCCTTCTCCAGCAACTGGTTGTAGATTCCACAGGCTTTTGTAGAATCCAAGCGACTGGTGTGTTGAGGACTTCTGTTCATTGCCACATGAATTAATTCGGCACCAGGTCTTCACTGACCTATGAAAAGCTTTACGGTTGCAGATACGGTGAGGTGTTCGTGGAGGGATAATGGATGGGTGCCTTTTAATGTCTGGTGTAAAATGGGTATGCAAGAAAATCACTCTTAGGCTCCCTCCAGACAACAACTGCTCTCAGGCGTATGTTGTTGAAAAAAACCGGCAATGCACCAGTCATGCAAAATGTCCTTGACTCAAGACCTGCACCTTGCCTCTGTCTCAGAGTTAAGCACACCAAACCTTGAGTTGGCCTCGTCGGACATATTGGCGTTAGCCTAGAAGCACTGGTGATAATGTCCGTTAGAAGACATAGTCACTTCCCATATAAGAGGACCCTGGAGATGATAAACAAAACCTGAGCGACTGGGCTGACTCATGTATCACACACATACACTATATTTAATACCTGAATGACTGGGCCTGACCTGTCAGGTAGCCCCTGGATTGGCCCCGTCCGGGCTTGAGGAGACCTTCAGCTGGACGAAGTCCTGTTGTCTTTTTGCCCACAAGACACACTCTCCACATTCATACCAAGCCTTTATTATGATTTGGCACAATCATTTCCATGCTTCCCTCTCACTTGCAAACGCTGCCTTTCTCACAACTACGATCCTGTGGTGTGGTGTGCCAAGTCAGCTGTGTGTTTCCCCTCGTTACTAAAAGTATAGTATTGGAGTTGTAAGGCACGCAGTGTAGTTCCCCACTCCCAGCAAGAATAGGAAAGAGGATACTACCCCTCCCGGCCGCTGCTCTTGTCTGAGCTGTCGCCGCAAGGTACTGGTAGTGCCTCACAGAACACATAGATTTAGAGGAATGCAGGTTCTCTCAATGAGATAGAGAAGTCCATTATCTTCCCGACATCATCCTATCAAGTAACAGACGAAAGAGATAGTCCTGTGTATAGCCTCTTCTGGCTCAAGAAGATAGATCATAGATTGGTATAGCTATCCAATGATGATATTCCACAGAAAGATGACCAGATGCCCAATTCAAGCCGTAGACAGAAAGATAGCAACAGCTCATCTGACGCCAAGAACAAATGAAATCCTCTGGGGAGATATATTGTTCCGTTTCACTTCCCCGGCTATGCCAAGAACAAGACGCCCATTTAGATTGCCAACGGTCAACCAACTCTTCATTGGTTATGATTGGCTTTTCGCCAATTCATCTTCCCCTTTGAGACAAAATACATTTATAAGTCCAGGTCTGTCTGGACCACCCACAACCCAAGTTTACCTTTCAAAATGTCTCCGTAGTAGCTGCACTTCTGTCGTTATCTTTAATTAACTTTGACAAGTTGCAACTTGCAAACGGTACTTGTTTGCCCGGCCATCAATTGACCAGCCGCTGCACCAGTGCACATTTGACGCAAGGCGCGCCTTCGGGACTACCCGAAAGGAAAGACAAATATATACTCGCTCCATGTAAAGATTGTGGTATGAAGATAATCCAAAGAACCATCTTTCATGGAGAATTGAGCGAATAAAGAACTGAGAGCTTCCGAAAGCCGGTTCCCCCTGTTTACCAAGAATAACAGAATACATAAGGACATGGGCCACTGGCGTTTTCGCTACATAGGCCCCCTCTTAAGAAAGTCGAACCCGACGACTTTCTACTGTCAGTGGTTCTGTTCGAATGACCCCACCCTCACATTCAACCATAGGATGCCGTGATAGGAAATCTGCTCCCACATTCTCCCTTCCGGGGATGTATTCGACCGTGAACTGATACGGTTGTAAGAGCAATGACCATCTCATTAACCTCGCATTCAGTTTCTTAGAAGTTGCCAAGAACGTCAGAGGTTGATGGTCGGATTGTACTTTAAACTGGACCCCATACAGATAAGGTTGAAATTTCTGTACCGCCCACACTAGAGCTAGACATTCCCGTTCGACGGTGGAGTAATTCCGTTCGGCGGGTAACAGTTTTCGACTGGCATATGCCACCGGACACAGCACCGAAGGATTATCTCGCCCTTCCTGCAACAGAGTTGCCCCAATCCCTATGTTACTCGCGTCGGTTCTCAGGACAAACGTTTTCTCCAAATTTGGGAGTTGCAGGACTGGCCTATCCACCAAAGCCTGTTTCAGCTTCTCATAAGCTTCTTCACAGCTCGGGGTCCAGATTATAAGATCTGGTGATCCTTTCTTCAGGGTCTCGGTTAACGGCGCCGCAATTTCATTGAACTTCGGAATGAATTTCTGGTAAAACCCACACAAAGACAAGAAAGACCTAACATCTTTTTTGGATTTAGGTCGGGGTGCGAGACGGACCTTCTCAATATTCTTTTCTTCCGGTACCAGTCCCCCTGGGGTAATAGTGTGTCCCAGAAATTCCAAGGATTGATAGCCAATCATGCATTTGGCTGGACGGGCGGTTAACCCCTCCTCTTTCAATCTTATGAAGATCTTTTCCAAGGATTTCAGGTGATCTTTCAGATTGTCAGACGCGATGAGAATATCATCCATAAACGAGACGACAGAAGGATCCCTTAAAGGGTCTAATAACTTTCTCATCATGCGTGTGAACACACTGGGCGCATTGCTCAGCCCAAAAGCATCACCTTAAATTCGTAATGGCCGCTCGGAGTACTGAAAGCGAGCATTGGCCGAACCTCAGGTTTCACAGGGATCTGATAATATCCCCGGCTTAAATCAATTTTTGAGAAGTACTTTGCCCTATTTAATCTGGCAAACAGTTGATTTGTGTTTGGTAACGGCTCAACTTGGAATGTCGTACAACTGTTTAAATGCCTGTAATCAATACATAAGCGGTGCTCCCCGCTTGGCTTCCTCAACAAGACAACCCCCGGCATTATAAGGAGAAGTCGAAGGAGTGATGATGTCATCGTCCAGAAGCTTCTGGATTTCAGTTTCCAGGGCCTTCTCTTTCGAAAAGGGTACTGGATATATTTTCTGGCGAACTGGGTCTTGGTAGTCAGAGTCATATCAAACTCGACCAACCCTGTCCGCCCTGGCCGATCGGTAAGAATTTGCTGATGGGACTCTAACAACCGGATGACAACGGTCTGTTTTCTTCAGCCGACAGATCAGGATTTATATGTACATCCCTATAGGTTTCCCCAGGGTGGTAATGGATAACCCCGATCCGCGTCTCGCCCGATTCAGTTTCCATCGCGACCGCCATAGTCATGAGTGGGAGAGAAGTACCATCAGATCGTTCTTCAAACTTTTTGAGAAGGTTAATGTGGAAGATTTTGGATTTCCCCCTGATCCGAATGGCATAGTTGGTGCGGGACACAACCCTTTCCACCGGGAAAGGCCCCTGCCAACCAATCTCGAGTTTATTGGAACCTACTGGAAGTAACAACAGAACCCGATCCCCCACCTTAAGAGACCTATCTTTCGTCCTTCTATTGTAGTAGGCCGCGTGTCTCTTCCTGGCCGCCCTCAGATTCTGAGCTGCCAAAGCCCAACCCGTCTGGAGTTTTTCCTTTAACTCGTCGACGTATTTATAAGAGGATACAGCTTCTTCAGAAGTTTCCTCCTCTGTCCAACATCTCAATAAGGCTTCTAAGGGACCCTTGATTGGCCTCCCGAATAGTAGAGTGGCTGGTGGCAACCCGGTCGACCCATGGGGAACCTCCCGATAGGCGAACAAGGCGGCTGAGATATACTCATCCCATCTGTCTGGTTTCTCTTGAGCCAGCTTCCGAAGCATGGTCATCAAGGTACCATTAAACCTCTCTACTTGCCCATTAGACTGAGGGTGGTATGGGCTTGTGTGAATGTGGTTAGTCTGGAAGATACGAAAGACTTCTTCCATCAGCTTACCACAGAACTGAGACCCATTGTCCGTTAGGATCTGGTTGGGAAATCCCAACCTAGTAAAGGTCTCCATCAGTGCATCAGCCACTCGCTTAGAGTCGATTGTGGCCAAAGGTATCGCCTCACCCCACATGGAACAGCAATCCACCATCGTGAGAATGTACTTATTCCTCTTCCTAGTCCTAGGAAGAGGACCAACAAGATCGATGGCCACTCTCTCGAAGGAGAGTTCATAATAGGCATGTCTCCCAGGACTACCGGAGCTGTCCAGGTGTTTTGGTGCCACTCGCTGGCACTCTGGGCACGACTTGACGTACCTACGCACGTCTCCAGTCATCCCTGGCCAGTAGTAATGGCAGGAAATGCGCTGGAGAGTTGCCCCGACACCCATATGTCCACTGAAAGAAATGGTGTGTCCCCATATGAAGAAGCTGTTCCCGATAAGCCTTAGGAACTACCAGCTGTCCATGCTGGCGATCCTCCACTCCGGCTCTCCGGTACAGTAAACCGATTCTTCATATAATACTGACCCCGTCTTGGTGGGTCAGAACTTTTTGGCAACTGGTTGAAGCAAGGTTGCAAAGTAGCATCCTGGCTTTGAGCAGCTCGTAACTCCCCAGGCAAGGGATTCACGATCAAGGCCGGCGTCTGCTCATCCTCCGATTGAGATCTGGTTTGCATCGCTCCTACGTACATGGGTTCGGTTGGAATCCCTAGAAAGACGTAGCGACAACCCAAGATCATTGGGAAGATTGGATCTAGCAGAACGGCTGCCTGTATAGTGCCGGTAACATATTTTGATTTGATGTCCACCTTCGCAATTGGAAGAGACATCGCTACCGCACTCTTTGTCGCCGTTTGAATCTCAATAGATTCTCCGGTTAGCTGCTCTGGACTCACTAAGTGTGATGAAATTACAGCCTCAAACTGCAGACCGGTGTCGTAGAGACACTCAACTGGTTGACCGTTCACAAGTACCGTTTCTACTACTGGTGGTTTTTCTAAATCTTTGTTCCCAAGATCCCTCCCTTCTACCTCCTTGTGAGACCCTTCCCCGGTTTCTACAAGACAAGCAGCATAGTGAGAGTCTTTCTGTTTACGCCGGCAATCAACCGTATTGTGTGTGGGAGATTTGCAATAGGCGCACCACTTTTCACTCCACTTTCTTTTAGGAGATCCAGGTGGACTCTTACCAGAGGGTTTCTTAATAGGAACTTTATCGAAAGGATCCTCCTTCTTGGTGTGAGCTGTTTTAGGGTTCTTCTTCTTTCCAGACCATGTGTCTGGTGGTCGGGGATTGGGTTGTGACAATTCCCCATTATCCCCATGAGCTAGCACATACCTTTCCGCCAACGTGTTGACTAGGTCTAACCTTTCTGCCCCATTTTCAAGCAAGAAGGTTTGCAATGGCTTAGACATCATTCTCTTCATTTGGTCCACGACCACCAATTCTTCCAAACTTTCATAGTCGTTAGCAAATCCAGCTAATGACATCCACTTCAAAAGGTAAGACTTCAGTCTGACACTGTAGGCTGCGAACATCTCTCCTGGCTCTCTCTTCGACTTTCTGAACTGTTGTCGATAAGTATGAGCTGTCATCTGGAACCTTTTCAATAGTGCTTTCTCCAGAGCTTCATAGTCATTCTCCATACCAGGTGGCAACCTAGAATAGACCTCGTACGCGGTCCCCCTCAGGCCCTGTGAGAGTTTCAAGTTCCATTTCCCACGTTCCAATCCCATAGCCAAAGCCATCGACTGAAATCTGTGAAGGTACTGGTCGATCTTATCTTTGTGCTCATCGAACGGGAGTAATGGAAACTTCATTGCCTGGTATGGACCGCCACCAGAAGTTGTTGAGTCAGGGAGAACAGCGCCTCCCACTGCACCATCTCTTTCCTTGGCAGTTTGAGCTTTCAGCTCCAACTCCCTCATACGGAACTCATGGTCTCTGACTGCCTGCTCGGCCTCCATCTTCCTAACCTCAGCCTCCGCCTCAATCCTCTTGGCTTCGCGCACAGCCTGTCTGTAGTCTCTTTCCACCTCCTGCACATATTTCTGTAACTCCGCTCCATCATATCCCATCTCACGCCCTGTAGCCTGTACGTCAGCGACATTAAACCCAGCTGATGCCATCTTAAACTCAGAGGGTAAGGGACGAGGTAATTGTCTAATCACCTGCCCTCACAAATATACAACAAGTTACATTACACGACCATCACACGTCGTATGTCGGTCAGTCTGTGTCAGGAAGAGTATAGACAATAGCCAGGCACGGTAGGCAGAACCTATTGATAGAAAACAAGGGTATCTGTCCCCTATCACTAAATCAGCCAGAACTCCACCAGGATTTCAAATATCCCGGACGAGCCCCCAGAAATTGTAACAAGCTACGTGGAGGGTCCCAAATAGCCCGGTCACAATGTTTAATTAATCTTCTATAGCCCTGGCTGGGATAGGTCTTTACCTGCCAACCCTCCTCCGTTTTCCCTGGACTCACTGTCACGCTTCCTTTCGACCTAGGGACCTATTTCCTGCAGTGTTCTTCTGGCTGACACATAAATAACATGGCAGTCGTCAGAACAACTTGGAAGTAATTTTATTAACCTAATCAAGAACAGCACAGGAACACATAAAGGCAGATAAACAGATAGATCTACACAGACACTACACTGGTAAAGTTTTGACACAGAGCCTCCAGTCACCACAGTCACAGATCCAGCTTCAGATACATGTCTGATCTGTCCAGATATATCTCACCAAAGATGTCAGAATCTCCTTCCTTCTCCAGCAACTGGTTGTAGATTCCACAGGCTTTTGTAGAATCCAAGCGACTGGTGTGTTGAGGACTTCTGTTCATTGCCACATGAATTAATTCGGCACCAGGTCTTCACTGACCTATGAAAAGCTTTACGGTTGCAGATACGGTGAGGTGTTCGTGGAGGGATAATGGATGGGTGCCTTTTAATGTCTGGTGTAAAATGGGTATGCAAGAAAATCACTCTTAGGCTCCCTCCAGACAACAACTGCTCTCAGGCGTATGTTGTTGAAAAAACCGGCAATGCACCAGTCATGCAAAATGTCCTTGCCTCAAGACCTGCACCTTGCCTCTGTCTCGGAGTTAAGCGCACCAAACCTTGAGTTGGCCTCGTCGGACATATTGGCGTTAGCCTAGAAGCACTGGTGATAATGTCCGTTAGAAGACATAGTCACTTCCATAGCAGAGGACCCTGGAGATGACAAACAAAACCTGAGCGACTGGGCTGACTCATGTATCACACAAATACAATATATTTAATACCTGAATTACTGGGCCTGACCTGTCAGGTGGCCCCTGGATTGACCACGTCCGGGCTTGAGGAGACTTCCAGCTGGACGAAGTCCTGTTGTCTTTTTGCCCACACGACACACTCTCCACATTCATACCAAGCCTTTATTATGATTTGGCACAATCATTTCCATGCTTCCCTCTCACTTGCAAACCATGCCTTTCTCACCCGCAAGATCTTGTGGTGTGGTGCGCCGAGTAAGCTTTGTGTTTCTCCCCCTTAACTAATAGTATAGTATTGGGGTTGTATGGCACGCAGTGTAGTTCCCCATTCCCTCAAGACTAGGAAAGAAGATACCACCCCCTCCCGGCTCTGCTCTCGTTTGAGCTGTCGCCGCAATGTACCAGCAGTGCCCCACAGAACACCTAGATTTAGAGGAATGCAGGTTCTCTCAATGAGATAGAGAAGTCCATTATCTTCCCTACATCATCCTATCTAGTAACAGACGAAAGAGATAGTCCCGTGAATAGCCTCCTCTGGCTCAAGAAGATAGATCATAGATTGGTGGACTCCATCCCCAAAAATACCATAGCCATCCACTGAGTATATACAACAGAAAGATGACAATCTGCCCAATTCAAGCCGTAGACAGAAAGATAGCAACAGCTCATCTGACGCCAAGAACAAATGAAATCCTCTGGGGAGATATATTGTTCCGTTTCACTTCCCCGGCTATGCCAAGAACAGACGCGCAGCCAAATCGGCTAACGGTCACCCCCTACCAACATGGCAAGACTGCTGTTTTGCCATATCCTCTCCGTCGTTACAACAATAGAGATTTATAAGTACCAACTTTATTACAGCCTACGGTTACCTTTCTCCACCACCAGTAGGAGACCTTTTAATTGTCTCAGTAGTCTGTTGCACTTCTGTCGTTATCTTTAATTAACTTTGACAAGTTGCAACTTGCAAACGGTACTTGTTTGCCCGGCCATCAATTGACCAGCCGCTGCACCAGTGCACATTTGACGCAAGGCGCGCCTTCGGGACTACCCGAAAGGAAAGACAAATATATACTCGCTCCATGTACAGATTGTGGTATGAAGATAACCCAAAGAACCATCTTTCATGGAGAATTGAGCGAATAAAGAACTGAGAGCTTCCGAAAGCCGGTTCCCCCTGTTTACCAAGAATAACAGAATACATAAGGACATGGGCCACTGGCGTTTTCGCTACAGCCATGATAGCGAAGGCTGCATAAGAGTTGATGCTAATAAGTATTGCCGGCAGTCCTATACTTTGAGAAGGGAAAACACAATTATTGAGCTGTCGGAACTTTACATGATATTCTTAAACTATATTTTTTTTTTCAGTAGGATGTTTGAATCAACCAAAATGTATAAGGACGGTTGTAACACCCTCTGATTATTTCTTACTATTAATGTGTTTAGTTTCATAACAACATGCCACAACCCTTTAATATGTGTCTTAGTATAATAATGTATGCCTACGAAATGCCACCATGTAAGCATCTACGTATGATGTTGAAATGTACTTAGCCCATCAATTTAATAACGGTAAAACTACACATAAATTCTCTTGTATTTTCTGTACACACACGAATAAAGATTCAAAGTAGAGATTAGGTGACAGTAAATATATAACCATTATTTATCTTGTACGCTTGTAATATTTAAGTAACATGTCAATTATATGGACGTACTTGGGCATGCCACTCGATGAATAACATACAATTTTCAAGATGAAGTTATAATACATAAAGCAAATACTATATCCACATAAACAACTGTTTTAAAGCAATACAGTTGTGTTGCATGCAGAACATTTTAAAGAAAGTTCTATAACATGTTGATGTGTTTCTTTCTATGTGGATTTGCCTTTACACAACTTGTCTGTGCAATAACACACATAACCAGTCGTTATTCTACATTATACATCATCATCAGTTGGTAGGAACGATCGTGCTTCCCATCTTGCGATCTCCACTTGCATGTATCAATTCGTGCACAACAAAAGTTCCATGCCATGACACACGATTGTCAGTAATTTACTTAAACGCACACGTGAAACATGTATTAGCTCACTCATCAGTCTGATTTTAATAAGATAAGGAATAAAGACACGAGACAAATATTGCGGAATGGTCACACACTGCGCGTGTGAGAGTCAGATGGTGCGTGGTGTTGGAAATGACTATGTGTTCACATGCATCTATTTTTTACAAACATTTATAGCGCGAAATAGGTCTGATCACTGGCAATCGCCAACGCCATGGGTTGTACGGCATGCCAATGTTCTTCAGCACAGATTAACAAATTATCGACTGCTAAGACGCAAGGTGCCATCGATATATATATATATATCACATATCCTTTACAAGACATCGCTGTCAACACCAGCATCTTTCAGCTAATTGTTGATTTCTTTTTGCAAGATTACGCTCAGTAGTTTGCCATTGCTTCTATGGCGGCCGGCTCACATATCACGTAAGTTACCGACACGATTCGAACCTCTTGGCTCGTTCCATCTGATGTTATCCATGTATAATACCGTTATAGAAGAGAAACACAGACCAAATAATGGATAGAGTGCGGTAGTTGTTGACATACGGAAAAGAATGCATAGTATCAAGGTGTCACGAATTGCGAACGTCTATCAGCCCACAATTCAGGGAGATTACAACATTGAGTGAATTCTGAGTTCAACAAAATCGGAGAACCAGAGCCGAACAGATGACAACCTTTTCGTGTAACTATGGGCAGCCTATAATTGTTGCAATAATTTAGATGATTAATTGATTAGTAAAGAGACAACGCACAGTGTGATTTAGATATACAATATATTGTATTATAGTTAACTTTATATAACTAACTCTGAGATCACAAATACAGAAGTAATGGAAAGATCGGGTTGTGTGACGATTTGTTTCATGCTGAATCTTTGTAGACTTAGATGCATATGACATATTAGGAAGATGGACATCTTTATTGCTTAACTACATATGGGTAAGATATATCGTGGTCTTTTTACGACCGTATAAAGATATGTGTAAGAAGGGCATGACTGATACAAGCTTAAAGACATTTTGATTTCGGACTAAGTCGCCGCTGATCGCGTTGCAAGGAAGAACACGTTTAGACATGGAATAACAAAGTAGAACATGATTGCTGATATGTCACACAATGAGAGTGTGAGACATCCGGTGATGATGATGGTGGTGGAAATGACCGTGCTTTTACATACAACCATTGACCGCTCGGACATATACAACTCGAACTGGACAATTCACGTGTATTCGCTACTGTTATGGGTGGAGTTTGTATGTCTTTTTTGAAGCACCATGTAACAAACTATCATCTTTCAGAATGACAATATGCCATTACTAGTAATTGGATCCACTGTCGATTAACGTTTATTAGCGTTTAATGTTATCATTCTGCGTTTAGTTAACCGGTAATATTGAGGGAGTAAAAATACTTCGTGGGCGGACATCATTTAGCCAGGTCATTAGAAAGGAAGCAAGGACGTGATTAGACGTAGCAGTCTGTATAACAGGTGTCTGCATTGATTTCGGTTACATTGTCCCGTAACTTTTAATAGTACACGTGTGCATTATGTGCAACATGTGCAATGAATGCTGGCGTTAGAAATATGTGAAGGGATTAGTGCAGGAGGATCGCTTTGTCACATGCGCTTGCGATGTGAGCACACTATGGCGAACCGGCAACAGCTGGTAGGTGAAATAACACTTCATTGTTACCTAAATCAGAGTTAAAAAGGGGGCTGGACTCTAGAGATGCCAACACAGTGACCAAGCAGAAGGAAGTGCGATGGATGTTGTGATTTAAGTCTGTTTTATGACACTGAACCAGTGTCCTGTCGTCTCTACAGTATTACCTTTGGTGTTAGTGTCTGTGGGTAGAATGTTGCCATGATTTTTTAGAAACAGAAGATGAAAACATAAATTAATGTAGGCTTTATCCGGCAAGTAACACAGAGACATGCTTGCCCAGGCAGATGGCGCACTTTGGTTTGTTGTTGGGTGCTCGGAAGTCCGTGTCCAGCTTGGCCAGTGGACATTCCTTGAAGGCGTGGTCATGGGCGCAGTACCGGCAGATTTCCGTCTTACTTCGACATGCTGCTCAGCTGTGGCCGGCCCTCTGACATCTGGAACATTGGGTGATCCTTGGGATGAATGTCTTTGGCTGCTGAATTCTCTCGTTGATTGAAACTTTGGTCGGCATTATGCTGCCCTTCGATGTCACCTCTGCCAAGGTTGTAGCTATATTGGAGTAGGCGAGGAACCGATCCGCCTTCAAGAATCGTATGTGGGGATACTGTTCTCGTAGCTGCTTCAGAATTTCTTCGTCAGATAGCTCCACTTGGATGCGCTTGACAACCCACTTGCTTGTTGGTGAGTCGGTGTTTCCGACTCTGGTGTCTTTCTCCTCTCTCTGTTTCTCAGTAGGTTTGCTTCTTGTCTGTGGTGGGCTGTCGATATTCTCCCTCGTGGTAGCTTCAGTAATAGCTGTAGTTTCAGGTTCTTTGATGCAGCAAGCAGGCAGGCTCTCCACGTTCTTCTTCGTGACGGTTTTTCTTCGGCTGCACATCTTGGATACCTTGTGTTTCTTGGTGTTTTTGCAACGTACCAATTTCCAGAGCATCAGGCTTCTTGACTTGTTCAGGTGACATGTCTTGATAGCGCTCGCAGTGCGAACTGCGACGACGACAAACGCGCTTCAACTGTCGTATTTTCATGTTTATTTGAGTAACTTTTCCCCATATTCTACATGTCTATATGTTGTATGTGCAGTTGTGTCACCTGTTTCTTTACAAGGCGATATTGTGTCACATTATCTGGTCTACGTTCCAAATTTTCATCACTGATTTCCAATGTGACTTTGGCTTAACCTCCTTGTTTAGCTTCATGATCAGCTGTTATCAAAAAACCTTTTTTTTTGGGTCCCCAACGGCTTCTATTCAGTTATCTTTACTAGCGCCTCCGTCTTTATTTGTCATGTACGACATCATCAATGTGCTTGTACGGCTCTTTCTTTTCTGTCATCTCATCTCATCTCATCATGTTCCTCTTGTAACTTGTGGTGTCGAGGTGAAGTATAAACAGCGGGAGATTGCCCGATTATGGGCTTCCTGTATCGATATTCTCATGGACTCTGCTATTCCCTCCGTCCAGGTTTGGCATTGGTAGCACAGAGTTGGTAGGAAGATTGTGTTGTAAAGTGCTTTCTTAGTAATTATTGATATATGTTTGCTCTTTAGTATTGGTGCCATTTGTCCAATGCGTTTGTTTGCCTTATTGCATCTATTTTCGATCTCGTCTTCTGATATGCCATTTAATGATATTATACTTCCTAGGTACCTGAAACTCTTTACTTGTTTCACGGTATTTAGTTTATTTGAATTGTTATTGTTTTTCTTCTTTAGTTATAGTTTTTATCTCTGTTTTGCTTGTGCTAATTTTCATGTTATGTTCCCTACACATTTCGCTTAGACTATTCATGTGGTCTTGTAATTCAGCTTCTGATTTTGGTATGAGTGCTTAGTTCTCTTTTGGTTAGATTTGCAGATGGTTCTTCGTCTGTGTAATTGTGTAACTGTTGGAGAAAGAACTGTTACAGTACTTCACACATTGAGCTCTGTAGTACTGACACAACACGAAGTCACATTGCAAACTTTGTCTTGTGTCAGCACTACAGAGCCTCAATGTGTGAAGTACAGTGACAGTTCTTTCTCCAACAGTGACACAATCACATTGCAAACTTGGTGTTGTGTCAGTACTACAGAGCTCAATATGTGAAGAACAGTGACAGTTCTGTTTCCAACAGTGACTCAATTACATTGCAAACTGGATGATGTTGTGTCAGTACTACATAGCTCAATGTGTGAAGTACAGTGACCGTTCTTTCTCCAACAGTGACACAATTACATTTCAAATTGGATGGCATTGTATAATGGATGGTGTTGTGTCTGCCACCACTCCACCACTCTATAATACAACAGGAACTGCTATGTAATTTACCCAAGCATTGTCATGTTGTTGTCTCAGCACTACAGAGCTCAATCAGATGTCGAAACTGCTTTGTTTGGGGCTCAACTATCTACCTGCGGGAGTTATTTTTCCGTTGTGAAGTGACTTTAACTATGTAGTATGTACTATTTTATAGATATTGTATGACATTGGTTTTGTTCCCAGTATGCATGTAGCTACTGTGTTCGCCAGAAATAAGGCGCTGGAAGCTCTTTTCCCCAGGTAGACTGGGCCCGTTAGCTATTACAGCGGCCACTCTAGGAGATGGAAAACTCCCATTATAAACCCCCAAGTTTAAGATGGACTGACGTGCCGAGGACTGAATGGCCACGGGTGAGTTGGTCGTAAACGTGGAACGTCTGGTATGCGGGCGGGGCGTCTTGATGGACATCCCCTGCCCCTTCCCTAGCAGGCAGGCTCTACTAGGGTGACCGATTGTATCCTGCCGTCGTGTCTAACCAACTATGAATAATACAAAGAATTATCGCCGAAGCACCGGGATACGTGCTTTATGCTCGATATCTTTGACAACAGCCAGTGAGGAGAGAATGAAACGGAGGAGAAGAGGTAGGGGAGAGGGGGAAAATCAAATCAAATCAAATCAAATCAAATCAACTTTATTAGGGTCACAAATTGGGCGCGCAGGCCCGTCTTACATTCGGCCCTTCCAATCACTCGTCTTTCGTTCATCAAGAGCATTATACATTTACATAGGAAAAAAATAAACATTGTGAAATGAATGTTGTAAACATAAACAAGGCTAATTACCATGTTATGAGGCCCATCTCCCACCTACCCATACATCACCCCACCCACACAACACGCCCACCTACCCACACACACGCGCACCAAGGGACACATACACACCCTACCTACCCACAAACACGCACACCAAGGGACACATACATACCCCACCAACCGACCCATCCCCCTCCCGAACATCCCCCACCCGCACACACTGCCCTCACCTGATCCCCCAACCAAAACACACTCGCCACCCACAAACATTCCCCCACCAACCCACACATCCCACGCCAATCCACATACACATCCTAACCCACACATCCTCTCCCCACCCACACCTCAAACCACCCATCCCCCAGCCACATCTTTATCGACAACATATTCCCCACCCATGCACACAATTCCCCACCAACCCACACATCGCACATCCACTCACACATCCCCAAACCATATACACACATCCCCACCAAATAACATGTCCGTCCCCCCCCCCCACACACACACACACATCTCCCTAACCACCCATACATCCCCAATCCACTCACACACACCCCACCACCCACACATACAACTTCCACCCACCCACACATGCCATAACCTAATCCCCCACCACACAATCCCCCACCCGCACATCACATACACCCCCTACCACGCACTATTCCCAACCCACGCACCACACACACACATCCCTCACCAACACATCCCCACTTACACACCACACACATATCCCCCACCCAGATACCACACAATATTCCCACCCACACCCACACAGATATCCTTACCCATCCACCCCACATACCCCCTCTCACACACCACAAAAATCCCCCACCCACACACACATACCTCACCCACACAATATCCCCAACCAACACACCACACACCTCTCCCCACCCACACACGCAGTCCCTACCCGTCCACCAACAGACACTCACTCACGCAAACATCCTCCACTACGCACCCCACACACCCACCCCAACCAAACATCTCTCGATCACAATACCCCTACCCACACACACCCTCCACCCACTTGCACATCCCACCCCAACACATACAACTCCCTCACCCACCTACACATCCCTAAGCCACTCACACACCCCCACCCACACATTCCCCATCCACACACACACATCTCCCACCCACACACTACATACTTCCCCCAACCACCACAATCCCCTACTCATCCACACATACACCCCACCCATACGCACATTCCCCGCACCCATCACACACATCCCCCACACCACACACTATCCTCCACCCATACCACCACAAACATACCCTCCACCCACACATCATTCACACATCCCCCACCAACACACCGCACGCATATCTCAAACCCACACACCATACACTTCTCCCTACCCGCTCTTGCATCCCCAATCCACCCAACACAATCCCCTACCCACACAACCCCGCCTCCCACACATACTTCCTCAAACCATCCACACATCTCCACCCACATAAACACACATCCCCCGCATCCGTCCCATACACAGGGAAAGGAAAAGGAAGAAGAGGGATGGAGCCAGAAGGGGTAGAAGGAAAACGGATCGTTTGGGACTCAAAAATGTACGGGTTGGGTATTGGAATTGCCGTAGTGCAAAGCAACGAGGTACAATACAGGATCTACAACTTTGATGTCCTGATGTTACAAGAACTGAATACAAACTCTGAATACAAAAAACTCTGAATACAAAAACAAGTGCCCTGGCTATACATGTTACATTAACCCAACTGGGCAGGGAAATCATGGGCAGGCTCTGGTGATCAAGAATGGTTTACAGCATTCAGTACTGGATATGAGTTGGTGAGGTCAGGAGAGTAAAGAGGTGCAGGGAATGCAGATACAAATCGGCCGATACAGCTATAACCTGATAAATGTATATGTAAGTGGGGAATCTTGCATTAGGAGAGAGATAGTTGGGACTGGTTGAAAGGTTCAGTGGACACTCCGGGTACCAGGTATCTGATATGTGGTGATTTAAATGCCCGCGCCAAGGAATGGGGCAGGTCGGGAGAGAACAGACAGGGAACTGCTCTTGCTGAGGCCTTGCTTGATGCTTTTTGTTTGAATTACGGGACACACACTAGGCTAGCAATGAGACCGGGGGACACTGACACGGCCATCGACCTGGCGCTTGTATCCCAAGAAGCGGCATCAGATTTAAAATGGAGCGTCTTTGGAGACCATGGAAGTGACCACGTCCTCTGTTTTGTGCTGATACCTAAGTCCAGCACAGTTAGGAATATACGAGCTCGCGGGGCATTCAGTTATGAGCGCGACCACTCTTCACTCTAGGGGCGCCTTAGATCACAGAGAAGATCTAAACCAACAAGAAGAATCTTCACCCAACCACCATGGTAGACACCAGAGGTAGAGAATTCATGGAGGGAAAAGAGGGCGGCCATAAGAAATTGGCAGAGGGTTGACACAGAATTGGAAGAGGCCGAAAGATATAAAAACAGTAAAGGTGCGGGATGTTAAACCCCAGGCAGTAGAGGCAAAGAAGATTAAGTGGGAACAGTTTAACAATGAAGTCGGTGGGGATGTGACATTGGGAAAAATCTGGAGGCTGCACCGGCAGATAAAGATACAGGCGATGGCTGGTACACATGGTAACAACCGACCTATGACAACTGGCAAGGACAAAGGGGAGGCCTTTCTTGCGCGATTATAAAAAAAGACGGGTCAGCAAAACAGGGCTATTAGAGATAACGTCAGAGAAACTTGTAAAGGGTCACTAGGAAGGAGGACTGTGAGATTAAAGTGGAGGACATTAGACGGGTACTGAAGCGGGCTAAAGAAACAGCGCCAGGTCCCGATGGGGTGAGGTACTCCCACATGAGTAACATAAATGATGGGTACTTGGAGGAGATAGCTCTTTGATTCAATCTAAGCATCAATACGGCGGAAATACCCCACGATTGACTGCATAGATACCTCGTCTTACTCTCAAAGCCAGGTAAGGATCACTCCAGACGTAATGGATACCGAATAATAACCCTGCAAAACACTATGGCAAAGTCCTCGAAAAGATAGTAGCACGCAGGCTCCAGGGACATTTGGAAAGTAGTAATCTGCTTTCCCAAGGACTCGGGAGTTACCGGCCTGGGAAGGACACCTGGGCCAATGCTGCGACTTTTGCATTTGATGTCTACGAGGGCTTTTAGGATAAACAGGAGACAGTGGTGGTCGCTCTTGACCTGGGGGATGCGTATAACAGGGTCAGGTATGATCGGTTAATACACACACTGTTGGACTAGGAAGTCTGCCCTTGCCTTGTGAGATGAGTGGCGGCAGTCCTTTATGAGCGTAAGGTTGCACTGCGCATGGGTTCCTGGACTTCTGATCCATGTACTATTAAACCTGGGTTGCCACAGGTTCTGCCTTGTCCCCAGTGCTCTTTAATGTCTATACCAGCAAAATCGCAGCTACTGAGACACCAGGTGTGGGTAGAATCTTGACATTTGCAGACGATGTGCTGGTCTACAAACAGGGCAGAGACAGGGCCAGTTCGGCGAAAGACTTACAGGTGGCAGTAAACAAGGTAATGGAGTGGTGCAGGGACGCACGGGCTATTATACACCCAGACAAGGCATCGGTTGTGTGGTACTCCCTGGATAACCGGATCGTCAAGGCAGATGTCCCAGGTATTATGTTGAATGGATGTCCTCTAAGTCGAGAGAGTAAATTGAAGTACTTGGGTATCACCTTTGACAGGTGTTTGTCTTTTAAGGATCATGTGGAGGGTTTGGTGGTGAATGCTGGGAGGGGACATAATGCATTGAGGGCTATGGCAGCAACGGGGGTATATCAGAGGATGCTGTACCGGCTCTTTCAGCAGTTAATAATTTTTGTCATTGAGTATGGTTTGGGGCTGCTGACAGTATCAAAGAGTCAGCTTGAAAGGTTGGAGCGCATACAGAATGCTGCCATGCGGTTAATCCTGGGGTGCACAAAGACAACACCAATTATATGCATGAGGCATATCCTGGTGATACCAACAATGACGGATAGGCATAGGGTCCTTCAGGCCAAATGGTACCTGAGAGTTGCCGCAGATAGGGATCACCCGCTGCATGCAGCAATGGATATGGTCAAGGGTCATAGACTAATACGAGGCAGGTCCTGGATGGCACAGGCGGAACTTTCTATACATCAGGTGTGTGATCTAGAGACCATCAATCGTGAAAGAGAGTGTGTTGAAGGTCCGGAAGACATCACGGACTGGCGCAATGTAATAATAACTCTGGGTCGTGAATGCAGACAATGGGCAGCGGGTCGCACTGAGTTTGAAGTGCAACAGCTGATCCAGAGCAACACACATCATGGTGACATATTTATCTACACCGAAGGGTCAGTGGTGAGAAACAGACGTAGTGGCTGGGGCTTTATGGCAAAGGCTAATGGACGAATCTTGAAAAAGGAGAGTCTGGCATATGAGACTACGACCTCCAGCATAAGAATGGAGGTGGAGGCAGTAACAGCCGCATTCCGGTGGCTAGAGGAGACTACTGCAACACACGTTGTATTCATTACGGATTCAAAGAGTATCCTTAGTATGGTGGAGAAAGGAATGTTTCGTGTGGAATGGCTCTCGTCACTTCGGAGGTCACTTATTGTGAGAATTGTATGGATAATTTGCCCTGGCTATGGGGGAGGGGGGGGGGGGGGTCGGGTCGGGGGAATTAACAGGCTGATAGGCTAGCAGGGAATGCACCTCTTGGTGATATTTTGCCTATGGACAAGGGGGGGGGGGGTCGTCCGCTTATGGGAACAGATGGAGAAGGCGGAGGAACAGATTGAGAACCCATATGTGGAAAGAATGAGATTGCGGGGGATCGGCAGGAGTTCTGGAAGAATCTCAAAACTGAGAGGGAACAGCAGAAGAACTTTTAATCAGATAGCGGTGGGAACGATTAGTAGTATGACTCTTCGCTCACTGTTGTACGAGAGGACAGAGCACGTATGGGAATGTCCTGAGTGCAGTGACGTCGGTTCTTAACTCAACTCAACTCAAATCTTCTTCTGTGTTCTCGTCATGCTGAATTCTTGCGGTCTCTGTTTGGCTGATTTCTTTATGTATTTTGTCTATATATGGTATGAACAAGAGAGGGGACAGGACATAACCTTGTCGTACTCCAGATCTTATGGTGAAGGGTTCTGAGTGCCCTCCAGTTACTCTCACTATGCATTCACTGTTGTTGTATAAGCTTCTACATAGGTTTGTTAGATGTGTACTCACTCCATATTGTTTAAGGATTTCCCACGGCTTGTGTCCATGTACTCAATCAAATACCTTTTCTTGGTCGACAAAGCTATCATTAGGAAAAAAATAAGTATCCATTTTGGCAATGATGCCACGACGATCCATCACACCATCTTTATTATTACTAATATCAATATTAAGTTCTGGCGTAACTTAAACACATTCATTAAATAGCGGTGGTAACTTTTCTCTTTCTATCATACCTCCTGACTTGCTAGAGTTAGTTAAAATGATGTCTATGCTCAGAGCTGCTGTAAACCTGGGTACACTTGTATAATTAAGAAAGTTATCATTTGGAAATAATAGGTTACCTGGGTCATTTATCGCCCTATGTCTAGGCTTCTACTTACAGCAGAACTGCTCAGTTGTCTTTTCAATGCCCTCCTTTGTATTGTGACTAGAGATTTACTTTTAACTCTGCTGGAAAAACTTTGTTCGTTGACCAGACTCCCTGGGACAAAGGAATACTTTACAAGAAAGTTAATGATACTTGATTTCATTCATATCCTAATCATTAGTTGTTGTTGTTGTTGTTGTTTTTGTTTTTTGTTTTTCTTTTGGAGGGGGGGGGCGGGGGGCGGGGGGGGGAGTTTCATGTCGTCACCAGCATTTTTTGTGAGTTTATGTCTTCGTCAGTTCATATCTTATATTTCGACATTGTTCAGAATTGGTAATTTCCACATGCAACATCATCAAAACATTCAACCTACCCTTGGAAGAACTTGGAAGCAACCGAGGTGCAGTTCATAAGACGAATGTTGCGAATTCCATGGGCTGTCAGAGTAACTAACCATGATTGCCTGGATGAGACTAATGAAACTAGAACAGTATATGAAACCCAACACAACAAACTTTTATGAAGAGTTATAAAGAAACACGTTTGTTTTCGCGATGTCAATATGTACAAGTGTTTGATTAAAAGTAATATTTTAAAGTGTATACCTGATAATTATGTAACAATGAGCAGAGAGGCAGAAAGGATCTGATGGCTCTGAAAATGTGGTTTCTGAGAAAATTGCAAAGAATACAATGGGCAGACATGAAAATAAATGACCACGTCCTGAAAATAAATGAAAACCGAACACTGATTTGAGAAACTAGGCAAAAACAGTCACAGTTATTTGGACACGTTATGAGAAGAAATAAATAAGAAAACTTGGTGACAACTGGTTGTTGTAATACGTGTCGTCCCTGGGGTGAGGGGAATCAACACCCACATTCTTTTAACTCCATATCATTATCTCGAGGATCACCTGGATCTCAGTCCACAAAACTCACCAGTCTTTGGATCTCTCTCTCTCTCTCTCTCTCTCTCTCTCTCTCTCTCTCTCTCTCTCTCTCTCTCTCTCTCTCTCTCTCTCTCTCTCTCTCTCTCTCTCACCACTGGACCATGCCCCCTCTCATTCTTTTCCAAAACATGCTACACAACTCTAGCTTCTAACAAAATGACAAATTAATTTAATAAAGACAAGTGTCAGGTACGTGCAAAGTGTATGTGTAGGATGTCTGTCGTATAATCTAGAATGTATGCAGAATCAGACCGAACAGCCCAGGAGCAAAGTCTGCTTTCCTCGCAGTATCGGCCACACAACAGCACCATAGATGAAGTACAGAAGGACCTCACCAAATGATGCGTCTATCCGGCCAGGTGTCGTCTTCCTCCAGTGGCTATTGGATAGTCGAGATGCCTGGTCACCAATAGTGGATATAGTCCAATACTGACCATAAATCTGACACACACAGTGTAAATAGTATGTCACTAAAAGTTCTGTGATCTGATAATCCTTGTACAGTAAAATAAATGTTTACTGTCACGTTGAAACAAAATGTTAGTAGTTAATTTCACACCGGAATTCACCATTTGCTTGCTTGCTTGCTTGCTTGTGTTCGTTGGCTTGAGCTCCAACGCGAAGTCCTGTATGTCGGATGAAGGCATCCTGTTGTCCAACATCAGTGTGATGTCATACAGGACCTGAGTTTTGCGTGAGTATCCGTTGTCCCATGTCTGGCTTATTGGTGTGCAGACTGGTGGTTCCTCGCCGTACGGGCAGACACTCTCCGACTTCGGAGGAATCGGCGATCCTACTGACTTTAGCCAGGACCCCGAAGGGACCTGTTGCCCAGGACGCTCGACGAGGACGCGTCAATAGGTCTTGGCCAGTATATAACCCGGCCCTGGTGCCTTGGAAACACCTCTGCGTCCCGAATTCACCATTTGTAAAACACAATGTTAATTTTCAATTTCTCTATATAACTACTATTGTTCCTGATACTGGTGGTATTGTAAGTATCTTCACTTTACAATGATGAGAACTACCATTAAGGAATTACTCTTGGATGATCATCGGTTCCTGCTCAGCAGAGGCCAAGTTCTTGCAGACCCTCTGGATTATGGCCCAGTGCAAAAGCCGCTTAGTAAAAACCGCCTTCAATGATCGAGCCATAATCTTCTTCTATCATTTTTCTGCTAGGTTTTTGGAAAACATAGTGGAACCTGTTGAAGAAAGAACACACCCGGTAAGAGCAACCCGATTCCGACCTTTATTAGGTGATTGTAGGCCGACGGCCGCACTCAGATATATAACAGAGAACTAAAATCTGTCATCAGGCCGAGGAGCTCATCACATCGGTCTGAGTCATGGTAAGACAAGGAAAGACTAAAGGAAAGGTGCAGAAACCCAGTAGATACCCTACTGGAAGATCCTACCGTTTTACATTTCCTTTATCCCCCCCCCCCCCCGTAACCACTTTGAATCTCTCTAAATATCATCCCACTACATGGTTCTTAACTCACTGAGTTAATTGATATCTTACACTAGCTAGTTTAAGCACCGCGATAGCCTACTGTTGCCGACGCTCCTATAATACGTTCTCACAACACACATTACTACACTCTATTCCTAAGAATCATCTAATTTAGGTCTATTTAATTAAACGCCATATATTTATTCCTGTTTGAAATCGAGACTACTAAATTACACAATGGATAAATGTCCGCCGATGTAAATAAACATAAGACACTGTAGTCTCTCTCCATAATCAAACCAGGAACATCACACACGTCCTTTTGTCTCATAACATTTGTCCAGACTGTTTTAATACTGTGTCTGAATGACATCACAAATCTGACTAGACACTAGGCGTCGAGAAGTTATTTTTTCTCTCCTTTTTCGACTCGATGTAAACAACTGGCCCGCTCTCCCGCTTTCATCTGGGGAATTGTTTCCGGTACTTCAAAAAGTCTTGCCGGTCTGTAATCTGGAGAATCTTTTCCCCACAACAAAAGATCTTTCCGACTCCCATCAGAACAGTCTGTCTCCAACATCAAAGGATGACGGCCGCCTGTAGACGAATGGCGCGACAGTCTTTCATCTATCGACAACTCCAAGAATTTCCGCGACACTTGTAAGTTTGAGTGGAAGAGAACAATCATTCATTCATTCAGTAGCATGTCCTTTACAGAACATCACACCCATAACAACCTTCCGGAAAACATCTCGATCACAAGCAAGAAGTCCCGCGTCCGATACACCCGTCTGGAGATCATCCACCACATCCTGCACTCATCTTCTTATTTGCCTTACTCTTTCACTCTTCCCAGGCATATACCCCTCCATTATTGTTCTCTCCAAACTTTTATTACGTTTCAAGTGACCAGAATAGTTCAATTATGTTTGTTTTATCGTCTGTAATAGCCAACCCTCTTCAATATTTAGTACTTGAAGTATGGATGCATCTGTTCTTTTTTTTTTTTTTTTTACATAAGACATTCTTAAAACCTGTCTATAACATTTGTATTCAAAGGCATTTATGCGCTGCTCAGCTTGCTTGGTAAGTGTACAGGTCTCACAGGCGTAAGTTTCAATGGGAAAAATGCATGCTCTTAAAAATCTAATTTTTGTAGTTCTATCTGTCCCATTCAAAACGTTATTCAGTTGTTTTAGTCTTTGAAGAGCAATTGGTAGTCATCGTTTAATTTCTTTTATTGTGTCACCATTGTTGGTAATCAATGACCCAGGATATTCAAAATTTTCCACCACCTCCAATCTTTCCTCATTAACAGATATTTCTTTCTTTATAGTAGGTTTATCTGCATGCATTATCTTTGTGTTTGCTATTTAAGATATAAGTTGTGATTTTCACAATTTCTTTGGGTTGAGGTTATTAAGTTTTCTACACCACTCTGAGATGTGGATATCAATATCGGCATATCGAATCTCTGGTGTTTCATGACCACCGTTATTTAGGGCATCATATTGCTTCCTGGTTATATCATCTCTGATGAAGAGAACACGGGGAAGTAAATACCTGGATGGCTTGGCCACTTGCTATGGTCGAGACAGAACATTGAGCTGATCCACGACTCTGGCGATCGCGTGAGATGGCAAAACATCACCGCAAACGCTTATTGGTATGGCACATGATGATGCAATGTCAGTAGAAAACATCACTACATAAGGCTAGGCCTTGTAATTAGGCACCAACTAACAGTATACCACAAAGAATTATGTACAGACCAAATGGAACCAGTAACTGTTCTTTTTTTTTTTTTTGATCTGTAGGAAATATCATTGTTTGAGTGATAGAATTTCCTGAGATTTGGTTGCGCCTAACATGTATAGCAATATCATATGTTTGTGGCGCCATACAGTTCATTGCTGTACTGTACATTGTTGCTTTCTAACATACTTCGTTTTTCATTTTGAATTCTTGTCCTACTGTATATTTTTAAATTTATGGAGGTCAATAAAGATCATTCGATGTTGTTCATGTTTAATAGTTTTGTTTCTATGGACTTAACAAGTACACTCTCTTTTGTTGCTGTTGTCTAGTTGATTAACTAATTGGCTGGGTTGAGAGACGCTCATTCTCAATCTCTGCCTCAGATGTCTGGAATAACTTCTTACAATTTACTTTCCCGGTTCTTGTTAGTTCGGGGACCTTTCGATATTTCTTCCCATTATTCCTATGTTATGTTTCTTTCTCCCGTAATTCTGTTCTGTCTTGGACCATACATAGTCAGCGTTGCGATCTCTCTACCCTAAATCACAGCTTTTCCCGATGCTTGGTAAAAATGTGCTACATTATTTATACTGCTATTGTGACATAATAACTGGCGTAGGGTGTTTCTATATTTGCCACTCATATTAAAATAAATAATAATGTTAACGGAGGAATTTACCGATTCCAACAGAAAACCAACGGCACCAATTATTATAAGTATGTTCCTGTATCTACCATCAAGCGAAAGTTCTGGTACTAAAACCATAGCGATGAAACCAAAGCTAATTGGTATAAAACATACGATGAACAATGTAGAAATGATAACCACCATCTTAGCTACTTTCTGGTTTCTAGAGGCAATACTCTCTGCTTGTGCTGATATTGTCGATTCCATTCTCCACTGTGTTTTCTTCTTTAGTTCTACCACAAGAATTAAAGTGCATGAAATTATGACCGTGAAAGCAGTGAAAGGTATAAACACGTTGTTAATAGGGAAAGAAACATGTTCAACTTCTTCTCTGTTGACTGCATACACAAGTCCAAGAATGGTGCTATTTCTCCTCACGTCAAATCTCTGGCCTAGGCGAGCGACAACATAAAGAGGAGCAACGCTGAATATGAGAATAATGAAGAAGCTTACGATGATAATGCAAACTCGTCTAGAAGTAATAATACTCTTCACCTGTGGAAGAATTATAAATAAAATATGTGAACCATTTGTGAGAGGGCGAAACTATTAGTTACGTGTTCTTTACAGGTCGTCACAATCAACCCCGCCATAGTTTGCTTGTTTATTATTTTCTAGCAATATTACGTTATGTAGGTGGTCATTGCTTTATGATCGGCTGACACTTATGCAATTGGGAAACTACGCAAAGCGGTCACCTTCAAAATCTTCTGTGATTGGCTTCAAAACCGATATGTCGGTGTTATGCTCCCCAAGACAATATACGCTTTGTATGTAATGTTTACACAATACATTAATAAGAATGCCATACTGATTCAGTCTATCAGAGAACACAATTGCTTTATACACACATGATTATGATACGGGCAGATTGTGTGTAACAACGGAACAGCAGTGATACACGCTGGTTGTTCCCAGTACGCACCATGTTCTCTGATACAACGATCTTTATAACATGACCAAAGAACACTGTTTGTGGCCTGATTATGCGTGTATACAATATATTACGATCTTGTGTTCATTTAAACCAATAAATGTTGGTTATACTGACAATCAAAGGTATTCTCAACAATCAACCCAGAAACCACATTTCCGTATCCTGAAAGCTCTAATTATTTATTAGCAGTGTATGATACACTGCCAAACAACAGAACGTATTCTATGTAACACTATCTTTCGGACATTATATTCTTTAGAGCTATTGCTTAAAATAAGCTCCATTTGTGTCAGTCTCCCAGTCTCCTCTGCTTTTACTCACTGCAACATACGGCAGGTTATACCCAGCTTAAATGGGGAAAGGGGAATGTTCTGTGAAGTAAAGTCGCCTTGCGTAATTTGACCATGAATTAAGATTATTTCAAGATCGCGTTACTACAAGAACCTATTACTTGATATTATTACCCCCTCCATACTTTACGGTTCTGTACTTCTCGCTCTTCTGACATTCATTTTATAACGTAGGTAGACCCCCAAATCACGTTTTATGTAGACGTCTAGATTTGTTCTAGTTTTACGTATACTGTGTAGGGGTCGGGGTCGGGGGAATTTATAGAGAGAAATACGATAAAGGGGGGGGGGGGGATGAATGATGTTCTGAAAATATGGTGAAGGGTTGCACGGGCCAAAAAAGGTTGAGAACCACCATTGCCTTTGTGATTGCTTTAGCTCATTAAACTTGACATGATGTCATTTGTTTTCAATGGTCCTGGGCAGGAACCTGCTATTGGTCTGTTATGTGATAGGGTCAGCTCATCATTTAGAGGCCTGAATCCATTTGAGGAATAGATGGCCAGTCTTTTCCTCTGCTAACGCACGTCGGACGCTGGTGTCGAATCTTCGTCCGTCAACCTCATGACATTATCAGAGACGCCCCTTATCTACTACACCAAATAAAGCGCCGCCGAGAAGAGCCCAATCTGTCATTTGTTTCTAGAACGACTGTACATTCGTTGGTTTCTGTCAGTCCAAGCCATTGGTACTTAAAACTAAATACAAAAATACAAAGAACGGGACACACATTGCATTAATATTTTCCAACCATGAGTTATTTTTGACTTTAATTGACGTTTCCACATTGAATTGATGGTCTTATGATAATTAAAATAATATTTATAGAGTAAGGTCTTATTTTAATAATTTTACGACACATTCAGCAGCATCTGGAGCTACGAAGGCTCCTTAATTAAACACTATTTTTCTAAAATGTGTTCATTTGTCAATTTTCCAATCCTACCATCGTGGTTTAGCATTCACCATTATCGTGATCATTGTGTGATATGCATATAAGAGCGGCTGATCAAGATTCGCCAATGCTACATCCATGCATCCATCATGTGCCATGCCGGTAAGTGTGGGCGGTCATGTTCTGTCATCTCACTCGATCACCAGAGTCGTGGATCAGCTTTGTGTTTCTGTCTCGATCATGCCATGTGGCCAAGCCATCCAGGTATTTACTTCTCGGTTTTTCCCTTGGTCTCTTCCCTTCGATCTTGCCAGTTGTCACCAAGTTCTCCAATTCATTTATTCTCATAAACAGTTGTCGAAACAATTTTGACTGTCTACGTGTAATGTCTCTAATCAATTTACGATCTTCATTTGTTACTTGAAGGACTTGTTCTTTGGTTTTTCTGTCTGTCCATGGTATTCTTTTCATTTTCCTCAGAAACCCCATTTCCACAGCCATCAGCTGTTTTTTTTTTTTTCAGCTTGACTGCTAATTGTCCACGCTTCACATCCATACAAATGTATAGGTTCTATGTAGCACCTCATCTCTCTTTTTCTCGTTTCAATTGATATCTTTTTATTGGTCAGTATGTTTTTCATCTTGCAAAAGGCTACCTTCGCAATGGCAATTCTTGTTCTAATCTCTTCAAGGCATCTCCCATCAGATGTTATGACTGTGCCGAGATAACAGTGCCGATTCCCTTGTTTGAGACAATGCCCATCTACTCGTATATCACATTGTGGTATTTCCTTCTTCCCAGTGACGACCATAATCTGTCTCTTCTTAATATTCAGTTCTAACCCTAGTTGTTCACTGTGTGCAACAACCGCATCTACTAAATTTTGCAGGTCCTGTTCATTGTCTGCAATCAAGACTGTATCATCTGCATATCTAATGTTATTGATGTATCGTCCCCCAATGTTGATTCCTTCCATATCTTCTATATTTCTGAATATATTTTCACTGTACAGGGAAAAAAGATCTGGAGACATTACACATCCCTGTCTCACACCTCTTTTAATAGGCTGATATTGACCTACATCGTTATCAATTCTGATGGCAGCTTGTTGTTTCCAATATATGTTTTTTTACAAGTCTAAGGTCTTTTCCATCAATTTGTAGATCTTCAAGCATCCTTATCATGTCGACATGTCTCACTTTATCGAAAGCATTTGTGTAGTCAATAAAGCAAAGATATAGATCTTTGTTTACTTCTATAGAACGTTCAATTACTGTTCTCAGTATATACACAGCATTTACTGTGCCCTTGCCTTCTACAAACCCACATTGTTCTTCTCCTATTTCGGGTTGTATTTTCTTCCTAACTCTTTGCATGATAATTCTCAGCGGAATCTTCGTGATGTGGCTCATTATACTAATTGTTCGATGTTGATCGCATTCCAAGGCTTCTGATTTCTTCGGGATTGCAATAAATATAGAATTACATAATTCAAGAGGTATATCTCCAGTATCATATATTGTGTTCAGCAGTCTGGTGACTTGGTCTATTCCATATTCTTCCAAGGCATTGATCATTTCTATTGTGATGTTAAATGTACCCGGGGTCTTGCCGGCTTTCATATGGTTAAAAGAATTATGAACTTCTATATTCATAATTGATGGTCCTTCATCATTATTCCGATGATAATATTTTTCTTGTCTTGTATCATCATAAAGGTCTTTCACATAATCTGACCATGCATGTAAAATCTTATCTTTTTCTATTATGATTTTGCCATCTTTGGTTTTTAGGCAACCCGTTGATGTGTGTGTTCTTTTGTTAGTGATGTCATTAATTCTTTTGTGCACTAATTTGGTATTCCGGGTGTTGTGTTGGTGTTCAATTTCCTTGCAATTTTCCTCAAGCCAATGCTACACGATTATCATAATCATGGATCAGGTCTGTATTATTCAACCGATTAATTTATGTAGTCATCCCGTCCCGGTATGTGTCTGCGTATGATTACCTTTCTCTTGGCATAATACGTGTGTCTGAAGTCACTCCGTTCTCAAGTTCTTTTCTCCCCAAAACATGCGCAAAGATCTTGTCTTTCCACATCTAATTTATCTAATCAATTTACGACTGCCATTTGTTTCTTGAACGACTGTCTCGTTCGTGTATTTATGTCAGTCCAAGCAATTGATTTTAAAACATAAATAAACAAACACAGAGAACGGGACACGCAACTTGAGAGAAGAAATATATGAACACTCGTGAACATAAATACGTGACAAGTCATCAAGTACCTTTAAAGGTGCCGCTATACATAAACACCTCTCAAATGTGATGAATGCTGTGATCCAAGCGGTGACTCTAGCAAATGTGGTATGTGGCATCCCCGCTGTCAAATGCTGAAGCTCAACCGTGTCAAATGGGAGATCTGCATCGATGAACGCTGGTGTGTTACAGATGTTGGTCCAGATGAGAGTTAACAGGCAGCCCAGGTCAGAAATCGCCAAACCTGTACATTAAGAACACACAAGCTTTAATGACATCATAATACAAACAATTACATATATGGAAGCAGGAACTTTCTACGGTATGTAATGCGTAGCCCTGAATGCACGGAGAGAGAGATGACCAGTGTGTTCCTCTGTTGGCGGACGACGAGTGCCGGCATCGGAACACCGTACGATAGAGCTCATGCCATTATCAGTGTAACTCCATATCGATTACTCTATCGTGTTTACTTCTTTGAGGTAATTTTTGTAATGTTGCATTTCCTTTGCAGGATGTTGAGATCAACCTCAGGTCTAGACAATATTACACTCAGCCGTTGACCATTGCTTTATTAGCTAGAAATCAACGACAACGTCCAACGACCCCGTCATCAGTCCATATGCAATTTGAAAGCTATCGCTGTTAAAACTTTAGGCCACATTAGTTAGTCGACAGATCATCCGCATTTTAGATCGAACTATTCAGTCCATAAGTGCTCGGATCCCCTCATAGGTAGATCCCACAGCGTGTAGCAACTGATGACACCAGTTATGTGTTGTTTTATTAATCTTCTTTGGCTCCCGCGTAGTGTTCTTGTTTGGCCACTTCTCTTTTAATTTGCTGTTCTCGCAGTTGACAATGGCTGTAGATTTACAGTCATCAATTGGTTCTCGCAAAAAGTCTTACATCTCGTAGAGCATTCAGAATGTCAGCTTGGTCCATGGCTCGTCCGACTTCCATAGTAGCCATGCGTGCAAGCTTATCAGACAGCTAATTTCCTTGTACACCCGCATGCCATGGCACACAAATAAACTAATCTTTGCTAGCCAAGTCCGCTCCAGAGACAGCAGCCACTCTCTTTGGATCCACCCTATCTCTATCTTCTTGAGCATGCTTATTGAGTCACTAAGGAAACATGCCCTAGCAAATGTCTGTGTCTCGAGCCATGTTATTGCTTTACTTACTGTCATGACTTCCATAGTCAGGCTACTTGTCGTCTCAACAAAAGCACAAGAGTCCTCCTTCACAATTCTCCCTCCGGCCTGAGTCGTAATGTCCCATGAGCTTCTCACATGTCGGACGACCGAACCATCAGTGCAAATGACAGCATCACCCTCCAAAGAATTCTCGAATATCAAAGCCTGTACTTCCGCCTCCACAGTAGCCGGATTTTATTGTCTGCATTTTCGGTTTAGTTGGATGGAAGCTGAAAAGGACGTACATAAATATGTTGGCATTCGTACCCACTCCTCGCCAGGTTCTAAGTCCTCAAGTGAACACAACTGTTGAAGAATTTCTTTGGCTTTACCCACCACCGATTTTCCGTTTTTTAACCGGCTGCCCTTTATCTTCTTAATGTCACTGTGCAGTGGATGTTGTGTGTTTGAGTTAACTCTGAGGTAGGCACGTGCTCTGCAAATTTGTATTCTGTCCCTCATAGTTGGAAAATCAAGAAGGTAGCACATCGCCCTGCATGCTGTATCTCTTGTACATCCACGAATAATGCGCATAGCTCCGTTTTGTATTCTTTCCATCCATTCCATCTGCTTACGGCTGATAGTCAGGATCGCCATCACATTCTCCAAAACAGAAAGGATCAGACCCTCGTAAAGGAGACATTGATGGTGCTGCTCACAGTTTGCCGTCGCCATCAATCCCATCGCACCCAAAACTCGCTAGGATTTTGTTATCATCCTGTCTATGTGCTCATGATAAGCAAGACTTCGATCGAAACGTATCACCAGGTAGTTCATTGCCTGTGTTCTTTCTACCGTCTCTGAACCCAGATCTACAGTTGGTGTTGGAGTGTTGACAATATGGTTATTCAAAGAGAACCATGTCACTGCTGCCTTCGTTGGGTTGACCATTACCCCAGATTCCACACACCAACTGCTTATGCGATTTAGTTATGTTTGTAGATCTACAGCAACTCGATCTCTATCCTTACCCTGTCGATACACTAACTGATCATCGGAATATGACAATTTCCTCCCCGTTCCTCTGATCTGCTCGCCGATAATTCTCACAGGTCACTCTTACCTCTATGTGGACATACATGTTCGACAATATGTCGCAGTGTTTGGAAGCTGGTGTTCTCTTCGAATTATGAGCGCACATGTTACCCTTAATCTTTCGCATCTGGTAAATCTGTTGCGATGGCTTGGGCTATCTAATGAACTCGAGCTACACATGTCCCGTTGCCTTATTTGCGTAGATTCGTCGTCCGTTTTAGCACCATTGTTTTCCAGTCCAGTAAATATGGTATCCATTTTTATAAAGTAAGTGTCTACACTATGAATTTAAATTCAAGCGTACCTTAAAATTTGACTGACAATTATTGCTGCTCACTGTACCCACGCGTGGATTATAATGTTATGATGCCAACACTGCAACACACGAGCATGACATTATTATTATTAATAACTACAGCAGAAGCTTCAATGTTATCTGCCTGTGCCTGCTAGTGTTGAACCTGGCAAATCAAAACGAAAAATAGATCCTTAAAAATAAAAAGTCTTAGGTATGTACTGTCTGGAAACATGGAATAACACATACGTTCTTGTATGACTATTTGAAGAGCGTATTTATTTTTGTTTTTATAAACCAGTACTTAGTCAGTAAGATAATGAAGGTGACAACAGCCTTAATCCTGTTATTGTTTCAATTTGCACCAATTATTTTTCAACGATATTGAACTATGATTTTCACTACTTTATATGTTGCCTTTATTACGTTCATGATTTTCTATGGGATCACATAGTTCGTTGTCAAAGGCCTTTTATATCCAATATAGATTAAAGAGTTAAGTTCAGCGCAATCTTCAATTATTATGTGTAATGTGACTGCTTGATTAGTGCCAGCTATGTTTGGTAAGACGCCTATTTGTTCATCCATTTGTTGTTTGTTAATAGCATCCGTTACTCTCTACATAATAATCACATTTATTATTGTCCAATGAAAGGCAATTATTTATCAAAAGATAAATCTCCCTGGCCTAAGGGTTAGCAACTTTCTCCGTAATCCCGTATATTCACGTGAGTAAGGTGACGTGCGCGAGAATAGGTTCTCGCCGCGTCGTTAACTTACGGGGTAAGTGAGCTGGTCGCTTAGAAAGCAAGGGCAAACTACTGAGCGTAATCTTGCCAAGAAATCAAAAATTAGCTGAAAGATGCTGATGTTGACAGCGATGTCATGTAAAGGATATGCGAAAATAAAACCAAAAAAATTCACTTCATTGGATCAACAGAGTCGTGGATCAGCTTAATGTTCTTGTCTCGACCATGCCACGTGGCCAAGCATTCAGGTATTTTCTTCTCTGTCTTCCTCTTGTTCTCTTCCACTCGATCTTGCTATTTGTGATCAAGTTCTTCAATTTATTTCTTCTCATAGTATGCCCAAAACATGTTGGCTGTCTACGTCTAATTTATTTAATCTGTTTAAGATTTTCATTTGTTTCCTGTAGGACTTGGTCATTGGTTTTTCTGCCTGTCCATGGCATTCTTTGCATTCTCCTCAGAAACCGCATTTTCACAGCCGTCAAATGTTGGTTTTTTTTATTTTCAGCTTGACTGCTCATTGTCCACTCTTCATATCCATGCAAAAGTTCAGGCTCTATGTAGCACCTCAACACTCTTTTTCTTAAGATATATTAAGGGCCAATTTTTCTCCGTGATTTACCTCTTCATAAGTATAGCCTGGGAGCCGCACTGGTCCACCTATGTTTAGGAGATTCTTGTCGCTTTCCTTTCAACTACTGTCGCATAATCTTCAATTGCAAATCATAAAATGCTCTATTTCTTCTACAATGCATACTAGTACTCCCTAAAGATACATACGTTTAAGAGTACAAGTGACATTTCTGGAGGTGTAAGTGTAAGGAGGTACGACATCCATATAAACTCCTTGCAACTTTCTCCTATTGGTAACATACTTCATAAAGACGACTCTCCTTCGCATTGGTTGACTTCTATATTATAATTTTCTGACCTTAAGTCTTGTTCGTGGCTGGCTGGATTTTGCAGCTAAAGGTTTCTTTCGATGGAGTTAGTTGCTTATCTTTTACTGGACGTAGCAGTTAATCCTAGCAGTTTTTGGCTGTTCGTGATTCCTGGCCAAGTTTATGTTCAGTAGGTTGTCATTGCTTTCTGAATGACCGGCACTCATAAAATTTTATTAAAAAAATACAAAAAACACCAAATGCGGTCTGCTGCCAAATCGCCCACAGCAGTGTTTCCATTGCGGTATGCGTGATTACGAACGAGTCGGTAACACCTTTGCCACAGAGAAGGCAATGGCGTAGCCTGCCTAACCCCCACCCCCTCCTTCGACACGCATGGCAGATTACGGTGATATTGTTCTTGTGTTCCCGTATTGGTTTCGGTAACACACGGGTGCAGGTATATGCTGCTATAGTATGTCCAGAAATGAATGCCGTCATTCACGATCAATTATTTTGAAAACTGTCTGCTGCATCGTTATGAAATTTTTCCAGCCGTCTTATATTTACCCCCACCCAAGGAATATGTCTTTGATAGGTCCAAAAACAACTTAAATCATTGAAAGCGGCGACATTCCTTTGATGTTTTGCTTAACAACTAGTGATTTCTCGCTAAAAAAGTTATGCTTACGGTAATGGGGACCTGCAAATTCAGATGACAAACAAAGGCGTATCCAGATTCGTATGGGAGTGGGTGCAATGAAAGAAGTAGCTTACAATCGACAGGGTCGGCTGCATTGCACCGGGTTTTTATCCCATATGGCTCAGTTTCTTTCCGCAGCGCGAAAAGCGTCGCACAAAGCACGAACTCCGTAGCTCCAGCGACGACCCTCGGGAGTGTCCGAAAAAAATGCACTCTTGAAATGAAGGACGCGGCCCGGAATCGAACACCCAACCTTCAATCCATCCTTTCTCCAATAGTTCTCTTCCTCTTTCACCACATGGTCCTGACGTTTTTTCCAGTAACGTTTATCAATATTTAATAGCGCGGACAGACAGACAGACAGACAGACAGACAGACAGACAGACAGACAGACAGACAGACAGACAGACAGACAGACAGACAGAAAGGTAGGTAGGTAGGTAGGTAGGTAGGTAGGTAGGCAGAAAGGTGGGTGGGTGGGTGGCTGGCTGGCTGGCTGGCTGACTGGGTGGGTCGGTCGGTCTGTCGGTAGGTCGGCCGGCCGGCAGGCAGGCAGGCAGGCAGGTAGACAGACAGACAGACAGAAAGACAGACAGACAGACAGATAAGCAGACAGGCAGGCAGGCAGGCCGGCGGGCGGATGGGTGGGCAGGTAGGCAGACAGACAGACAGACAGACAGACAGACAGACAGACAGACAGACAGACATACAGACAGACAGACAGACAGACAGACAGACAGACAGACAGACAGGCAGACAGGCAGGCAGATAGATAGATATATAGATAGATAGATAGATAGATAGATAGATAGATAGATAGATAGATAGATAGATAGATAGATAGATAGATAGATAGATAGATAGATAGATAGATAGATAAGCAGGCAGGCAGGCAGGCGGGCGGGCGGGCAGGCAGGCAGGCAGGCAGGCAGACATACAGACAGACAGACAGACAGATAGATAGATAGATAGATAGATAGATAGATAGATAGATAGATAGATAGATAGATAGATAGATAGATAGATAGATAGATAGATAGATAGATAGATAGATAGATAGATAGATAGATAGATAAGCAGGCGGGCGGGCGGGCGGGCGGACGGACGGACGGACAGACAGACAGAAAGATCCCTGTTTTCTAGAGACATGGGCACTCACTGGGTGATGTCAAAAGCTGATGCCAATAGCATGCACACCTCGCTTACTTCCCGCGAAATTTACTGGTAACCCATTTAGGCTTAGTGGCCCTTAGAGTCCACGTTAAGTTTTTAAAACTCCACCTCAAAGAACATTCAAAGACATATCTCTGGGCCGGCATGCAAGCGCCTTGCACCAGGGTAGTGGTGGTATAGATTGCAGTGGCTATATTTGTATTAGTTTCCTTGTGCATTGACTTGTGTAAGTATTCATATCAAGTTATACTATATTTAATGTTGTTACTATTCTTAGACTACACATTTATGTACACCAGTAATATTCGCTCTAAACATTTCTTCCGAAGTTATTATCGCAATTGTCTGTTTATGTATTGTACGAGCTTAGCCGTGCCCATTATTTCTGATGATTTTCCAGCGTTTTCAGTTCACATTTATTTAACACTAAATCTTCTTCTTCTTTAGCGTTCCGAGCCATTGAGGTTCTTTGCTGCAAATACAATCCGTCTCCATTCGTCTCTCTGGTGGACCTTCTCTTGCCAGTCGTTGATTCCAAGTGCTTGTAGGTCTGTACATGTATTATCTCTCCACCGCCTTCTTGGTCTACCTCGGGGTCTACGATCGTTTATTTCCTGAGTGTAAGCGAGTTTTGTTTCCCTATTATCTTCCATTCTTTCTATATGCCCCAGCCATTGTAGTCTATTAGCCTTCATGATACCAGTGATTAGCGGGGACTTAAACAGATCATAAATGTCTTTGTTACTTCTTCTTTTCCACTCTCCACTTTGTGTATCCCTAATGGGTCCAAAGATGCGTCTTAAAATTTTGTTCTCAAAGGTTTGTAACAAGGCTTCGTCTCCTTTCGTTGTACTCCAGGTTTCAGAGCCATACAGCACAACTGGTCTGATCAGTGTTTTGTATATTGTGATTCTGGTGTTACGTGATAGCGCCTTTGATTTTAGTAGATGTTGTAGTGCATAGTATATCTTATTTCCAGAGTTGATTCTAGCTTGTATTTCTTCCCTTATGATGTTGGAGCAGTTGAAGATTGTACCCAGGTATTTGTATGTTTCCGTTCTTTTAATGGTCATATCATCTATTTGTATGTGGCCAGAGTTTCTAGCCATTCCGTCTCTTGAAATTACCATATATTCTGTCTTATCTTGGTTGATAACCAGCCCCATCTGTTGGGCTTTTCCCTTTAAGTGAGTCAATATTTCCAATGTCTTTTGTTCACTTTGCCCTATAATATCTATATCATCTGCATAACCAAGCAGCTTGGATGTTCCTCCAATATCACATTCCTCCTTTACCTTCCTTACAACTTTCTCTAGAGCCAGATTGAAGAGTAGCGGCGATAGTGCATCACCCTGTTTCAAGCCAGATGTTATTTGGAAGGGGTCTGATTTCCTGCCTTTATATGTTACTATATTATAAGTATCTTCCATGCATAGTCTGGTCATGTTGATTAACTTCCTTGGTATTCCAAATTCCTGCATAGCATTCCATAGACTATTCCTATGGACACTATCATAAGCCTTTTTAAAATCCACAAAAATGTTATGGAGATCTCTTTTATATTCCCAATTTTTCTCGGCTATTTGTCGTAAGATAAATATCTGATCTATTGTTGATCTGTTTTGTCTAAAACCCGCCTGGTAGTCACCTAATATGTCTTCTGAATATGGTTTTAGTCTATTTAGTAATACTGCGGATAGTATCTTATAGCTTGTGGACAGTAGTGATATTCCTCTATAATTTCCACATTGGAACTTGTCTCCTTTCTTAAAGATAGGTATCAATAATGACTCTTTCCAGTCATGGGGTAATTCTTCTGTCCTCCAGATTTTTATTATTAGTTCGTATAGCTTTAGATGTAATGCATGGCCACCTGCCTTTATAAATTCAGCAGCAATTCCATCAGTCCCAGTTGCCTTATTGTTTTTAAGTCGTGTGATTACATATAGGATTTCTTCAAATGTAGGTTCTTCAATTTGTGGTTCGCATGTTAGAACCTCTTCCTGTGGGAAAATGTTACTTGGAGCTTCACAATTTAGTAATTCAATAAAATATTCTTTCCATGTGTTGCACATTTCCTCATTGGTATTTATCATATTCCCATTTTTGTCTTTTAAACCATATGTGTTTTGTTGGTGCCCTCGTTTCATTGACTTCAGTTCTTTAAAAAATTTTCTGGATTCATTTTTCTGGTGATTAGTTTCCATATCTTTGATTATATTACTCATATATTCTCGCTTCTGCTGTCTGACTATTTTTGTAGCCTCTTTACATTCATTTCTATAATGCTCTTCCTTTTGGATGTTATTGATGTCATTTAACCATACATGTCTGGCATTCTTCTTCCTAATGACAGCTTCTTCACATTTTTGATTGAACCATCTGTTCTTTCTATGCGTGCTTAACACACCGAGACATTTAACACTAAATGTTATTTTTATTTTGTTTTTTGATGTTTTATTTTCTACGTTTTCCTTGCTATGTGGTACTGTTATTTGTGGTGCTACCTTGGTTCCCCATACAGCACGCTGCGTGAGAAAGTCATTGCTGTGGCAGGATAGTGCCTGCGATGTATATTACGTAGTATGTGTAGCGTATTCTAATGTAGGGCATTAACCCCATCTATTTATAATAATATAGTATTAGCGAAGTCATGTATATACATGTTAATGTACTCCTCGATAAAAAGAAATTATTTATACGTTACCTAAAAGACTAACGTTGACGGGGTCTTTGAAACCCTGTTTGACGAAGCAGACAATGTTAATGACGTTGGCTCCAATACCAACAATGCTAATTATTTGACACACAACTGCAAAGAAAATCCATTGGATAATCACTGTCACTTCAAGACTTATAGGACTGTCTGTACCTATCATTTTATTTAAGATAATCGATTTTTCTGATTGGCTTGAATTATCTTGTGTGGTCATCTTTGTTTAATCTGACTTTCTACATACGAGACACTTGCGTCTGCACCTGTCTAATAACATGGGTTAAAAACAAAAGCGAGATTCAACTAAAGGAAATTGCTTAGAAACAAACAGAAAAGATAAAGCGTTATAATGTCCAAAACATAATCCTTTTCATAACATTTAGAGCTAAGTCATTGATGCTCTGTCTAAGTCATTGATGCTCTGTCTCATTAGTAAATGACGCACGCTGTAGATACTGATCGGTCCAGTAAGACACTAGTAAACCTCACTGGGACCTCAATTAAATCTAAACTTAAGTACGCTTACGTAAATGGTTTCCCCCTGTTATGGTGTAAAACCTGAATCCTATCTCTTCGAGTGTTCGCTATCGATCCAATTTTGTTAACAAATCACATTAATTCGGGTTTCAACGCGTTTACGACTTTTTAAGTAGTCTGGGTGCCATAGTGGTTAGTAAGTTTGCTTGCAAAGAAGGTGATCCAGGTTCGATCCCCAAAAGCGGCAGATTAATTTTGTGAGATCAATACGACTCTGGGATTGACCCTGGGCTCGCAGAGATGGGCGCCAGATACATTTTTTTATTTTCATAATTCTTTGGGAAATGTTTTTGTTTTAAGGAAAAGCAGTATATAAGAACGATATGGCTACAATACCACAAATAACACGGCCTAGAACATGTGAAGGCTTAACACTTCACACACAGCACTAGTATTTGCTATGTGACTATATTCGACTTCAGGTTATGGGAAGATAAGAATTAGTAAATAATGGTGGCATATGCTAGTAACACAATCATACTGGAATGGTGCTTAAATCGTGAATGCAAGACTGTGGTCTCAATTTAAGTGGTATTTTTATCTTCTTAAGATGTGCACCGACTTTGTTTTCAACAATCGGCAACTATAAACCTGACTGAATAGAGAGATTTGTGGCCAGCTGTACCCCTCTTTCAGTGTCATTTTGTGTGTCCATCAAGAATGATGATGACCATTCATTTCATCCAGTGAGGTTGAAAGTATGGAGCCGTGAGTTCTAAGATGGCTGATAAGGCCCATTTTGGCTCGAAATGTTCTTTGACAATGTGGGCAAAGAATGCTTGACGTTCTAGGAAGTGGATCACATGCAGTGGTTTTTCTGTCCAGCCTTTGCTTCACATTTCTTGCAGTCCTGGTTGCTTCACAATTGACTGCACCCAGGCGTAATGATGTACGCCACAAATTTCGGTCTTTGGTAGCAGACTGGCAATTGTCATGATGAATTCCAAAAGCTTTTAGTGAGATCTTCAGAGTGTCTTTAAAGCGTTTTCTCCGACCGCCATGAGAGCGTTTAGCACGACGCAGCTCGCTGTAAACAATCGTTTAGGAAGTATGTGATCTGGCATGCAAGTCAAGTGACCAGCCCAGCGAATCTGATTCTTCATTGGTAGAGTGTTGATACTGGGTATGGACGCTCTTTCTAGGAATTCAGTGACTGGGATCTTGTCTTGCCATTTAATCGTCAATAGCTTCCTAAGGCAGACTAAGGAAGTGGTTTAATTTCCTAGCATGTCGCTGATAAGCAGTCCAGGTTTCACAAGCATATAGCAGTGTGGATAATACGACTGCTTTGTAGACTTTCATCTTTATTTGCAGGCTTATTACATGTCTGTCCCATAAATTCTTTTACGGTCTGCCAAAGGCTACGCTGCCCTTGGAGATTCTTGCATTCACATCGTCATCAATTGTGGCAGCTTGTGACACAGTGCTGCCAAGATAGGTGAATTTGTCCACCACACGACCATTCACTTTGAAATTCGGCATGGTGTGAATAATCCATAGAGCTGGCTGACACATAACTACAGTCTTCTCCATGTTGATATTAAGCCCGAATTTGGTACAGGCATATGAGAATGCTGAAACATTGTGTTGCATGTCTGCATCTGAGTTAGCATATAGAGCGCAATCATCAGCAAAAAAGAGCTCTCTGACGGTGTCGCTGTTAGTTTTGGTTTGATCTTACAGCCTTCTGAGATGAACAACTTTCCATCCATGCGGTAGTTGATGACTATTCCGTTGTCCTTGTTCTCAAAGACATTCGTCAGCATAGCTGAAAACATGAGGCTGAATAGTGTTGGTTCTAGGACACCTCCTTGCTTCACTCCATTGGTGACAGGAAAGAGCTCAGACATCTCGCCATTTTCTTGAATTCTTGCCTGCAAACCATCATGAACTATATGGACAAACTTTCGTGGAAAGCCATATTTCGCCATAATCTTCCATAGTCCGTCTCTGCTGCCTTACCGCTGGATAGTTGCTGAATGGTTTTATTTAATTCCACTATGCTTGGCATGTCATCAAGAGAATCATTAGCGGGGACTTGAGGAAGGCTGTTGATGGTTTCATCATGGAAGGAGGGGGTTGCATTTAAGATGCCGCTGAAGTGCTCTGCCCAGCTTTGACACATTTCTGTCTTATCGGTGACCAGTGTTTCCAAATCTGCACTGAGGAGGGGAGCTATGCTTGGTGATGTAGGATCATAGACCGCTTTCAGTGAGTCGTAGAAGTTTTTCATATCATGTCTGTCAGCAAAGCCTTGAGTCTCATCAGCTTTGTTGCTCAGCCAGGAGTCCCGCATATGCCGAAGTTTCTGCTGCACTACTCTCCAGATGTTACTGGAGGTATCTTTTCTTGATGATGACTACGGGTCATTCAAATATGCCTTGTGGAGAAAATGTTTGTGGAGAAATGGAGCAAACATCTCAAAGAATATTCCAAAGAGGGTGAGAGCAAGGACACAACCTTGTCTAACTTCACACTTGATACATCCACACACACAAACACGCGCACACACGAACATACACACATTATATTCGCAGTTTGTATATCCTGTTTAGTTATGGCTAACTTCACTTTTGTTATGAATTGTCCTTTAATGTAACAATTCCTAAATGCAGAATATCTAAGTGACATGTGTTAAGCAGGGATTGCCCATATCTTCCTTATTATTTATTATTGACTCTCTACCCAACTTCGAGCAATGTCTCTCATGTCTCTTTATGCCGAGATGTAATTTCATGAAAGCAAAGACTGGTTAAGAATCTATGTTAATAGCTATGACAGGCAGTCTTTCGACTGGAGAAAGGAACACAATACTATGTTGTCGGAACTGTAAACGTTTTCTGTAAACTATAGTTTGCAATACAGAAGTTTGAAGCAATCACAATTGAAACAGATAATCTGTTTACTTCTTAAAATTAATATGGTTCATGATAACATTTTAATTGTACCTTAGTATGAAATTGTATGTCGACAGCATGCCATCATGTACGCATCTACGTATGCTGTTTGAAATGACAACAAGTACTTAGCCCATCAATAAAATAAAGGTAGCACTAAACATAATTTCACATGTATTTTTCTACACACACTAGTAAAGAATAAAAGTAGATATTCCGTGACAGAAAATATATAACAACAATTATTTATCTGGTACGCTTGTAATATTTAAGTAAGCTGTGAAATATATGGAACAACGTCTGGCAAGTCATTAGATGAATTTTATAACATATAATTTTCAAGATGAAGTCATGATATTTAAAGTAAATTACATACCTACACAAATAACAATTGGACAAAATACAGGTGTGCTGTATGAAAGACATTCTTAAAAAAAAAGCATACAACACGTTGCTACGCTTCTTTCTATTTGAATTAAGATTCACTTCAATGTGCATACATCATCATCAGTTGCTGTACCGACTGGTCGGAACGATCATGCTTCTCATTATTTTGCGATCTCTAGGAGGCATCAAATCGAACACAGTGCCGTGCCATGACACAAGTTTGTCAATAATTTACTTAAACGTACAATTGAAACACAGCTGCTTACTCATAGTCTGATTTCCATTAGATGTCTAATGTAAAATGCCTGTGCCGAATATACTGAACAATGTGCATATACAAATGCATTGCCACGGCCAGGATTGCCTTGCCTTTCTAACTTGGAAAGCTTTTAGCCGGAGTCAGCGTGGACAAATTTACGTTATTTCATCCGAAGATGTATAATGCAGTTTTATAGCATTGCACCACGCTTTGACAAGTAGAACTTCTTTAGCAATTCATTGAAATGTCGTTTGTTAGGTTTCAACGTAACGTTACAAACAGCAAATTGTAAACGCATATCTAATTCTGGAGCATTAACTAAAGTGTGTATGCTGTGTATGGAAGTTTGGAACCACAGTTCACTGGGTTCAGAGAGTTAAAGCTTCAGAAAGTGAAGAGACGGGGTTGCAATATCTTCCGCACTCTGGACGTCCCACCACGTTTTGAGTCTTCGTAAAAGATTAGCTAATTTGATGTGTCCATGTTCAGAGATGGAACGTCATTACCTGTTTTGCACCACTAATATATTTGACAATGTCTATGTAGTGGGATTCCTTATTAACGGCCAAGATGTTGGTTATCATTTAATTGAAGTTTATAGATTGATTTATATTATTTGACAACGTGTGAGTCTCACGTGTTTTGATATGTCACAATATGTCAGTTTTCACCTCAGATGTGTTAAGGGCATAGTGCAATAGCATCACTATGACACATGTATATGCGCTGTGACGACACTGTGGCGGACCAGCAAGAGTTGGTCGATGAAATAACACTTCATTGTTAACTCGAAATCAGAGTTAGCAAGATGATAAGCTCTGGAGATGACAACATGGTGAACTAGCACGGGGACTTACGACTGGTTGTGTGATTAAAGTATGTTGTACAATTATATACCAATATCCTGCCGTTTCTAAAGCATTGCATTGTTTGTTCGTGCTTGTAGTTAGCATGTTACGTCGAGGCAGCTAATTCTGTTGGAAACACATGATCAGAGCATAAATTCGTCGAGGCTTCGTCGAGGAAGAGACCCAGCGACTGTTAGAAATAAGTAAATTTAGAATTAGTCTGTCAGTACTGCTTGAACCGCTAAAGATATATAATCGGACGACATCGTCCTTCAGTAATCTTGAGACCTGTATGCATAATTTGAGAGCTTTCTTTCTTTCTGTAATGTTGTAATCTGGAGAATGTTAGATAGACGTGTTTTCTACGATTTTGCTAGTAGTATGCAATAGATGTAGAACATAGCAATTCAAGTAGAAAACTAGAATGACATAATAGCAGTGTGGTACTGAAAGTAGAATAGTGCAGGACACTCACCGAGTTTAACCACGTCCATCCTAGACTACATGCAAGTGGTTCAGCAGAATCATCAATTCAACAGTAAATCGTGCACTGGTAGCAGACTTACTAACTGTTGCATCCCGCAACATTCTAAAATCATTTTGCATGTTTACATTCACTGTTGTTTAAGACACGCATTTATTTAGCTAAAAGAGTTTTTTTTTTAATCAGACTATATATTTGATATTTTCATTCATATTGGAAAAAAGTGATGTACGTCTACGTTCAGCGTGTCACGTTGAGACTCTTTCGACTCACATTGGCACAGCAAAGTCAGTTGTAGCTTTGTGTAGTAAAATGTAAAAACTACAGTGTTGGTTCTTAACGTTTGAACATAAGGAAAACCACAAATACTGCTGTTTACTTGTCGGTTTCTGAACACTTAAGTATCCAACAATCCGTACACAATTTACTTATTTGAGCTCCATATTCCATTAACATTGTTTTAAAAATTATATAGCTGGGTTTTACAATTTATGATGATCATATTACATGAAATGATAGAAAGTATATCCATCTGTGTTAATTCATGTATTTCCATAAGCAATAAATAAAGTTGCCATTATTATAGTGAATTATTAAACGTTCTGTGAACAATTTTCTGAATTGTCACAAGTGTTTTCAAAAGTGTTGTCGATAAACCAACTGAAACAATGTTAACTTACGTCAGATCTTCAACATACAATATATAATATTAAAGCATGTTGTTCTACACACCCCAATTTGACCCCCCAAAAAATCGTCCAGTTGTGACCTGCTGAACAGAAAGTCTCAACAGCAGAGTTTGCATGCCTTCAATATTTCAAAGCTGAAGAAGTAACTACCCTGAATGTATTTCACCCTACAAACTAACAAGAGTTCGTTGCTACTTTTAAAGGAAAGAACACTTAAGCATACAATACAGTCAGATGGTCGTTATTGTTACAAAACTATGCATTCACAGTAATCTAATTCAAAGTAATAAATCAAAGTAATCTGATGAAAACGCTTCCAGTCTAATAATATTATGATTACACACCATTTGGTGCTTTTCAGTTAGTTAGTTAGTCGAGGTTCCAACTTCACGGCAGGTTAGTTAGTTAGTTAGTTAGTTATTAGTACTGTCCAATGTGAAAAGTGGAACAGGCAGGAGTCTCGGCAATCCAACAGTCCGCACAGGAACACTGTGCATAATGCCGCCACCAGAATGCCTACACAAAATTCATCCACGCACACCACAGTTCATCGTCGATGGACTCGGCAGTCACCAGAAAGACCTCATCGACCCGGGTTTCCTCACATGGCTGGGTCTTTTACCGCAGGGCGACCCTCCGAAAGCGTCGCATAAAGCACGAACTCCGGAGCTTCAGCGCCGACTCCCAGGAGTCTCTTGAAAAATGCTCTCGTCAACCGAAAGGCAAATTAGTCAATTTAGCAACATCCAGTTGCCATTGTTCCGAATATGCAGCTCACTGTACAGGACGGATGTAAAAGCATTCCACGCGAATTTCACAGCTCACAGTGTCGCCCACGCACTCACTCAGTAGCAGGGCGACGGAACCATAATGGTGCTTTTCAGATAATGGCTATCTTACAATTGGAACCATGATTAAGATAATTCAAAGATAATCAAGATATACCAATTATCAGTGACAGAAAACCTGCACTCATGTATAGAACTGGTGATATTGCTCAAAAGCATTAAAAATTCACCCGTTATTACTGATTGAAAGTGGTCATACCAAAAGACAACCACGATCAAGATATTAAAATATTATCAGAAAAACGCAAGATTTATCGTGTGTCATCAATCAAATGGATGTGCATACATCTACAGGAATATTCCCAGTAATACTAATGAAACCTAGTGAAGACAGATAGAAGAAACTTCAAATATTTTCGAACTGAAGATGATCAGAAAAAGCCGATTTACCATTGATTGAAATGGTTATATAAAAACAAATTTAAATTTGAAAATCATAGCTTATAAACACAAGTTTAATATTGATGATAATTTATCAAATCACAGTGTCGTCTTGATCATCAATTTATAATAGCTAAAAACAGTGACACTATCTTCTAGGGACGTTGAACACTCTAAAGTGAACTAAAATTAGTTGTCTTACCATGACCAAGATCATGCCACGCCCACACTATCATATTAGCACAAATATGCCAGCGTGGCGAAATATTTTATGTTGTTTGTCCATTAAGAATGATGATGACCATTCATTTCATCCAGTAGGGTTGAAAGTATGGAGCCGTGAGTTCCAAGATGGCCTATTTTGGCTCGAAATGTTCTTTGACAATGTGGACAAAGAATGCTTGAATTTTCTGGAGGAGGACTTTCCTGCAGTGGTTTTTCTGTCCTGCCTTTTCTTCACAGCTCTTGCAGTCTTGGTTGCCTCATACAGTGACTGCACCCTTGCATAATGATGCATGCCACCAATTTCGGTCTCTGGCTGCAGTCTCCCAGGTGTCATGATGAATTCAGTGAGATTTTCAGAGTGTCTTTAAAGTGTTTCCTCTGGCCACCTTGGGAAGAGTTTACCACAACGCACCTCGCCGTATAAAAAATGTCTTTTAGGGAAGCCTGTGATCTGGCATGCGAGTTAAGTGACCAGCCTAGCGAATCTGATTCTTCATTAGTAGAGTGTGGATACTGGGCATGGACGCTCATTCTAGGACTTCAGTGTCTGGGATCTTTTCTTGCCATTTAATCTTCAGTAGCTTCGTAAGGCAGACTGTGTTGAAGTGGTTTAATTTCCTAGCGTGTCGCTGATAAACAGTCCACGTTTCACAAGCATATAGCAGTGTGGATAATACAACTGTTTTGTAGACTTTTAGCTTTTTTTGTAGGCTTATTCCATTTCTGTCCCATACATTCTTGTACAGTCTGCCAAAGGCCGCGCTGGCCTTCCAGATTCTTGCATTCACTTCGTCATCAATTGTGGCAATTTGTGACACAGTGCTGCCAAGATAGGTGAATTTGTCCACAACACTTAGTCTATGACCATTCACTTTGATATTCGGAGCAGTGTGATTATTCCCTCGAGATGGCTGGTACATAACTACAGTCTTCTCCAAGTTGATATTAAGCCCAAAGTTGGCACAAGCATGTGAGAAAGCTGACATATTGTGTTGCATGTCTGCCTCTTAGTTGGCATATAGAGCGCAATCATCAGCAAACAGGAGGTCTCTGATGGTGTCGCAGCTAATTTTTGTGTTAGCTTTCAGCCTTTTGAGAAGGAATAACTTTCCATCCATGCGGTAGTTGATGTCTATTCCAATGTCGTTGTTCTCGGAGGCATGCGTCAACATAGCTGAAAACATTAGGCTGAAAAGTGTTGATGCCAGGACACATCCTTGCTTTACCCCAATGGTGACAGGAAAGGGCTCAGCCATTTTACCATTTTCCTGTACTCGTGCCTGCATACCATCATGAAATAGCCGCACTATTTAGCCAAATTTTCCAGGACAGTCATATTTTGCCATAATCTTCCACATTCCATCTCTGCTGATTGTATCAAAAGTATTGGTAAGGTCAATAAAAGTGGACAACATTTCGCAGTTCTGTTCATGACATTTCTCTTGCCTTTTATCGAAAATCATGACAACAGTTCCTCGTTCTTTTCTGAAGCCATATTGACTCTCGGGAAGAAAACCTTGATGGAGATGGGCCGTGAGGCGATTGAGAAGAATTATGGCGAGTATCTTCACTGAAATTGAAAGCAAGGAGATGCCTCGGTGGTTGTCACAGGATTGGCGTTTTTTTATGTTTGTAAAGATGGACTATTGACGCGTCCTTGAAATCTTGTGGCATGGTCTCGTTCACCCATATAGTTAAAAAGACTTTGTGAAGCTGCTCTGTTAGGACCGGTCCACCTCCCTTGTATATCTCTTCTGGGATGGAGTCAGGACCAGGTGCCTTGCCGCTGGAGAGTTACTGGGTGGCTTTGTTTACTTCCACTATGGTTGGCAGGTCATCAAGTGCATCATTTGTAGGAACGTGTGGAAGGCAGTTGGTGGTTTCATCATTGAAGAAGGAAGTTGCATTTAAGATGTTGCTGAAATGCTATGACTAGCGTTGAAGGATGTATTTCTTATCGGTGACCAATGTTCCCCCATCTGTACTGAAGAGGGGAACTATGCCTGGTGATGTAGGACCATAGACCGCTTTCAGTGAGTCGTAGAAATTGTCATATCATGTCTGTCAGCAAAGCCTTGAATTTTATCAGCTTTGCAGCTCAGCCAGGAGTCCCGCATGTGCCGAAGTTTCTGCTGCACTACTCTCTGAATGTTCTTGAAGGCCTCCTTTTTATTTTGACTTCGAGCCATTTAAATGTACCTTGAGGAGAAGATGTTTCTCGGCCAGCAATTGGATGATGTCTTCGGAATTTTCATCAAACCAGTTTTTATGCTTTCGTGGGGGGACGGAAGGAGGGGGGTGGACCCAGGATTCCCATAGCAGTGTTGTAAATTATGTCATTTAGAGCTCTCCACTCTGTTTCTGCATCCTGTTTAGCTGCAGCATTGGGCTTGACGCGGTCTTCCAGAATATTTTCAAACGACGCTGCATGTTTTTGCTGTTTAGGATGGTGACATTTAGTTTTTTTTTTTTTCTTTGTGCATGGTTACCCCTTGAGGATACCGTGGTGGTTTGATGTGTATATTTATTTTCGAGATAATGAGACTGATGGTCTGTCCAACATTCAGCACCACACATGGATTTTATCACCCGAACGTCTTGTCTTTCACTCCTCCTGACGATGACATAGTTAATGATGTGCCAGTGTTTCGAGCGAGGGTGCATCCACGATGCATTATTTCTCATGGGAAGACGGAAAATTGTGTTGGTAATCAGGAGATCGTGTTCGGTACATGTCTGAAGGAGGAGGAATCCATTGCTGTTGCAATTTCCGACTCCGTGTTTTGCAACAATTCCACGCCAAGAGGTGATGTCCGTGCCTACTCTGGCATTGAAATCTCCAAGGAGTATAAGATTGTCTCCTTTGGGAACATATGTTAATACATTGTGCAAGTCCTCATAGAACTTGTTCTTGACATAATCCTCATTGGCCATAGTTGGTGCGTAGACACTCACAATGGTTGCGTGCTTCTCTCCATTAAGCAGGGGCAACATAATGGTCATGAGCCTGTCGTTTATAGCCTTTGGAAATCCAGCTAGTTTGCCAACCAGGGCCGACTTAATGGCAAATCCAACACCAGACTGGCGTCTTTCCTCGCTTTTCCTTCCACTCCAGAAAAATGTGTAGCCGGCACATACTTCACAGATTTGGCTTCTTCTGCAAGTCGTGTCTAGCTAAAGGCTGCAATGTCGATGTTGTACCCGCCCAGCTCTCTCCCAATCAGTGCTGTTCGTCTCTCTGGGCCCGACGCGTCATCTATATCAAGTAGGGTGCGCACATTCCAAGTTCCGACTGTTAAGGGAATATGTTTTGCTCTTTTAGCTATACCTGTTTTTTTCTTCCTTTGTTTGTATGTTGACCGCAGTATAGGGTACCCACCAACCGCGGCAAGCTGGTTAGCTAATAACGGAGCAGACAATGTTTAGGGCACCTTTTCTAGCCCCTTCCTCATGCTATGGAGGTGAGCAGTGTGTTCCTTTAGAGGGCTGCTCAGTCGCTCTGGGGGATGCCGAATCCCACTGCTGCTCCGGTCAGTAGAAGACAACCATATGGCCTGAGCCGCCTGTGTGCAGGTCTGCGACTACGGCTGTCAGCGTACCCACGCCTGCCGCTTCGCCGCTCGCCCATCGCTTCAGGGCTTGAAGGTGATATATGACATTGGATGAAGAATGACTTGCGCGATGAATTATATTAAAGTGAGGAAGAGTTGCTCAATTCTTCGACCTCACTCTCTCGCCTGACTCCATCTGAGTCCAGTGGCAAGACAAGTCGAGACGACTGGAGACGAATACAGGTGCAGTGGATGACCTGGTCGCTGTACATGCCTTGCCGTGCTCATTACGTTCCACAACGCTTTGCAGGTAAACACCGTCTTTGCCCGTTGAATCAGGAATGATTTCTTCCTCGCAGTCTGCCGAATCCTATCTTCACATGCTGGGTAGTCATACCCTAATTCACTGATCAGCTTGACACCAAATCGGCTACCCACGCCTGGTTTAGCCAGCCTGTCACATATGTTGCCCGCAGGGTGGCTGTGGTCGCAGGCCAAATAACTAAATACACACTCACGAGTATGCTTAGTAACGTGGAGAAAGGAATGCTTTGTGTAGAACGGCTCACCTCGCTTCATTGATCACATATTGTGATAATTGTACGGATATTAGGTCCCATGGACATGCGGGAGTGCAGGGGGAATGAGCAGGCTGATAAGCTGGCAGAGAATGCACCTCTTGGTGGTAGATTACCTATGGGCAAGGGAGACTTGGACATGCGCCTGTGGGATCACATGGATAAAATGTCGGAACACATTGAGCACCTGTTTGGGGGCAGGATGAGATTGAGACCGGGGTTCTGGAAGAATCTCAAACCTGAGACGGAAGACCAGGAGAGCTTTCAATCAGATAGTGGTGGGAACGATTAGTAGTATGACTCTTCGCTGCCTGTTGAAGGAGAGGACAGAGCGAGTATGAGAATGTCCTTAGTGCAGTGATGTCAGTTCTTAGCTCAACCCAATTCATCTCAACTAAATGCACATCATCTCATATATCATGATGTTCACTTTTGTTTTTGTTTGTCCCCAAATACGCAAGCATTTGTATACACCCATTTGCATACAATACAGTAATATTTGTGTAGAAATTTAACAGTATGAATTATTCATATCTAACGATTATTATAAGCACTGAAACAAATATTTATATAACAGTCGCCTTAAAACTGTTACCAAAAATAGTTCATTATAATATAGTCCCACTAACAACAGACACTATAGTTTAACTACTGTGATGTGTCGTGTTATATGTTGTTTATTACACAGTAACAATAAACTAACATAACTCTGTACTATTCTTCTCCACGTGCCGAATTAATTTTGCTAACGACAGGAAGATTAGACATTTTTTGTTTTGTTTTGGTTACTGTCAACAACCTTCTTATGAAATTATGTATGGTATTATGGCTCACTTTTCCTGAAACCCTTGTATATTACCAGGTGTTTGCAAAATTCACTACACATTGTATGTAGAACAACGTTGAAACATTAAGTACATCATGGCATTAAAAATGTGCTAATATACATTAACTTAGTTTTACTAGCCAGTGGTATGGTCTCTGGTATGTTAAAATAGAAGTGGGAGAAGAATTCATCAACCCTTATAGCTGAGTATTATAAGGAAATAAGAACTTGGCTCGTAAAAGTAAAGTTTCCCAATGGAGGGCCTGGAGAACACAGAGAAGTCCACAGCATTCAGCTGAGGAGCAATCTCACCCAGAATGACCTGACGCGTGTTGTCTCCCTGCCACACTGTTTTCTCCAAAGATTTCTTACTTATTGAAGTATCACTCACTTACTCGCGCATAAGACTATACGCCAATTAACAAGAAAATAAACAACTTTCTTTGTTATAAATTATAACAATATGTTGGGATAACACATTGGGGGAAGGGGGTTATGTTAGAATGACACATTTAACATACACAACTAAAAGCACAACGCTCTCCAAAATACTCCCACACACACACACAATAAGAGCACTAATTCTCTATTTCTCTAGTTAAATTGTTCCGGAGTCCTCAGAAATGTTTAACTAATTTACAACGGCTCTTTTATAATTCACGCCATAAGGAATAGATAATGTCTATAAGTCTCTCCGAAAGATTATACGACTATAAAGTTCCTCAAACCATCACACTGGCTAAAGTGCATTGTTGATACAGATATCTGGGGTGGCTTCTGACATCGGAGGAGTCTATAATGTTAACTGGAGATTCGCTGTTTCAACAGTATCAAGGTATCTCCTCATCCTGAATTGAGGATCTTGACCCTACTGATGACAATATTCAGCATTTCGGATCTACCCCAGTATTAAGCCTAAAAGACCACCATCCCTGTTTAGAAAACGTACCACAACATATAGCCATATTTACAGAAAAAAGGGGGAGGAAAGAAAAAAGTAAAAGAGAGAGAGAGAGAGAGAGAGAGAGAGAGAGAGAGAGAGAGAGAGAGAGAGAGAGAGAGAGAGAGAGAGAAGGAAGGGAGGTGAAGGGATTAGGCCCTAGGGGCAAGCTAGTGCGACCCTGTCCTGGTGGGTACCATCACTCCAACAAACGTATATGACTCAACCTCTCACACCAACATCGGCACGACATGTCTCCTTCACTATTGTGCTCTGCAGGTGGGTCATCCTCGTGTTCGCGAGACCCAATCGCCTCTATGATCTAGTTGGCTAACAACAATAACAACCCCTTTTCAAAGTCATGGCATTGTCTGTCCTCTCCATGGCAAATAAGTGCATAACATTACATTGTATGTATGCAACACATTTATATTGATAGTGAACATCATTATTCATTACTTTATGTTCTTTGTTATGTGTATGTATGTATGTATGTATGTATGTATGTATGTATGTATGTATGTATGTATGTATGTATGTATGTATGTATGTATGTCTGTCTGTCTGTACGTACGTACGTACGTACGTACGTACGTACGTACGTACGTACGTACGTATGTATGTATGTATGTATGTATGTATGTATGTATGTATGTATGTATGTATGTATGTATGTATGTATGTATGTATGTATGTATGTATGTATGTATGTATGTATGTATGTATGTATGTATGTATGTATGTATGTATGTATGTATGTATGTATGTATGTATGTATGTATGTATGTATGTGTGTGTGTGTGTATGTATGCATGCATGCATGCATTTTTATACACATGGTACCGTTTATGAAGATAACAACCGACCTATGACAACTGACAAGGACAAAGGGGAGGATTTTCTAGCGCGATTTTTAAAACAGACGGATCAGCAAGATAGAGCTATTAGAGATAACTTCAGAGAAGTCTTGTCACGGGTCACTAGGAAGGAGGACTGTGAGATTAAAGTGGTGGACATTAGACGGGTACTGTAGCGGGCTATAGACACAGCGCCAGGTCCGGAATGGGGTGAGGGACTCCCATATGAGGAACATAAATGAGGGAGACTTGGTGGCTCTTTGTTTCAACCTAAGCATCAATACGGCGGAAATACCCCACGATTGGCTGCATAGCTACCTGGTCACACTCCCAAAGCCAGGTAAGGATCACTCCATACTTAATGGATACCGAATCATAACCCGGCAAAACACGTATGGCAAAGTCCTCGAAAAGATGGGAAAAGACGCAGGCTCCGGCGACATTTGAAAGTCGTAATCTGCTTCCCCAAGGACTCGGGAGTTACCGCCCTGTGAAGGACACCTGGGCCAGTGATGTGACTTTTGCAGTTGATGTCTACGAGGGCTTCCAGGATAAACAGGAGACAGTGGCGGTAGCTCTTGACCTGGAGGATGCGTATAACAGGGTCAGGTGTGATCGGTTAATACACACACTGTTGGACATGGAAGTCTGCCCTTGCCTTGTTAGATTGGTGGGCAGTCCTTTGTGAGCGTAAGGTTGCACTGCGCATGGGTTCCTGGACTTCTGAGCCCTGTACTACCTGGGTTGCCGCAGGGATCTGCTCTTGTCCCCAGTGCTCTTTAATGTCTACACCAGCAAAATCGCAGCTATTGAGAGACCAGGTGTGGGTAGAATCATGACATTTGCAGACGATGTTCTGGTGTACAAACAGGGCAGAGACAGGGCCAGTTTGGCGAAAGACCTACAGTGTGCAGTAAACAGGGTAGAGGATTGGTGCAGGGACGCAGGGGCCATTATACACCAGGACAAGGCATCGGTTGTGTGGTACTCCCTGGAGAACCGGATCGTGAAGACAGATGTCCCGCGCATTATGTTGAATGGATGTCCTCTTAGTCGGGAGAGAAAATTGAAGTACTTGGGTATCACCTTTGACAGGTGTTTGTCTTTTAAGGATCATGTGGAGGCCTTGGTGGTGAAGGCTGGGTGGGGACTTATAACATTTAGGGCTATGGCAGCAACCGGTGTAGATCAGAGGATGATGTGCAAGCTCTTTCAGCAGCTAATAATTTCTGTTATTGAATATGGTTTACTGCTCGTAGAAAAAACTAAAAAGTAATATCGACATATGAAGCCCATAATCGGTCTCTCTCACGATGTTTATACTTCACCTCGACACCGCAAGGTACAAGAGGATCATGATGAGATGAGATGAGATGAGTATGGTTTGGGGCTGCTTACAGTATCAAAGAGCCAGCTTGAAAGGTCGGAGCGCATAAAGAATGCTGCCATGCGGTTAATCCTGGGGCGCATAAAGAACACACCAATTATATGCATGAGGCATATCCTGGCCATACCAACAATGACGGATAGGCATAGGGTCCTTCAGGCCAAATGGCACCTGATAGTTGCCGCAGATAGGGATCACCCGCTGCATGCAGCAATGGATATGGTCAAGTGTCATAGACTAAGACGAGGCAGGTCCTGGATGGCACAGGCAGAACTTTTTATACGTCAGGTTTGTGATCTAGAGACCATCAATCATGAAAGAGAGTGGGTTGAAGATCCGGAAGACATCACGGACTGGCACAATGTAATAATAACCCTGGGTCGAGAGTGCAGACAATGGGCAGCGGGCCGCACTGAACTTGAAGTGCAACAGCTGATCCAGAGCAACACACATCAAGGTGACATAGTTATCTACACCGATGGGTCAGTGGTGAGAAACAGACGTAGTGGCGGGGGCTTTATTGTAAAAGCTAATGGACGAGTCTTGAAAAAGGAGAGTATGGCATATGAGACTACGACCTCCAGCATGAGAATGGAGGTGGAGGCAGTAACAGCGGCATTCCGGTGGCTAGAGGAGACTACTGCAACACACGTTGTATTCATTACGGATTCAAACAGTATGCTTAGTAAGGTGGAGAAAGGAGTGTTTCGTATGGAATGGCTCTCGTCACTTCAGAGGTGACACATTGTGAGAATTGTATGGATATTTTGCTCTGGCCATGCGGGGGTACGGGGGAATGAACAGGATGATAGGCTAGCAGGGAATGCACCTCTTGGTGGTAGTTTGCCTATGGACAAGGGGGAGGTGGTCGTGCGCTTGTGGGACCAGGTGGAGAAGGCGGAGGAACAGATTGAGAACCCATATGTGGAAAGAATGAGATTGCGGGGGATCGGCATGGGTTCTGGAAGAATCTCAAAACTGAGAGGGAAGACCAGGAGAACTGTTAATCAGATAGCGGTGGGAACAATTAGTAGTATGACTCTTCACTGGCTGTTGAACGAGAGGACGGAGCACGTATGGGAATGTCCTGAGTGCAGTGATGTCGGTTCTTAACTCAACTCAACTCAACTCTTCTTCTGTGTTCTCGTCACGCTGTATTCTTGCGGTTTCTGTTTTGATGATTTCTTTATATATGTTGTCTAGATATGGTATGAACACGAGTGGGGACAGGACATAACCTTGTCGTACTCCAGATCTTATGGTGAAGGGTTCTGAGTGCCCTCCAGTTACTCTCACTATGCATTCACTGTTGTTGTATAAGCTTCTACATAGGTTTGTTAGATGTGTACTCACTCCATATTGTTTAAGGATTTCCTACGGCTTGTATCTATGTACTCAATCAAATACCTTTTCTTGGTCGACAAAGCTATCATTAGGAAACAAATAAGTATCCATTTTGGCAATGATGCCACGACGATCCATCACACCATCTTCATTATTACTAATATCAATGTTAAGTTCTGGCTTGACTTAAACACATTCATTAAATAGCGGTGGTAACTTTTCTCTTTCTATCATACCTCCTGACTTGCTAGAGTTAGTTAAAATGCTGTCTATGCTCAGAGCTGCTGTAAACCTGGGTACACTTGTATAATTAAGAAAGTTATCACTTGGAAATAATAGGTTACCTGCGTCATTTATCGCCCTCTGTCTAGGCTTCTACTTACAGCAGAACTGCTCAGTTGTCTTTTCAATGCCCTCCTTTATATTGTGACTAGAGATTTTCTTTTAACTCTGCTGGAAATACTTTGTTCATTGACCAGACTCCCTGGGACAAGGAATACATGACAAGAAAGTTAATGCTACTTGATTTAATTCATATCCTAATCATTAGTTGTTTTTTTTTATTTGGAAGTTCATGTCATCATCAGCATTTTTTTTTGAGTCCATGTCTTCGTCAGCTCATATCTTATATTTCGACATTGTTCAGAATTGGTAATTTCCACATGCAACATCATCAAAACATTCACCCTACCCTTGGAAGAACTTGGAAGCAACCGAGGTGCAGTTCATAAGACAAATGTTGCGAATTCCATGGGCTGTCAGATTAACTAACTATGATTGCCTGGATGAGACTAATGATACTAGAACAGTATATGAAACCAACAAAGCAAACTTTTCTGAAGAGTTATAAAGAAACACGCCAGTTTTCGCCATGTCAATATGTACAAGTGTTTGATTAAAAGTAATATTTTAAAGTGTATGCCTGTTAATTATGTAACAATGAGCAGACAGGCAGAAAAAGATCTGATGGCTCTGAAAATGTGGATTCTGAGAAAATTGAAAAGAATGCTATGGGCAGACATGAAAATAAATTACCACGTCCTGAAAATAAATGATAACCGAACATTGATTTGAGAAATTAGACAAAAACAGTCACAGTTATTTGGACACGCTATGAGATGAAATAAATGAGAAAACTTGGTGACAACTGGTAAGAATGAGTGGAAGAGAACATTCATTCATTCATTCATTCAGTAGCATGTCCTTTACAGAACATCACTCCCATAACAACCTTCCGGAAAACATCTCGATCACAAGCAAGAAGACCCGCGTCCGATACACTCATCTGGAGATCATCCACCACATCCTGCACCCATCTTCTGTTTTGGCCTTCCTCTTTCACTCTTCCCAGGCATATACCCCTCCATTATTGTTCTCTCCAAACTGTCATGACGTTTCAAGTGACCAGAATACTTCAATTGTCTTTGTTTTATCGTCTTTAATAGCCAACCTTCTTCAATATTCAACTCTTGAAGTATGGATGCATTTGTTCTTTTGTTGACATAAGACATTCTTAAAACCCTTCTATAACATTTGTATTCAAAAGCATTTACGCTCTGCTCAGCTTGGTTGGTAAGTGTCCAGGTTTCACAGGCGTAAGTTTCAATGGGTAAAAAGCATGCTCTCAAAAATCTAAATTTTGTTTTCCTATCTGTCTCATTCAACAATTTATTCAGTTGTTTTAGTCTTTGAAGAGCAATTGTTAGTCGTCGTTTAATTTATGTTATTGTGTCACCATTTTTGATAATCAATGACCCAGGATATTCAAAATTTTCCACCACCTTCAATCTTTCCTGATTAACATATATATTTCTTTCTTTATAGTAGTTTTATATGTATGCATTATCTTTGTTTTTGCTATGTTAAGATATACGTTGTGATTTTCACAATTTCTTTGGGTTGAGGTTATTAAGTTTTCTATACCATTCTGAGATGTGGATATCAATACTGTATCATCGGCATGTCGAATCTCTGGTGTTTCATAACCACCGTTATTTAGGGCATCATATTACTTCCTGCTAAGATCATCTCTGATGAAGAGACCACGGGGAAGTAAATACCTGGATGACTTGGCCACGTGCTATTGTCGAGACAGAACATTGAGATGATCCACGACTCTGGTGATCGCGTGAGATGGTAAAACATCACCGCAAACGCTTATCGGTATGGCACATGATGATGTGATGTCAGTAGAAAACATCACTTCATATGGCTCGGCCTTATATTTAGGCACCAACTAACAGTGTATCACAAAGAATTATGTACAGACCAAATGGAAACGGCAAATGTTCTTATTTTTTTAATTTCTAGGAAATGTCATTGTTTGAGTGCTAGCTTTTCCTGAGATTTGGTTGAGCCTAACATGAATAGCAAAATCATACGTTTGTTGCGCCATACAGTTCATTGCGGTACTGTACATTGTTGCTTTCTAACATACTTCGTTTTGCATTTTGAATTCTTGTCCTACTGTATATTTTTAAATTTATGGAGGTCAATAAAGATCATTCGATGTTGTTCATGTTTAATAGTTTTGTTTCTATACACTCTCTTTTGTTGCTGTTGTCTAGTTGTTTAACTAATTGGCTGGGTTGAGAGACGCTCATTCTCAGTCTCTGCCTCAGATCTCTGAATAACTTCTTACAATTTACTTTCCCGGTTCTTGGTAGTTCGGGGACCTTGCGATATTTCTTCCCATTATTCCTATGTTATGTTCTTTCTCCCGTAATTCTTTTCTGTATTGGACCGTACACAGTCAGCGTTATGATCTCTCTACCCTACATCACACCTTTTCCCGCTGCTTGGTAAAAATGCGCTACATTACTATTTATACTGTTATTGTGACATAATAACTGACGTAGGGTCTTTCTATATTTGCCACTCATATTAAAATAAATAATAATGTTAACGGAGGAATTTACCGATTCCAACAGAAAACCAACGGCACCAATTATTATAACGACGTTCCTGTATCTACCATCAAGCGAAAGTTCTGGTACTAATATCACAGCGATGAAACCAAAACTAATTGGGATAAAACATACGATGAACAATGTAGAAATGATAACCACCATCTTAGCTACTTTCTGATTTCTAGAGGCAATGCTCTCTGCTTGTGCTGATATTGTCGATTCCATTCTCCACTGTATTTTCTTCTTTAGTTCTACCACAAGAATCAAGGTGCATGAAATTATGACCGTGAAAGCAGTGAAAGGGATAAACACGTTGTTAATAGGGAAAGACACATGTTCAACTTCTTCTCTGTTGTCTGCATACACAATTCCAATGATGGTCCTATTTTTCCTCACGTCGAATCTCTGGTCTAGGCGAGCGACAACATAAAGAGGAGCAACGCTGAATAGGAGAATAATGAAGAAGCTTACGATGATAATGCAAACTCGTCTAGAAGTAATAATACTCTTCACCTGTGGAGGAATTCCAAATAAAATATGTGAACCATTTGTGAGAGGGGGTAACTATTAGTTACGTGTTCTTTACATGTGGTCACAATCAACCTCACCACAGTTTGTTTATAATTTTCTAGCAATGTTACGTTACGTAGGTGGTCATTGCTTTATGATCGGCTGACGCTTATACAATTAGGAAACTACTCAAAGCTGTCACCTTCAAAATCTTCTGTGACTGGCTTCTAAACCGATATGTCGGTGTTATGTTCCATAAACCGACATAAGCATTGCATTTAATGTTTACACTATACGTTAATAAAAAATACCATACTGGTCCAGTCTATCAGAGAACACAATTACTTTATACACACATGATTATGATACGGTCATATTGTGTTTAACAAAGCAGCAGCAGTGATATGCGATGGTTGTTCCCAGTTTGCACTATGTTCTCTCATAGAACAATTTTTATAATATAATCAAAGAACACTGTTTGTCGCCTGATTATGCGCGTATACAATATATTATGTTCTTGTGTTCTTTTAAAACAATAATTGTTAGTTATCCTGGCAATCAAAGGTATTCTCAACAATCCTCCCAGAAACCACATTTCCGTAGCCTCCAAGCTCTAATTATTTATTAGCAGTGTAAGATACACTGCCTAACAATCGAACATATTCTGTGTAATACTATATGTAAGCACTATCTTTCGGACATTAAAAGCTATAGAGCTTTTGCTTAAAATTAGCTCCATTTGGATCAGTTTCTCAGCCTATTTTGTTTTTACTCGCTGCCACGTAAGAGAGGTTGTACCCAGCTTAAATGGGGAAATGGGAATGTTCTGGGAAGTAATGTCGCCTTGTGTAATTTGATTACATCACCCGTCTTGTATCTATTGATCTAAACTTATCATGCTGCCACAATATAAACACGCAATATTCTTCATTGCGTCGACACTGATCTGCATTGCTAGGTCTGTGTATAACTGTTTTGTAAGCATTTTATTTTTACTACCCTTCTTCTGTTTCAAAGTTGTTTTGCCCTCTAGTACTCTCTTTGGCGAGACTTCCTCTCTTCGGATGAGTACAGTATATAACAGTGGTTCTCAAACGGTGCTCGGGACAAAAAAAGTTGAGAACCACTGGACTATAGGAACGTTGCCTTTGTGATTGCTTTAGATCATTAAACTTGCCATGATGACATTTGTTTCAATGGTCCTGGGCAGGAACCTGCTATTGGTCTGTTATGTGTTAGGGTCAGCTCATTTAGAGGCCTGAATCCATTGAGGAATAGATGGTCAGTCTTTTCCTCTGCTGACGGACGTCGGACTCTGGCGTCGAACCCTCGTCCGTCACGCTCATGACGTTATCAGAGAAGCCCAATATCTACTACACTAAAGAAAGCGCCGCCGACAAGACCCCAATCTGTCATTAGTTTCTAGAAAGACTGTCTAATTCGTTTGTTTCTGTTAGTCCAAGACAATTAGTTAGTTAGTTAGTCGACATATCATCCTCATTGCACATCGAACCATTCAGTCCATTTGGTTCTTAAAAATAAATGCACAAATACAAAGAGCGGGACACACATTGCATTACTATTTTCGAACCATGAGTTATTTTTGATTTTAATTGACGTTGTCATGTTAAATCGATGGTCTTATGATAGTTCGGTCTCTCTGGCCGAGGGGTTACAACACTTTCTCCGTAATCCCGTTTATCACGCAGTCTCGTAGCAGGGCGAGAGCTGGGAGCGGTTCTACCCCCGCTGGTAACTTGCGGGATAACTGAGCCGGCCGCTCAGAAAGCAATGGCAAACTACTGAGCGTAATCTTGCCTAGAAATCAACATACAGCTGAAAGATGCTGATGTTGACAGCGATGTCCTGTAAAGGATATGCAAAACATTTTTATGATAGTTAATATAATATTTTTAGAGTAAGGACGAGGCAGGTCGTGGTTGGCACAGGCAGAAATTTATATAAGTCACGCGTGTGCTCTAGAGACCATCAATCGTGAAAGAGAGTGGGTTGAAGTTCCGGAAGACATGACGGACTGGTATAATGTAATAATAACACTGGGTCGTGAGTGCAGAGAAGGGGCAGCGGGCCGCACTGAGTTTGAAGTGCAACAGCTAATCCAGAGCACCAAACATCAAGGTGGCATTGTCATCTACACCGATGGGTCAGTCGTGAGAAACAGATGTAGTGGCTGGGATTTTATTGCAAAGGCTAATGGACGAGTCTTGAAAATGGAGAGTCTGGCATATGAGACTACGAACTCCAGCATGAGAATGGAGGTGGAGGCAGTATCAGCTCATTCAGGTGGCTAAAGGAGACTACTGCAACACACGTTGTATTATTTACAGATTCAAAGAGTATGCTTAGTAAGGCGGAGAAAGGAATGTTTCTCGTCGCTTCAGAGGTCACAGATTGTGAGAAATGTATGGATATTCTGCCCTGGCCATGCGGGGGTACCGGGGAATGAACAGGCTGATAGGCTAGCAGGGAATGCACCTCTTAGTGGTAGTTTACCTATAGACAAGGGGGAGGTTGTCGTGCGCTTGTGGGATCAGGTGGAGAAGTCCGAGTAACAGATTGAAAACACATTTGTGGAAAGAATGAGATTACGGGGATCGGCGGGGGTTCTGGAAGAATCTCAAAACTGAGAGGGATGACCAGGAGAACGTTTAATCAGATAGCTGTGGGAACGATTAGTAGTATGACTCTTCGCTGGCTGTTGAACGAGGGGACGGAGCACGTATGGGAATGTCCTGACTGCAGTAATGTCGGTTATTAACTCAACTCAACTCAACTTTTAGAGTAAGGTCTTATTTTAATTAATTTACGACACCATCAGCAGAATCTGAAGCTACGGAATCTCTTTAATTATACACTATTTTCCAAAATGTGGTCATTTGTCAATCTCCCAATTCTGTCACAGTGTTTTAGTATTCACCATTGTCGTGATCATCGTTTGATATGCATATAAGAGCGGCGGATCAAACTTCACCAATGCTACACGATTACCAGGGTCATGGATCAGGTCTATATTATTCAACCGATTATTTCATGTAGTCATGCCGTCCTGGTATGTTTCTAAGAATGCTTACCTTGCTCTTGGAATAATACGTGTGTCTGAAGTCACTCCGTTTTCAAGTTCTTTTCTCCCCAAATAGTGCGCAAAGATCTTGTCTTTCCACATCTAATTTATCTAATCAATTTACGACTGCCATTTGTTTCTTGAACGGCTGTCTCATTCGTGTATATATAGCAGTCCAAGCAATCGATTCGTAAACATAAATAAACACAGAGAACGGGACACGCAACTTGAGAGAAGAAAGATGTGAACACTCGTTAAGAAAAATACGTGTCATGTAAGCAAGTACCTTTAATGGTGCCGCTATACATAAACACCTCTCAAATGTGATGAATGCTGTGATCCAAGCGGTGACTCTAGCAAATGTGGTATGTGGCATCCCCGCTGTCAAATGCTGAAGCTCAACCGTGTCAAATGGGAGATCTGCATCAACGAACGGTGGTGTGTTACATATATTGGTCCAGAAGAGCGTTAACAGGCAGCCCATGTCAGATATTGCCAAACCTTTAGATTAAGAACGCATATGCTTTATTGACATCATAATAAAAACAATAACATATCTCGAAGCAGGATCCTTCTACGCTATGTGATACTTAGTCCTGAATGCACTGAGAGATATATGACTAGTGTGTTCCTCTTTTGACGGACGACGAGTGCAGGCATACGACAGAGCTCACGCCATTATCAGTGTAGCTCAGTAGTCGATTACTCTAACGTACTAACATCGTTGGGGTATTTTTTGTAATGTTGCATTTCCTTTGCAGGATGTTGCGATAAACCCCAGGTCTAGGCAATTTTACACTCAGCCGTTGACCATTGCTTTATTAACTAGAAATCAACAACAACGTCCAACTATTCCGTCATCAGTCCATATGCAATTTGAAAGCTATCGCTGTTAAAATGTAGGACAAGTTAGTTAGTTAGTTAGTTTGTTAGTTAGTTAGTTAGTTAGTTGGTTAGTTGGTTGGTTGGTTGGTTGGTTGGTTGGTTGGTTGGTTGGTTGGTTGGTTGGTTAGTTAGTCGACATGTCACCCTCATTGCACATCGAACCATTCGGTCCATAAGTGCTCGGATCCCATCCTCAGTAAATCTCGCGGCGTGAAGCAACTGACGACACCAGTTCTGTGTTGGTTTATTAATTTTCTTTGGCTTCCCGCGTAGTGTTCTTGTTCGGTCATTTCTCTTTTAATTTGCTGTTCTCGCTGTCTGAATATGGGTGTATATTCACTGTCATCACTTGGTTCTCGCAAACGCATTACTTCTCGTAGAGCATTCAGAATGTCAGCCTGGTCCATGCTCGTCCGTTTTCCACGGTAGCCATGCCTGCAAGCTTATCAGCCAGCTCATTTCCTCTTATACCTTATGCCCTGGCACGAAAATAAACTAATCTTTACCAACCAAGTCCGTTCCAGAGACAGCAGCAACTTTCCTCGGATCCACCCTATCTCATTGAGTCAATAAGGAAACATGCCCTAGTGAATGTCTGTGTCTCGAGCCATGATATTACTTTACTTACAGCCATGACTTCCATAGTCAGGCTACTTGTGGTCAAAGCAAAAGCACCAGAATCTTCATTCGCAATTCTCTATCAGGCTTGAGCCGTAAAAGCCCTTGAACTTCTCACTCGTCGAACGATCGACCCATCTGTGTAAATGACAGCATCACCCTCCAAAGAATTTTGAAAGATCAAAGCCTGTACTTCTTCCTCCACTGTGGCAATATTTTCTTGTCTGCATTTTCGGTATAGTTGGATGCAAATCGAAAAAAAGGAGGTACGTACATCTGTTGGCATTCGTACCCACTTCTCGCCAGGTTCTAAGTCCTCAAGTGAACACACATGTTGAAGAATTTCATCGGCTTTACCCATCCACGACTTTCCTCTTTTTAACAGGCTGCCCTTTACCCTTTTAATTTCACGGCGCAGTGGAAGTTGTATGTTTGCATTGACTCTGAGGTAAGCAGGTGTTCTGCAAATTTGTATCTCGCCCCTCATGGTTGGAAAATCAAGATGGTAGCGCATCGCCCTGCATGCTGTATCTCTTGTACATCCAAGAATAATACGCATAGCTTCGTTTTGTATCCTTTCCTATCCATTCCATCTGCATACGGCTGATAGTCAGGTTCGCCGTCACATACCCCAAAACAGAAAGGACCAGACCCTCGTAAAGGAGATATAGATGCGCAGCTAACAGCTTGCCGCCGCCATCACCCCCATCGCAGCCAAACCTCGCTTGCTTTTGTTATCATCCTATCTATGTGCTCATGATTAGCAAGACTTCGATCAAAACTTATCCCCAGGTAGTTCATTGTCTGCGTTCTTTCCACCGTCTCTGAACCCAGATTTACAGTTGGTGTTGGAGTGTTGACAATATGGTTATTCATAGAGAACCGTGTCACTGCTGCCTTCGTTCACAGGCCACTCTGACCTCTATGTAAACATACATGTTCGACAATATGTCGCAGTTTTTGGACTCTGGTGTTCTCTTCGAATTATGAGCGCACATGTTACCCTTAATCTTTCGCACCTGGTAAATCTTTTGCGACGGCTTGCGCTGTCTAAAGAACTCGAGCTACACATGTCCCGTTGCCTTATTTGCGTAGATTCGTCGCCTGTTCTAGCACCATTGTTTTCTAGTCCAGTAAATATGGTATCCATTTTTATGAAGTAAGTGTCTACACTTTAAACTCAAGCGTACCTTACAATTTGACTGGCAATTATGGCTGCTCACCGTACCCACGTGTGGATTGTAATGTTAGGATGCCAACACTGCAACACACGAGTATGACATTATCATTATTAATAACTACAGCAGAAGCATCAATGTTATCTGCTTGTGCCTGCTAGTGTTTACCGTAAATAGGGAGATTTGTTCGCAACTTAGACGAGTAATATCTTCTGTGGGCAGTTTCTCACTAGCATGTGTATGTGGCCGTCCTGACGGTCAGTCCGTCCCGGCGATGCATATCTGGTTGATCCTATCAGTAATCGTACGCTCATTCACCTGTCGCTACGCTTGTCTTAAAACTGAAAATTAAAGGAACTGACGGAAGGGCCGTTTGCACGAGGCTCTCGAGAGCCAATATATACAGGGATAACTGGCCGTGGCAGCCTAACGTCCACTGCATCTGTGTCCACCTTCCAGTCGTCTTGCCATGCTCGCCACTGGACCCAGATGGACGCAGACGAGAGAGTGAGGACGAAGGTGTTCCGCGACCACATCCTCACTATAATCAAATCTAAAGAGCAAGTAATTCGTTCTTCATCTAAAGATGCAATGAATGAATGGTCCTCGTTATTCATGACGGACGAACATCGCTAGTGTTGATGAACCTGGCAAATCAAAACGAAAAATAGATCCTTTAAAAAAAAGATGTCTTAGGTATACACTGTCTGGAAACATGGAATAACACATACGGTCTTGTATGACTATTTGAAGAGTGTATTTATTTTTGTTTTTATAAACCAGTACTTAGTCAGTAAGATAATGAAGGTGACAACAGTCTTAATCCTGTTATTATTTCAATTGCACCAATTAATTGTCAACGATATTGAACTATGAAGGGTAACATGTTGCCTTTATTACGTTCATGATTTTCTATGGGATCACGTAGTTCGTTGTCAAAGGCCTTGTTATATCCAATATAGAGTAACGAATTCAGTTCAACGCAATCCTCTATTATTATGTGACTGCCTGATTAGTGCTAGATATATTTGGTTAGACGCCTATTTGTTCATCCATTTGTTGTTTGTTAATAGCATCCGTTCAATCAATCAATCATGTGCCATGCCGGAAAGCGTAGCCGGTCATGACTCGCAATTTCACCCCGATCACCAGCGTCGTGGATCAGCTCAGTGTTCCTACCCCGTCCATGCCATGTGGCCAAGCCATCCAGGTATTTTCCTCTCGGCTCTTCCTCTTGGTCTGTTCCCTCGATCTTGCCAGTTGTCAATAAGTTCTCCAATCCATTTCTTCTCATAACATGTCCAAAAACTGTTGACTGTCCTTCGTCTAATTTCTCTAATCAGTCTACGATTTTCATTTGTCTCCTGTAGTACTTGGTCATTGATTTTTCTGTCTGTCCATGGTATTCTTTGCATTTTTCCTCAGAAACCACATTTCTGAAGCCATCATATGTTTTTCAGCTTGACTGCACATTGTCCAAGTTTCACATCCATACAAAAGAATAGGCTCTATGTATCCACTCAACACTCTTTTTCTCGTTTCAATTGACATCTTTTTATTGGTCAGAATGTATTTCATCTTGCTAAAGGCTACTTTTGCCATGACGATTTTTGTTCTAATCTCTTCAAGGCATCTCCCATCAGATGTTATGACTGTTCCGAGATAATTGTATCGATCACTTGATGTAGAATATTCTCATTTACTTGTTTATTACATTGTGGTACTTCGTTCTTCCTAGTGACGACCATAACCTGTGTCTTCTTACAATTTAATTCCAACCCCAGCTGCTTCACTGTGTACAACAACCGCGTCTACTAATTGTTGCAGATTCTCACTACATAATAACAATCTTTATTACTGTCCAATGAACAGACAATTATTTATTAAAAGATATATCTCCCTCGCCTAGGGGTTAGCGACTTTCTCCGTAACCCGGTATATTCTCGTGAGTAACGTGACGTGCGCGAGAATAGATGGCGGTTCTCGCCTCGTCGATACCTTACGGGGTATGTGAGCCAGTCGTTCTGAAAGCAATGGCAAACTACTGAGCGTAATCTTGCCAAGAAATCAACAATCAGCTGACAGATGCTGATGTTGACAGCGATGTCCTGTAAAGGATATGCGAACGAAACAAAAATATCCAAAGATCATCAGTATTTCTTGTTAATGCATGTATAATCGTTAAACTGTATTCCTTGCCAACTTGCCAACTGCTATACCCACTGTGTTTTAAGCATTCGTTTATACTGGGGGGGGGGGGGGGGAGAATTCCCCATGTAACAAAACAAAACAAAAATAAATAAACTAAAATACTGGTTGTTTGCGCAAGCAGTCATAGAAAAAATACTCATCCTCGTCTATTAACCAACGTCCTCGTTTATTAGCGTGGTATTTATGTCACCCGTTGGCTTTGTAATACTTTCGTCTTGAACGTACAATTCCATTCTACCAGTGCATTCTTATCATTGATTGTTGGTTATCACATAATAACATGCAACCTTATTTTGACTGTGTCGTTTAAAATGTTGCTGTTTTAATTGTGTTATTGTTTTCTCCGCCACTTAAAATATCCATTCATCCATCATGTGACATTCCGATAAGCGTGGGCAATTATGGTTTGCCACTTCATTGGATCACAAGAGTTGTGGATCAGCGGAATGTTCTTGTCTCGACTATGCCACGTGGCCAAGCATTCGGGTATTTCCTTCTCTGTCTTCCCCTTGTTCTCTTTCACTCGATCTTGCCATTTGTGATCAAGTTCTCCAATTTATTTCTTCTTATAGTATGCCCAAAACATGTTGGCTGTCTACGTTTAATTTATCTAATCAGTTTACGATTTTCATTTCTTTCCTGTAAGAATTGGTCAGTGGTTTTTCTGCCTGCCCATGGCATTCTTTGCATTCTACTCAGAAAGCGCATTTCCACAGCCGTCAATTGTTGTTTTATTCAGCTTGACTGCTCATTGTCCACTCTTCACATCCATGCAAAAGTTCAGTCTATATGTAGAACCTCAACACTCTTTTTCTTAAGATATATTTAGAGCCAATTTTTCTCTGTGATTTACCTGTTCATAAGTATAGCCTGGGCGCCGCACTGGTCCACCTATGTTTAGGAGATTCTTGTCTCTTTCCTTTCAACTACTGCCGCATAATCTTAAATTGCATATCATAAAATGCTCTATTTCTTCTACATTGCATACTAGTACTCACTAAAGATACATACGTTTAAGAGTACAAGTGACATTTCTGGAGGTGTAAGTGTAAGGAGGTACGACATCCATACAAACTCCTTGCAGCTTTCTCCTATTGGTAACATACTTCATAATGACGACTCTCCTTCGCATTGGTTTTTGGCTGTTCGTGATTCCTGGCCAAGTTTATGTTCAGTAATTTGCCATTGCTTTCTGAATGACCGGCACTCATAACATTTAAAAAAAAAACAACAACACCAAATGCGGTCTGCTGCCAAATCGCCCACAGCAGTGTTTCAATTGCGTTATGCGTGATTACGAACCGCGTTGGTAACCTCATTGCCACGGAGAAGGCAAATGCATAGCCTGCCTAACACCCCCACCCCCTTCCTTCGACACGCATGGCAGATTACGGTGATATTGTTCTTGTGTTCCTGTAATGGTTTCGGTAACACACGGGTGCAGGTATATGTTGCTATATTCCCATTTTTTAGCGACATGGGCACTCACTGGGTGATGTCAAAAGCTGATGTTGTCAATAGCATGCACACCTCGTTTACTTCCCGCGAAATGTACTGGTAACCAATTTAGGCTTGGTGGCCCTTAAAGTTCACGTTAAGTTTCTAACACTCCACTTCGAAGAGGATTGAAAGACATATCTCCGGGCCGACAAGCAAGCGCCTTACCCATTCCACCAAGGTAGTGGTGTTATAGTTTGCAGTGGCTATATTCGTGTTAGTTTCCTTATGTGTTGACTTCTTGTCGTAATAAGTGTCGTCCCTGGGGTGAGGGGAATAAACACCCACATTCTTTTAACCCCATCTCATTATCTTGAGGATCTTCTGGATTTATGTCCACAACACCCCGTCAGTCTTTGGATCTCTCTCTCTCTCTCTCTCTCTCTCTCTCTCTCTCTCTCTCTCTCTCTCTCTCTCTCTCTCTCTCTCTCTCTCTCTCTCACCACTGGACCATGCCCCCCCCCCCGTCTCATTCTTTTCCAAAAACATACCACTCAACACTAGCTTCTAACAAAATGGCACATTAATTTAATAAAGAAAAGTGTCAGGTATGTGCAAAGTGTATGTGTAGAATGTCTGTCGTATAATCTAGTGTGTATGCAGAATCAGAAAGAACAGCTCAGGAGCAAAGTGTGCTTCATCACAGTACCAGCCACACAACAGCACCATAGATCAATTACAGAAGACCTCACCAAATGATGAGTCTCTCCGGCCAAGTGTCGACTTCCTCCAATGGTTCTTGGATAGTGCTGATGCCTGGTCATCAATAGTGGATATAGTCCAATACTGACCATGAATCTGACACACGCAGTGTAACTAATATGTCCCTAAAAGTTCTGTGATCAGATAATCCTTGTATAGTAAAATAATGTTTACTGTCACGTTGAAACAAAAATGTTAGTAGTTAATTCCTCATAGGAAATCACCATTTGGGAAACTCAATGTTATTGGTTAATGTCTCACTGGAATTCCCCATTTCGAAAACACAATGTTAATTTTCACGTTCTCTATATAACTACTATTGTTCCTGTTACTGGTGGTATGTTAAGTGTCTTCACACTACTATAATGAGAACTACCACTGAGGAATCACTCTTATATGATCATAGGTTCCCCCTCAGCAGCGGCCAGATTCTTGCAGACCCTCTGGGTTATGGGCCCAGTGCAAAAGCCGCTGAGTAAAAACTGCCTTCAATGATCGAGCCATGACTTTTCGTCTATGACTTTTCTGCTAGCTTTTTGTAAAACATAGTGGAAACCTGTTAAAGAGAGAACACACCTGGTGAGAGCAACCCGATTCCAACCTTTATTAGGTGAGTGTAGGCCAACGGCTGCACTCAGATATATAACAGATAACTGAACTCTGTCATAAGGCAGAGGAGCTCATCACATCGGTCTGAGTCATGGTAAGACAAGGAAAGACTAAAGAAAAAGTGCAGAAACCCAGTAGATACCCTACTGGAAGATCCTACCATCTGACCTTTCCTTTATCACCCGAACCATTCTCAATCTCCCTAAATATCATCCCGCTACATTGTTCTTAACTCACTGAGTTAATTGATATCTCACACTGACTAGTTTAAGCAACGCGATAGCCAACTACTACCGACGCTCTTATAATACGTTCTCCCAACGCACACTACTACACTCGATTTCTAAGAATAATCTAATTTGGGTCTATTTAATTAAATTAATTAGTCTTTCCTCTTGAGCCTAAGGCGGCGCATAGGGCAGAAGTCCTGTCTCTCCATGTTTGGCGGTTCGCTGCTACCTGTTGTAGATCTTGGATATTTACTTGGCCATTGAATGAGCCTTCTCTAATGATGGTTCTACGCAGGGTCTCTCTTGGTCTTCCCGTTTTCTTTTCCCTACTGGTGACCATATGAGGGCTTGGTAGGGGAGTCTTGACTTTTCCATTCTGAGTACGTGGCCGATGTAGTTCCAACGACGTCTTCTTATGAAATTGGATACTGTATCTTGCTTAGTCTCTTGTCTTATTTGCGAATTGGTTCTGAAGTCTGTCCAGTGGATGTTTAGAAGTCTTCTAAGACATTTGTTCTCAAAATTGTCTAATTTTTTATCTAAAGCTACCGTTGATTTCCAACTTTCACATCCATACGTTAACACTGGAATCAAACAAGAGTTGAAGATTTTAAGTTTTGTGTGTTTGCTGAGTGTCTTTGACTTCCAGATGTTTGACAGTTTATTGAAGGCACCAGATGCCAGTGCGATTCTAGATGATATTTCTGGTGTTGAGTCCCTTGTAGATGTCATTTTGCTTCCTAGGTATGTGAAGCTGTTGACTTTTTCAAGAACGTAGCTTTTCAATTTGGTGTCATCTGAACTGTTGGTAAGATCAATAGTTTTTGTTTTTGTGGTGTTAATTTGGAGACCAATTTGCCCTGACACATTTTGGAGGTGGTTTATTTTCTCTTGGGCATCCTTGTGTGTTGAACTCAAAAGCACTATGTCGTCGGCAAATTTAATTAAATACCATATATTTATTCCTGTTTGAAATCGAGACTACTAAATAACACAATGGATAAATGTCCGCCGATGTAAATCAACATAAGACACTGTAGTCTCTCTCCCTAATCAAACCAGGAATAGCACACACGTCCTTGTTGTCTCACAACATTTGGTCGACTCCCGCCAAAGTTGTTTATCCAGACTGTTTTAATACAGTGTCTGAATGACGTCACAAATCTGACTAGACACTAGGCGTCAATAAACTATTTTTTCCTCTCCTTTTCCGACTTGATGTTAACAACTGGCTGGCTGTCCCGCTTTCATCTGGGGAAATGTCCCAGTATTCTAAAATGTCTTACCGGCCTGTAATCTGGAGAACTGTTTCCCCCACAACAAAAGATCTTGCCGACTTTCACCAGGACAGTCTGTCTCTAACTTCAAAGGATGGCTGCCGCCTGTAGACGAATGGCGCGACAGTCTTTCATCGATCGACACTCCAAGAATTTCCGCGACACTTATGTAAGTAGTTATATCAAGTTATACTCGATTTAATTGTTTTTGCTATTCTTAGACTACACATTTATGTACACCAGTATTATTCGCTCTCAACATCTCTTCAGAAGTTAGTATCGCAATTGTTGTCTGTTTATGTATTGTGCGAGCTTAGCCGTGCCTGTTATTTCTGATGATTTTCCAGCGTTTTCAGTTCACATTCATTTATCACTAAGTGTTATTTTTGTTTTGTGTTTTTGGTGTTTTATTTTCTTTGTTGTCTTTGCTATGTGGTAATGTTATTTTTGGTGCTACCTAGGTTCCCCATACAGCACGCTGCGTGAGAAAGTCATTTCTGTGGCAGGATAGTGCCTGCGGTGTATATTTCGTAGTATGTGTAGAGTATTCTAATGTAGGGCATTAACCCCATCTATTTATAATAATATAGTATTAGCGAAGTAATGTATATACACATTAATGTACTCCTCGATAAAAATAAATAATGTATACGTTACCTAAAAGACTAACGTTGACGGGGTCTTTGAAACCCTGTTTCACGAAGCAGACAATATTAATGACGTTGGCTCCAATACCAACAATGCTAATTACTTGACACACAACTGCAAAGAAAATCCATTGGATAATCACTGTCACTTCAAGACTTATAGGACTGTCTGTGTCTATCATTATATTTAAGATAACAATTGATTTTTCTGATTGGCTTGAATTATCTTGTGTGGTCATCTTTGTTTAATGTGACTTTCTCCATACGAGACACTTGCGTCTGCACCTGTCTAAAAACATGGGTTAAAACCAACAGCTACATTCAACTAAAGGAAATTGCTTAGAAACACACAGAAAAGATAAAGCGTTAAATGTCCAAAATATAATCCATTTCATAACATTCAGAGCTAAGTCATTACTGCTCTCTCTAAGTCATTGATGCTCTGTCTCCTTAGTAAATGACACAAGCTGTAGGTACTGATCAGTCCAGTAAAACACTAGTAAACCTCACTGGGACCTCAATGAAATCTAATTTTAAGTATGCTTACGTAAATGGTTTCCCCCTGTTACGGTGTAAAACCTTACCCCTATCTCTTCGAGTGCCCGCTATCCGTTTCAGTTTTGGTTAACAAACTCAATAATTTCCAGTTCTTCTTCTTCTTCTTTAGTTCGCCTGAAATATGTTTATAACTGCAATGTTGTCTCTTGTATGAATCTAACAGTCTTTTTTAGTTCATTCAGCGGTCCATAGAGTTTATCTTCCACTGTTGTCTCTCTAGGCCAGAAGGTTCGCCTGGGTATGTTGTAGTTTGTGCAATCCTGGAGTATGTGCTCTGCTGTCTGCGACACCAAACCACATGTGCACATGGCTGAGTCATCAATCTTGAATTTTGTATACATGTGGTTGCGTAATCTATTGTGTCCTGTTCTGAGGCGAAGAAGAATGACCTGTTCTGGTCTGTCCATAACGTGGTAGTCGTCTTGAGTAAGGTTTGGTGGCCTTCTGATTGATGTGATCATTCTTTTCTTTTGGTGGTATGTTGTTCTTCTTTTGCTCCTTCCTTAGCCAATCGACCAGCTTTGTCGTTTCCGGGGACTCCACAGTGGATGGTATCCACTGTATGTGATCTTATGCTGACTGCTAAGTTCAGAAAGTAGTGTCCTCAGAACTGGCAATTTCCCAGACAGCAGCGCCTCTATTACGGATTTTGCATCTGTCAATATCACCGCAGGTTGTGTACCATGGCTGGTATTTTGTAATTTCTCTGTGGCTATCTTGATTGCCTCAATTTCAGCATCATAGTTATGACAGTACTTTCCTGTTGGAATTCTGGCCGTGTCTCTAGTATTATTTGGGTATTCTATGTACACTCCCGCTCCTCCATTTCGAACAGCATTTTGTGCTGACCCATCTGTGTAGACTCGGATCCAGAGGTCCTGTGGGTATTCGTCATCAAGGAAGCTGAGAGTGGCTGTTCTGCGCTGTACACTGTTCTGTTCTTCCTTGTCAAATATTCCTCTCACTTTTGACTGGATTTGTAGCGATATTCTATGTTCATCTTTCCACGGGGTTCGCTCTGGAATAGTTGTCAGGGGGATATCAACAGTGGGAAGATCGATGGTTTCTCTGCAGAGTTGTTTAGCCTGGTGGATGAAACTACTTCTTTTCAACCGCCCCATAGCTAAGTTTTCAAATCGGTTCTTCATAGGGTGGCCTGGCAAGCTGAGAAACTTTTCTGCTTGTATTAGTGTTTTTGTATCTCTGCGTTCTCCTAAAGCTTGTGTCCTCCCCATTTTCTCCATTGCTACTATAGGGGTTGATCTCATCCCTCCTGTGATGACTCTAAGAGCTTGATTTTGCACCTTGTCCAGCTCCTGCAATGTAGTTTTTGATGCTGAACACCACGCAGTTGACCCGTATCCCAAGTATGGTCGTATGCTCTGTTGATAAACTTTGCTAAGTATTTTCCCACTGGCTCCCCACGTGGTTCCAGTTAGCTTTCTCAGGATGGCAATTTTCCTTCTGGCTTTTTGCTTATGTGTTTTCTCCATATAAGCTTGTCGTCGAATGTTACACCAAGGTATGTTGGTTCCTTATCTTCTCTTAGGGGTGTTCCATTTATCTGAATGCTCCCTGCCTTTTGTTTCGGAGAAAGGGTAAATAGAGTGGTGCTGCACTTGTCAGTGTTTATCTATCTATCCGCCCATGCAACAAATGTATCTACAGCTCTCTGTAGCAATATGGTGGCCACTGATGCATGTTCATTTGCGTTCCACAAAACCAGGTCATCAGCGTACATTGCCGCTTTAATTTCCAGTAATTTCTCACTGAGTAATTCGGGTTTCAACGCGTTTACGAAGTTAAGTTTTAAGTAATCTGGGTGACATAATGGTTAGTAAGTTAGCTTGCTAAGAAAGTGATCCAGGTTCGATCCCCAAAAGTGGCAGATTAATGTTTTGAGATCATTACGACTCTGGGATTGACTCTGGATTCGCAGAGATAGGCGCCAGATACATTGTTTTTCATAATTGTCTGGGAAATGTTTTTGTTTTAAGGAACAGCGGTATATAAGAACGATCTGGCTACAATACCTCAAATAACACGGCCTAGAACATGTGAAAGCTTAACACTTCACACACAACACGAGTATTTGTTATTTGACTATATTCGACTTCAGGTTTTGGGAAGATAAGAATTAGTAAACAATGGTGGCATTTGCTAGCAACACATTCGCACTGGAATGGTGCTTAAATCGTGAATGCAAGACTCGGGTCTCAATTTAAGTGTTATTTTTATCTTCTTAAGATGTGCACCGACGTTGTTTTCAACAATCGGCAACTATAAATCTGACTGAATAGAGAGATTTGTGGCCAGTTGTACCCCTCTTTCAGTGTCATTTTGTGTGTCCATCAAGAATGATGATGACCATTCATTTTATCCAGTGGGGTTGAAAGTATGGAGCAGTGAGTTCTAAGATAGCTGTAATATCATGAAAGCAAAAGACTGGTTAAGAATCTATGCTAATAGCTATGGCAGGCAGTCCTCCGATTGGAGAAAGGAACACAATACTATGTTGTCCGAACTGTAAACGCTTTATGTAAACTAAAGCTTGAAATATAGAAGTTTGAAGCAAACACAATTGAAACAAATAATAGCGTCACCTTCTGTTTACTTCTTACAATTAATATGTTTCATGACATTTTAATTGTACCTTAGTATGAAATTGTATGTCGACAGCATGCCATCATGTACGCATCTACGTATGATGTTTGAAATGACAAACAGTACTTAGCCCATCAATAAAATAAAGGTAGCATTAAACATAATTTCACATGTATTTTTCTACACACACTAGTAAAGAATAAAAGTAGATATTCCGTGACAGAAAATATATAACAACAGTTATGTATCTTGTACTCTAGTAATATTTAAGTAAGCTGTTAAATATATGGAACAACGTCTGCCACGTCATTAGATGAATTTTATAACATATAATTTTCAAGATGAAGTCTTGATATTTAAAGTAAATTACATACCTACAAAAATAACCTTTGGGCAAAATACAGGTGTGCTGTATTAAAGACATTCTAAAGAAAATCATATAACACGTTGCTACGCTTATTTCTATTTGAATTAAGCTTCAATGTGCATAAATCATCATCATGGTAGGAACGATCATGCTTCTCGTTATCTTGCGATCTCTAGGAGGCATCAAGTCGAACACAGTGCCGTGCCATGACACAAGTTTGTCAATAATTTACTTAAACGTACAATTGAAACACTGCTGCTTATTCAGTCTGATTTCCATTAGATGTCTAATGAAAGATGCCTGTGCCGAATATACTGAACAATGTTCGTATACAAATGCATTGCCACGGCCAGGATTGCCTTGCCTTTCTAACTTGGAAAGCTTTTAGCCGGAGTCAGCGTGGACAAATTTACGTTATTCTATCTGCAGATGAATAATGCAGTTTTAAGACATTGCACCACGCTTTGACAAGTAGAACTTCTGTAGCAAATCATTTAAATGTCGTTTGTTAGGTTTCAACGTTACATTAGAAACAGCGAATTATAATCGCATTTCTAATTCTGGAGCATTAACTAAGGGTGTATATGCTGTGTATGGAAGTTGGGAACCACCGATCACTGGGCTCAGAGAGTTAAAGATTCAGAAAGTGAAGAGACGGGGTTGCAATATCTTCCGCAATCTGGACGTCCCACCACTTTTTAAGTCTTCGTAAAAGATTAACTATTTGATGTGTCCTGTTCAGAGATGGAACGTCATTACCTGTGTTGCACGACTAATATATTTGTGAATGTCTATGTAGTGGGATTCCTTATTAACGGCCTAGATGTTTGTCATCACTTAATTGAAGTTTATAGATTGATTTATATTATTTGACAACGTGTGTGTCTCACGTGTCTTGTTATGTCACAATATGTCAGTTTTCACCTCAGATGTGTTAATGGCATTGTGCATTAGCATCACTATGAACACATGTATCTGCGCTGTGACGACACTGTGGCAGACAAGCAAGAGTTGGTCGATGAAATAACACTTCATTGTTAATTCGAAATCAAAGTTAGCAAGACGATGAGCTCTGGAGATGACAACAGCGTGAACTAGCACGATGAATTACGCCGGTTTTGTGATTAAAGTATGTTTTACGATTATATACCAATGTCCTGCCGTTTCTAAAGCATTGCATTGTTTGTTCGTGCCTGTGATTAGCATGTTACGTCGAGCCAGCTAATTCTGTTGGAAACACATGATCAGAGCATAAATTCGTCGAGGCTTCGTCGAGGAAGAGACCCAGCGACTGTTAGAAAATAAGTAAATTTAGAATTAGTCTGTCAGTACTGCTTGAACCGCTAAAGATATATAATCGGACGACATCGTCCGTCAGTAATCGTGAGACCTGTATAATAATTTGAAAGTTGTCATTTTCTTCTGTAATGTTGTAATCTGGAGTATGTTAGATAGATGCGTGTTTCTACGATTTGCTAGCAGTATGCAATAGCTGTAAAACATAGCAATTGAAGTAGAGAACTAGAATGACATAACATCAGTGTGGTACTGAAAGTAGAATAGTGCAGGGCACTCACCGAGTTTAACCACGTCCATCCTAGACTACATGCAAGTGGTTCAGGCAGAATCATCAATTCAACAGTAAATCGTGCAATGGTAGCAGACTTACTAACAGTTGCATCCCGCAACATTCTGCAACCATTTTGCATGTTTACATTCACTGTTGTTTAAGACACGCATGTATTTAGCTGAAAGAAATTTGATCAGACTATATATTTGATATTTTCATTCAAGAATGTATGGGACAGAACTGGATTTAGCCTGCAAACAAAGCTACAAGTATACAAAGCAGTTGTATTATCCACACTGCTATATGCTTGTGAAACCTGGACTGTTTATCAGCGACACGCTAGGAAATTAAACCACTTCCACACAGTCTGCCTAAGGAAGCTACTGAAGATTAAATGACAAGACAAGATTCCAGACACTGAAGTCCTAGAAAGAGCATCCATGCCCAGTATCCACACTGTAGTGATGAAGAATCAGATTCGTTGGGCTGGTCACTTGACTCGCATGCCAGATCACAGGCTCCCTAAACGCATTTTCACAACGAACTGCATTGTGGTAAACACTCCCAATGTGGCCAGAGGAAACGCTTTAAAGACACTCTGAAAATTTCACTGAATGCTTTTGGAATTCATCATGACACCTGGGAGACTGCAGCCAGAGACCGAAATTCGTGGCGCTCATCATTACGCAAAGGTGCAGTCATATGTGAGGCAACCAGGACTGCACGAGCTGTGAAGAAAATACAGGACAGAAAAACCTCTGCAGGAAATCCTCCTCCAGAGACGTCAAGCATTCTTTGCCCACATTGTCAAAGAACATTTCGAGCCAATATAGGCCTTATCAGCCATCTTAGAACCCATGGCTCCATACCTTCAACCACACTGGATGAAATGAATGGTCATCATTATTCTTGATGGGCAAACAACAACAACAACATTTACATTAATATTGGAACAAAGTGATATCCGTCTACGTTCAGCGTGTCACGTTGAGACTCTTTCGACTCACTTTGGCACAGCAAGGTCAGTTGTAGCTTTGTGTAGTAAAATGTAAAAACTACAGTGTTGGTTCTTAACGTTTGAACATAAGGAACATAGGAAAACCACAAATCCAGCTGTTTACTTGTCGGTTTCTGAACGCTTAAGTATCCAACAATCCGTACACAATTTACTTATTTGAGCTCCATATGCCATTAACATTGTTTTACAAATTATATTTCTGGGTTGTACATTTTATGATGATCATATTACATGAAATGATAGAAAGTATATCCATCAGTGCTAATTCATTTATTCCCATAAGCAAGAATGTCAAAGACTTAGGAGTTAGCTCCAGGCTAGTAATAGAGAGCTAAGATAGCTCTAAGCTATTAAGAGCTGAAATAGAGCATAGTAATAGGGCAAGTGACGTCATAAGATAGGAGACCAGACAAGAGAGACACTATCGCTATAAATAGCGATAACGGGATACCCTTGTGTCAACAAGAAGGGCAACCAGGTACATATGAGCAGAGTTGCCCAAAAGACTGGAAAACTGAGTGCACGAGGAAGGGCGAGTAACGCTGGTCAGCACAGCCAGGGCCCAGCACGTAAACCAACAAAAGCACGCTGAGCTAATTGCTGGTGGATGAACACACCACGCTCAGCGAGGACAGACATACTTCAGACGGCTTAGAGATCGGACGTGTATCCGCTAGGGATACTTTGTGTTTACTAAAGGACAGTATTATAGTTAGATAGTCTAGCTTAGCTTCATTAGTTCTAATGTATACATCATCTCCTCATTCCATTTTATCGTCATCACATTCTATGTTCAATAACGTGATGGTATTCCGCTCATGGAGCTATTGTTGATCAGCTCCAAATAAACATGTATCATTTTACATATAAATGCGAGTTGTCACTTCGTGTAGTGTAAAAGAAGGGAATCCTTGTACGCCTGTCGCAAGTGGGTTGCTGACAGGCAAGATACCAATTGGTGTCAGAAGTGCTTGAATCACCACGCATTAACAGGTGGACATAATCTGACACCAGAATATCAAATAGTGTCAGAAAGCGCTTGAATCAACGCTGATTAACAAGTAGACACCATCTGACACCGAGATACAATTTGTGTCAGAAGTCCCTGAACTACAGCTCAGTACCAAGTATCAATAGGATACCATTTTGTGAAATGTTTTTGGAACCACCTCAAAATGTGTGTTATTAATTAAAGTAACCAAATAATGTGCTATTTTCGGTAATTCTACAGCATATTATGAGGACATTACCTATGTAAACTATTTGTATGAACGAATTGTGAAATTAATCATGTTGTGTATCATTATCAGATGGTCAACATCCATCAGAATCACAGTAATATTTGTGCAAAAACAAACTTTTTTTGCACAACAGAAGGAGATTACAGGCTAGGCTAGAATGATACAGCGTAGAGCATTCAGAAGAATTAGAAAGTGAAGACAAGACGACATTGACATTCATCGACGTTCATTTCGACTATCATACATTCATTTCATCTACATTAATCATTATCATTTATATCACATTTAATGTTTGTCGTACTTCGAAATTAGAATATGTCTATTAACACCATGTATTGCACATTACATGCTTGTTGCTAAAATGTTGATGTTCCATTAAATAGAAACATCAGATATAAACAACAACAACAACAACAACAAAACTTTATTTTGAAAGGGTTAAGAATTGGGCACGCAGGCCCGTCTAACATTCTGCCCTTTTATCACTCTCTTTCATACATTGTACCATTCACACATCATTCAAGGCTAACTGAAAACAGCAACAATATAAAATATATGCATTATAAAGGCATGTGGAAAAAATTAAAAATAAATACTACACGACTCAGTAATAGTAATAACTGGTGTGGTATTTATTAGCTACGTGGAATATACTGGACTACCAAAAGGGGACTGGCTGTTATACTAGGGTTTTATTATATTATTACTTCTATTATTAAGGGGGAAGGTAATCCGTACTGAGATAGTGTTCAAATAATTTGCGATTATATGTATAGGGATTGATGATGTCTTTTATTTCATGTGGAAGATTGTTCCACAGCTGAGCTGCAGAGTACGTTAAGCTTGTTTTGAATAAGTCTATCCTAGGCTTCGGAAGGTGTAATAAATTTAATCGTTTACTGTGTCTAGCATTATATTCAAACAATGGCCAAAGGTAGTTTGGGGCATTCCGATGTAGGATTTTGTGAATTAGTTTGGCCTTATTGAAAAGCAGACGTTTGCGGAGTGGTAGTAACTGAAGGCGTTTATGCAGGCTAGGATTTTCAGTTAAATGTTTGCTATAAATTAATCTCATGGCCCGTTTCTGGAGTGAGTAAAGTCGCTTGGTGCTTGAATTGGAACAACCGTCCCAAATTGTAGAGCAGTAGTCAAAATGTGTCTGTAAGTGTGACGTATAGAATATTTTCCTTGTGTCCTCATCAAGGAAATTTTTAATTTTGGAGAGTTGGTAGACTTTTTTCGCTGTTTGTTTAGTGAGCGCTTGAACGTGAGGATTAAAGGTTAGGTTTCTATCAATGATGAGACCTAATGTTTTGTGCTCAGTTACACTTTCTACTGGCATGTTATCGATGTGAAGTTGAAGTGATCTGTGTGAATTTAGAGTCTGAAGTCTTTGTCTTGTTGTTAATAACATAGATTTTGTTTTAGTGATGTTAATTTGCATACGGTTCGCATAGCTCCACCTAACTACATTATTTAATTCTTGTTGCAAAGACGATTCCAGCAAATTACTGCTTTCAGCGTTTGTATACACTGTACAGTCGTCTGCAAATAGATCGCAGGACGACGAAAGATGCAAAGGTAGATCATTAATATATATGGCGAATAATAGAGGGCCGAGAATAGAGCCTTGCGGTACTCCAGTATTGAAGGTAGTGGTTTCGGACAGAGATTTATTGCATGAAACTACTTGCTTTCTGTTTGACAGAAAAGATGTTATTAGCGTCACAACATTAGGGCCAATTTTCATTGTCTCTAGTTTTTTAATTAAAATGGCATGGTCTATCATATCAAATGCTTTTCTGAAATCGATAAACACAGCTCCACATAGATTGTTGTTATTTATATTATGGTGCCAATTTTCTATCATGTTTGTTAGGGCCGTATGGCAAGAATATTTTGGTCGAAATCCTGATTGACTGTCAACTATAAGCTTGTTGCTATCTAAATACTGTAATGTTACCTTATGGATGTGTTTTTCTAGTGGTTTAGATAGTGATGATAGTAAAGAAATGGGTCTATAATTGTTCGGGAGACCCTTGTCCAATGAACCAGATTTAAGGAGAGGATACACTTTAGCGATTTTGAGAGCTGATGGAAAGTGACCTTTGGTGATACACTGATTATATACATAGGTTAGTGATACACAGATCACTGGCGCAGCACAGCGGAGAATCCGACTGCTGATTCCATCTAACCCAGATGAGTTTGTGTTTTTTAGTTTACTGAGGTAAATGAGTACTTCAGTGACTGTCATTAGCGGTATGTCAGAAAGGATATCTCGGGGGCATCTAGTCTGGCAAAACGATGACAGTAAAGATAAGTTGCAAGGAGAATTTGGTATTGTAGCCTTCAACTGATCTATGTCATTCTGAAAAAAAGTTACTGAATTGGTCGCATGAAATAGGATTTGATGGTGATGAATTTGAGTAGTTATGCTTGTTTGTCAAGGTGTTAATTGCCTTCCATATGTCCTTACTATTTGTTTTATCCATGACTAAGTTCTTAAAGTAATTTTTCTTTTCTTTTCGTATGGTATATTGAACTTTGTTTCTAAGAGTACGGTATGTGCTGAGATCCCGCTTTTTATGTGCCTTATCTCTGTCTCTCATAATTTCAAGAATTTCCTGGGTGATCCAAGGTGGTTTGACGTGATGTTTTACTCGAACTTCCTTGATTGGCACATGTCTATCAAACACATCAATAAAGATCTTCATCCAGGATTCCAAAGCATCATCTGGGTCTGGAAGCTGATAAACATTGTTTAGGGGTGAACTGAGCAAGTCCTGTAAAAATGCGTTTTGGTTGAAATTTTTGTAGCTTCTGTATTTTACAGTTATGTGTTTATGTTTAGGAGTTTTAATTCCTTTTTTAGACCATGTGCAGCATATTGGGTAGTGATCGCTCATTGCACAATTGGGCACGGTGTATTCTATGATGTTGTCCGAGCAAGTTACATAAATGTGATCTATAAGTGTTGAAGATGAGTTTGTTACTCTAGTATCTTGTTTTACTATTTGTTGGAAGTTGTATGATGCAATTATATTTCCCCAGATTATATGGGATTTGTTGGTGTCAATGTTAAAGTCTCCGAGTAGTATAATTTCCTTCCCGGAAGCGAAAACCACATCCATCATGGTAGTGAAGTTTTCGTACCAAACGTATTCAGCCCTGGGATTTCGATAGAGGTAGCCAATTATCAGGGGTGTGATGTTTCGAAGTTTTAACTCCAACCAAATACATTCTATTTCGGAAGTTTCAAAGTCTAGCCTACGGTGAACATTTAGTAGATTAGAAACATAGGCTACTATGCCTGTCTCTTGTTTCCTACAGGGATCTCTTCTAAACACTTTGTACCCTTTAATAGAGATGTCCTCATCTGAAATGTTTTCATTTAGTCTACTTTCGCTAAGGCCGAATACATGGAAATTTTGATTAAGAATAGAAGATAACTCTGGCAGCTTGTTGAATAAGTTACATATGTTTAAGTGTCCAAAATGTATTCCTGATTTATTGAGCCAATGTTGCCACTGCTCAGACATTTCACCCAAGAAGTAAGTGTAAATTAGTCAAAATTAGGTAAAAATACAAGATCATAAAAATACACAATTACATTAATTTGCAAAATACCAGTAATAGAAATCGATATGTAAATTACAATATTATAACGATATAACTAATGAGACCAACAAGTATCGTGCAAATACAGAACAAAAAGAATTAAAGCGTATGAACATACAATTACGTAGCTCGAACTACTTCGCAAGCTATGTAACCAGCTGCTATCAGAAAGAATGAATAAATGACTATACAAGTCAATGTTCCTGTTTAAAGTTGGGTATCCCACACGGGAGATAAAACTCTAAATAGTAAGCAGTTAAAGTTCAAGGAGGAAGCTCTTTTTCTGGTATATTGCGTATAGGGCTCAGTGTTTAATACATATCCTATCTTACAGGTCTGTATTGTAGAGACATCATAAAAGCTTGATTCAGTGCGGCCGGACTAAATTGCATCAAGTGTAGCAGTTCTGGATTCCAATGATGCGGAACCTGTTGTTGTCTGATATGTGACCCATTTTTGGCGTAGAGTTCTGGACCCCAATGATGCGGAACTTCCTGCTGTCTGCTAGGTGGCCCATTTGTGGCGTGAGGGGGATGTGTCACAGTGGTATTACTGCCGTGTGTGTGTGCCGATATTTGCAACGCAGGCTCCTTGCAGGGGAGGGCAGGAAAACTATTGTGGTAGTTATCTCCTTCCCGTGCTAAGATGGGGGTAGGAAGGATGGGTTGGTTTATTCTTGGTAGCATGTGTGATTCTTGAGTGGCCGGAGGTCGGAGGTCAGATGTCAGCAGACGTTTACCTGGTGAAATGGGGGAGTTTCGGCTGGCCTGGTTGGCCTAGGTTCTTCAGAATTTATCACTTGTGTGTTGGTCAGGTTTTTTGCCCTTTCAGGATATTTAATGTTCTTTGCAAGAAGACTAGTTCCTAATGTTGTTGTGTGTATTTGGTCTCTATACAATCGTTTCCTTGGTGCTCCTGTCTGTGATGTGAAGAAGGGTGTGTTGTTGATAAAGTGTACACGATACCGATTGCAAAAAGTTTCTAGGGTGTTATTGTTTATGTCGGCCAATCGACGTTGAGAGCCATAACTTGGTGGTATGATGGAGGAGAAAAAACTGTAGAATTTGGGAAAGTGTAACGTAGTAAGTCAAGTAGTGTTCTTAACTGAGAAATTGTTATACTTTGGTTTTTCATAGTGTCTTGTATTCCTGTATGAATCGTTGTTTTTCTAATGGCTGTATTAACCTCCAGTTTACGTATACTGTTTGTTAGTCTTTCTACTCCTGCACCTGGAAGCTGAATTGTTGCGGCTTTGTCGGTGTCTGATATGGACATGCGGTCGCTGTAAATTCCTCCAATCAAAGAGTCGCCAATTATCAAGTGGGTGCAGTCAGCCGGTGTTTTCTGTGTATGTTGGGTTCTGACACGTCTTGCACGCTGTTTCTGCCATTGGTGACAATCCAGCTGTAGTCTGTCTTCTTGCATATTATCAGATGTTTCTTGAATGTGGGCGTATTCTCTTGGCAATGCTCTGTCGTCCAGGCTGTTGTTTGATAGTTGCTCTTGTAATGCTTCAAATCTATTGCTGACCTTTACTTCGATAGGATATGTTGAGTGCTGTCGAGCAACATTTTCTATTTGCTGATGTGTTTTGGTTGACTGAGTAATTGACGCGCCTACGACTGGTTCTGTTACTTCTAGACTATCTGCGTGTGCTGCCAGGTCAGTAGTGGGCGAGCGTTGTAACGTCTCAACGGTGTGTTTTAGTTTCACATTTTCTTCTCTCAGGAGAGTCACCTCTGACTTGAGGTTGTTATAGTCACTAATGATCGTGGCGATCTTGTTTGTGTTGTCAGAGGCGGCATCAAAAAGTACTTTCAGGTCTGACTCTAACTTTTTAATATGCTGCTGGCAGACGCACGAGTGTTGGTTAGTAGCTGGTCTATCATCTAGTACCGATGGTGCAACCTCTATTTGATTTGAATTTATTTCATTTGGTTGTATACTGTCTTCTACACACTTACTCATCGGGTACTCAATGGCTAGCAACACTGGTCGGTTAGAAGTTTCATTCATGTTGTTGCTGTGCTGAGTCATGGTTTGTTGGACTATGGTGTCATTATGGCCTGATGCTGTAATGGCTACAGCTTCAGATTGTGTAGGTTCGCCAGCCACTAGCATGCTGAGATCGGCAGGTGTGTTTAGTGAGTCACCTATTAATTTCTGTGCTGTCTGTTGAATTTCGACGAAATGAGTCGAGAGCCACTCAGACATGACGTCAACTGCCCCCTGGGCAAGCAAACTGTTCTTTGAGTTGTAGAGATGCAAAGTGTGTAACGAAGCTGATACTTTGATTTCGACTTGAGCGCCGTGTCGGTCCACCCTGTACTCAACTTGGTCGCCCTGATAATGTTTGATCAGGCATGTTCGAAATGCCTCATAATGCAGAGTATTATTGAAAGTAATGGAAATGCATTTCCCGTCGTTCATACGCTTGACAGACAGTGATGGAGAGCCAAAGCAATTCTTTAATTTGCTTTTCACTGCTTTCTCTTTGTTTAGTGCGTAGTTCTTAGTTCTGGTAGATCTTATTCTTAACCCACATCGCCCACGTTCTGCAGCTACCTCCAGTCCAGAAGCTTCCCCCTGTTCAAGCATGACTACATAGTATTGTATTTTCGCCCGCAGGTACACATTTTAGCAGCGCCCGCACTCGGTTTAAATTCCAGTGTTGTGATTGGCTAGTTCAAGCTATCACTGACGCTTCTCCGTTTCGTGAATAGTTTATCCATAGTATTGAATACAACATTATTAGCATTTATATCCAACACTGCACATTTAGCAACCTTAACACAATTTCACAAGTTGAACGGCATTGTTGTGATCACAATCATATAAAATCCATTGCGCTCTAATGAAGATAGACAGAAAAAATAATCCAAAAGGAGGAGAGCACACAAACACGTCTGTACCTCCCGGTACCAGAAAGATACCAGAAAGATATAAAAGCAAGTCGAGCAGTCGAGTGTGTGGGAAACACAGCGGCGAAACATCCCGAGTGCCGTATTTTGCCCCAAGATTAGATGAGTATATTTTCCTCTAATTTTGATATGCACGTTTAACGAACGCATCCTCTTTTTCAGAAAAGTTTGTAAACAACGGTGAAATTGTACGGGAAAATATTTTACTATCACTTGTCTACTAACATAAAGCCTTACAATGTCATCATTACATGACTACATCCAGGCTGGTAAAGAACTAGAATATACTGGAGAAAAACTGGAGAAATGGGCAAACGAAAGATACAAAGAAGAGATGGAGAGAAAAGCTGCTATAGATAGAGACCAAAGACAACATCAAAAAGAAATTAAGGAGTTAGAAGAGACCACCAGGCAAAAGCAATTGGAGTTAGATCAGGCCACCAAACAGAAACAGATAGAGATGGATGATGCCACAAAACAGAAGCAATTAGATTTAGACCATGCCACCAAACAAACAGAATTAGAAATAAAACAAAAACAGATGCATTTAGAAGAAACTACTAAACAGAAGGAATTAGAACTAAAACAAAAGCAGATACAGATGGACGATGCCATAAAACAGAAGCAGATAGAGATGGAAGATGCCACCAAGCATAAACAGATAGAAGTAGAGTCACAAACTAAATTAAAGATGAAAGAGATGAAGATTGACTCTAACACCCAGATAGCCTCTACTAAATTGAAAAGTCAGGAAGAACAGAATAAGTTCTCAAAATATAAAGGGTTAATCAAGCCCTTCAGTCAAGGCGATTCAATATCAGCTTGGACTGAGAATATCGAGTTCCAACTGAGAACCCAGAAAGTACCATTAAATGATTGGGCGATGATCTATATGAGAAATCTCAGTGGTGGGCCATTAAAGGTCATAGAATCTATACCATCAGAACTTAGAAGTAATTATCAGTACATACACGATAGGACAATGCAGCACTTTCTTCTCGATGCTGCTGGCTATCAAACCCAGTTCTCACAGATAAAGCCAAAAGCTACTGAAACGTTCCTAGATTACGTATCAAATTTCCAGAGTATATTTAAAAAATGGCTCAGAGGAGCGAAAGTTGGAAAGAACTTTGACAAATTGGAAGACTTAATTGTGATGGATAAAGTGATATCCACCGTTCCGACTCCATTTGCTACGTTCCTCCAGCAGGCAGACATTGAATCCATAGAACAACTCGAAAAACGAGGATCTGGTTATTTTTCCTCAAACATTGACGTATTTAAGACATCCATGATTGATACTGAAATTACTGTTTTTGTCAAAAACATACCAAATAGGTCTTACAAACAAAAAGACTATCAACACAAAGATAAACCGTATCAGAAGCCACCACAGTGCGGTTATTGTAAATTATTTCATCCAAGTTACGCCATGTGTGACAAAAGTCCCTCCTATCCTGCTCATCTAGAAATGATGATGAAGAAGCAGGAGAACAAACGTAATTCTTACAAACGTGCTGTTAAATGTTTTTTGTTGTTCTAGTTATGGCCATTATAGTTCTAAGTGTTTGGGCAGGCAAAGAATGAAGGCAAGTAATGCCGTACTCATCGATACGTCATCTGACGATGAGAGTATAATCGATTCTGAACTTGAAAATGTATTACCAACCAGTGAGTGTGAAAGGGTGAGTGCAGCTATTGATATATTAGACTACAATAAGTGTGACATATGCCACCAGTTTCAGACAGACGGCAAACTTAAATGTGGGCATTGTATACCATGTTCCAACGAAGATGCCAATGCAGCTTTAGCCTCCAGAGGCAATTTAAAGTTCCACGATGCACTGGTAAACGAACAACCATGCCAATGTTTACTGGATAGCGGGAGTACTCTACTTGGCGTTAAAAGAGACCTAGTTAAGTCAGAAGATTACACGGGTGAGTTTGTCCAATTCCGCACTTTCTCTGGAAACATAGAGAAATACCCGCTGGCTAAAGTACGCATAAATACCCCGTTCCTTTCAGGCACATTCACATGCGCAATCCTGAAAAATCCCTGTACGGATTTGATTTTAGGGTGTTTACCATCATTGAAACAGTATACTGAACAAGAAATATTAGCCTGGAAACAAGCACACACGACTAATGCTGTAACAAGGTCAGATACTCAAACACATTACACTGACCTACAAAACGAAATGTTACAGTTATTAACACGCACCGGTGCTAGTAACAGTGCTACTCGACAAGAATTCATCGAGGCACAACGCAACGACCAAACTATCACACCTTATTTTAAATTATTAGGTGAGCGAGCGAAAGTTACTAAGAATGCATCATGGTATTTTAGAGTACATAACGGAATTCTCATGTGTTATTATACAACAAATAACCATGAAATTCAGCAAACGGTGCTACCTGTAAAACACCGACAAACTGTGCTAAACATTGCACATGAGTCACCGTTTGCTGGACATTTAGCCTACGTCAAAACGAGAGCCAGAATTTTGGGACACTTTTACTGGCCTAAATTCTGTAACGACATTAAAATGTCCTGTAGATCATGTAATATATGTCAACATTTAGTACGAAAGGGAAAGCATGCGACAGCCGAGTTTCAGCGTTCTATCTTGGCTTCTAGACCATTCGAAAGTGTAGCGGTAGATATTGTTGGACCCCTGAATCAGGTGTCGAACAAAGGAAACCGTTTTATACTAACCCTCGTGGATCTCTGTACAAGGTGGATCGAAGCAGTACCACTAAAATACATTACCTCCAAAGATGTGGCAAATGTATTCCTACATCTATTTTGTCGATTTGGTTTTCCTCGAACCATTTTGAGAGACCGAGGAACCCAATTTATTTCGGCTGCTATGCAAGCCCTAACAAAATTGCTAGGAATAGAGCAGCACTTCTGTACCCCGTATCACCCTGCGAGTAACGGGATTATAGAAAAAATAAACGGGGATCTAAAACACATGCTGGCTAAAGTAACAGCAGAGAACCCATCAAATTGGGACACTCTACTACCAGCAGTGCTATTTGCCCACCGAGAAATTCCGCACTCGAGTACGGGTTTCTCACCTTTTGAATTAGTTTATGGGGCGGACCCTCGTGGACCCCTAACAATCTACCATCAGCTAGTCACTGGCTCAGTAGAAAACCCAACAGCAGTAACACCATATGAGATGGTAACAGAGACACGCGATAAGATCATGAAAGCGTGTCTAATAGCAAAATCATCTTTGGAGAGTAAAGGCCAAATGTACCTCGATTATGCAAACAAGGGTGCCAAAAAACTCCACCTTGAACCCAATCGAAAAGTACTGCTTCTACTACCGGATAAACGTAATTTACTACTAACATCATGGCAAGGGCCATTCATCGTGGAACGAAAGATATCAGATGTCGACTATGAAATATCGATAAAGGGAAAATTAAAGATATTTCATATCAACATGCTGAAGCCTTATTTCTCACGACACGAACTGTGGACAGACGAACAGAGTGCACCTACACCAGTTAACCGGACGACAGACGTACATAACACAACTACACTAGGCAGGGCGACATATCATGACGACATCGCAAACACACCTAGCCATGAAACAGTATACACAGCTAGTACAACAACAGTACTTAATCAGACGGATGACGACGGAATAGAATTACCTGTCCCGACAGTCGACACGACAGGGACAATCGATAGCATACGGATAGAAACGAAACTGACAGACGAGCAACGACAGAAACCGATAGCACTAGTAACTGAGTACAAGGACATCTTCTCCGACATCCCAGGTAGGACAGACAGAATACAACACTCTATAAGTCTGACTGATAGCACACCTATCAAATGTAGACCTTATTCCATTCCCATTGAGTTACAGGGAAAATCTCGATAAGGAATTGTTAAATCTAGAGTCGAGTGGAATAATTCAGAAATCTCAGTCAGAGTATTCTTTTCCAATAGTCCTTGTCAGAAAGAAGGACTCAAACATCCGCCTCTGCGTCGATTATAGACGCTTAAACAACGTGACCAGGATCGATGCTGAGCCTATCCCATCATGTGAGGACCTAATCCTTGATATGTCAACATCACGTATCTTCTCAAAACTAGATCTCACAAAATGTTATTGGCAGGTCCCAATGGAATCTTCTTCAATTCCTTTAACAGCTTTCTCAACACATTTAGGCCTAAACGAGTGGCGCTTTCTTCCTTTCGGTCTTCGTAATGCACCAGCCACATTTGTCCGTCTCACTAGGAACCTTCTCCACGGAGTGACCAATACTTCGACCTATATAGATGACATTTGCATCCATACAGCAGACTGGACAACACACCTACTAAAACTGCGACACTGTCTTCGACAGATTGCGATTATTTGGTTTGACAGTGAAACCCACCAAAGTGGAATTGGGAATGGAAGAAATTGATTTTTGGGCCATACAATAACCAGAGGCCAATGAAGAACGGTTGAGAGAATAGTGACCAAGATTCTCAATCTAACTATGCCTACGACCAAGAAACAGGTCCGTAGCTTGCTTGGTCTTGTCAACTATTACAGCAAATTTATTCCCAATTTGGCTGAAATTACTAGTGTGTTTTCTAATGTTCTAAAAACATCTGTAAAGCTCAATGTAAAGGATGCAGAATTAATCAGTGCGTTATCAAAATTGAAACATTTATTTAGTGTTCCACCTATCTTGCGTTTGCCTAATGTCAATCTTACGTATTATCTCCGTACAGACGCAAGCTCCATTTCCATTTCGGGAGTGCTAGGCCAAATGTATGAAGGCAAGTTTCACCCAATAATGTACGTGAGTCGCAAAATCACCCCACCTGAAAGAAGGTATTCTACATCTGAATTAGAAGCTTTAAGCGTGATATATGTGCTAAGAAAACTACATCGATTCCTGGCGGGTACAGAGTTTGTTATCGAGACCGATAAATCGCCTCTGACGTTAATGCAAACAGGTGTTCATAGGAACAATAGAATTTACAGATGGTCCTTGATTTTGCAAAATTACGCCTTTACGATTAAACATTTGAAGGGCAGTTTGAACGTTTTAGCTGACACCTTGAGCAGGCCTTCTCCCATTGAAATACCTGAAATACGAGAAGAGAGCGACCTGACATCACCAGAAACATATACACTGTAAATGCTTAGTGCCCTATGTGGTGATTGTGAAACATTAAAGTGCGTTACCAGCGCCAGTCGCTTATATGTATGTAATATAAACTGTATCGGCATTAGTGGTATGAACAGACGCATTTGTGAATTGTCTACACCACTACCACTTACACCACTACCACTTACACCACCCTTCAGTGTATCGAATTTGAGACTTGAACCTACACCAACCAGTAACATACCCTTAGTATGAACTTTACCCAGGACAAGAGCGTAAATCAGACTTTGTCTACCTGAACGTTGTTTTCGAGGACATTCTACAGAGAACACGGCTCGAACTTCACACCTGGATGTAATTAGTTAGTGTAGTTAGTTAATCTATTATTTGTGATATGTATATAACATGTTTTTATAAACAGTCGCGTATAACTTCATATTTTGTGAAAATATTAGAATTATTTCTATAGATTTACCATATAACTTTGTTTAGGACATTGTATAGTTATAATTTACCTATAGTTAGTTAAGAACTTAGTTAAGTGAACATCCACATCATATTACTTTAATTTATCACCATTTACACTTATTTAGTTAGATAAGTTAATTAGAACATCATTTACAAATTAACCCGATCATTTAATAATTTATATCATTTTAGGCATTAATATACTTTAAAGTAAATAACCCAATTTTCTTAAATGAAATTAATTAGTTAGATTATTTCCCTTAGATAAATTTAGAACAGTGCACCAACTTAGAATAGATTAGTTAGAGCAGTCATTACTATAGGATTGGTAGCGAACAATCCGTGTCAATCATGTATATTTTTGTATATATTGACAAGTGCATAAACATAGCACAGTCATGTGGCTTGAATACCCATGTAAATTCAGCCAGCTGTATAATGTACATAATTTTTGTTCGACCATGCAATATTTCTCGAACCATATTCTAATGACTGCACATATTTTAAAACCAATTTTTGAATGAAAGATGAATGAAAGATGTGTGAATGGTACAGAGAGAGGAGAACGAAAGATGCGTGAAAGATAGAAACAGAACGAATGAAAGTAAGAGAGTGAGAGAGATATGGCGGTATTTTTTTCACCGCGCAAAATGACTTGATTTGACTTGTCTGCGTCAACCTGTGTAATCGATGTGTTGTCTATTTTTATAAAAGTGTAGGTGCCATACTTTAGTGGAAAATATAGGGAACGTATTTTGAGTTTCATAAAACGGCACTGGAGACATAAATTAGCATAACACACTCATTTGTGACTACAGTAAACAACTTTACGGCGCTCGAAATAATACATACACGTATATTAGAAATGCATACACATGTCAGTTAGTTAAATACACTTTAATTTAGTAGAGAACACACAACCAACCAGAAAAACAAACAGGTAAACTTGCATACACCATTGTTTTCAAAGAACCATAACTACTCCAACAGGGGAAACAATAATATTTCTAAAGCCTTAGTGTAACACTTAAATATTTCTTCACAAGCGGGAGCTAAAAGGTGAAGAGTGGCACATTAAACATGCATACAAGTTGGGGCTTATTATATGGGAGCATGAACATTTATTGTCCATGTTTTGCACTCATAATGGAGGCAAGTTGTTAGGGATTGTTAATTTTGGACAGTCTGAGGACAGGCCATTTGGGCATTGGTTCCGGTTCTACCAATTCTCATAATAGTATAGCCAACTGTACTAGTGTATTGAGCTACTCAATTAGCCGAGTGAAGTGATACAATAGTGTGACAAAGGAGAGGAGAGATCTTGTCATATCCCCATAAAAGAAGTACAATACTCGCAAAGTCTTTGACAAAATTGGACAGCCAATTTTTGTAACATTACTTGTGTTACCCCCACAACTTAAAAGTTTGTAACACAACAAGAGAGGATGGAGAGTCTGTCAAAGACTTAGGAGTTAGCTTTAAGCAATAATAGAGAGCTAAGATAGCTCTAAGCTATTAAGAGCTGAAATATAGCATAGTAATAGGGCAGGTGACGTCACAAGATAGGAGACCAGACAAGAGAGACACTATCGCTATAAATAGCGATAACGGGATACCCTTGTGTCAACAAGAAGGGCAACCGGTACATATGAGCAGAGTTGCCCAAAAGACTGGGAAACTGAGTGCACGAGGAAGGGCGAGTAACGCTGGTCAGCACAGCCAGGGCCCAGCACGTAAACCAACAAAAGCACGCTGAGCTAATTGCTGGTGGATGAACACACCACGCTCAGCGAGGACAGACATACTTCAGACGGCTTAGAGATCGGACGTGTATCCGCTAGGGATACTTTGTGTTTACTAAAGGACAGTATTATAGTTAGATAGTCTAGCTTAGCTTCATTAGTTATAATGTATACATCATCTCCTCATTCCATTTTATCGTCATCACATTCTATGTTAAATACCGTGATGGTATTCCGCTCATGGAGCTATTGTTGATCAGCTCCAAATAAACATGTATCCTTTTACATATAAATGCGAGTTGTCACTTCGTGTAGTGTAAAAGAAGGGAATCCTTGTACGCCTGTCGCAAGTGGGTTGCTGAGTGAGTTGGCATTATTTTAGTGAATTATTATTATACGTTCTTTCAACAATTTTCTGAATTGTCACACTTGTTTTCAAAAGTGTTGTCGATAAACCAACTGAAACGATGTTAACTTACTTCGGATCTTCAACAGACAATATATAATATTAAATCATGTTGTTCTACACACCTCAATTTGACCCCCCCCACCTCCCCTTTCTCATTCTATGGGAGGTGAGCAGTGTGTTACTATAGAGAGCTGCTCAGTCGCATAGGGGGCTGCCGAATCCCACTGCTGCTCCGGTCAATAGAAGACGACCATATGACCTGAGACGTCTGTGTTCAGATCTGCTACTATGGCTGCCAGCGTACCCACGCCTGCCGCTTCGCCGCTAGGCCCATCGCTTCAGGGCTTGAAGGTGATATATGACATTTGATGGAGAATGACTTGCGCGATGAATTATATTAAAGTAAGGAAGAGTTGCGCAATTCGTCGACCTCACTCTCTCGCCTGAGTCCATCTGCGTTCATTGGCAAGACAAGTCAAGACGACTGGAGACGAATACAGGTGCAGTGGATGACCACGGCTGTCTTCACATGCTGGGTAGGCAAACCCTAATCCACCGATCAGTTTGACATCAAATCGGCTACCCACGCCTGGTTTAGCCAACCTGTCACATATGTTGCCCGCAGGGTGGCTGCTATCGCAGGCCAGATAACTAAATATACACTCACGGAGTATGCTTATTAAAGTGGAGAAAGGAATGCTTTGTGTGGAATGGCTCACCTCGCTTCATTGGTCACATATTGTGAGAATTGCACGGATTTTGGTCCCGGACATGCTGGGGGAATGAACAGGCTGACAGGCTGGCAGGGAATGCACCTCTTGGTGGTAGATTACCTATGGGCAAGGGAGACTTGGACATGCGACTGTGGAACCACATGGATAAAGTGTCGGAACACATTGAGAACCTGTATGGGGACAGATTGAGATTGAGACAGGGGTTCTGGAAGAATCTCAAAACTGATAGGGAAGACCAGGAGAGCTTTCAATCAGATAGAGGTGGGAACGATTAGCAGTATGTCTCTTTGCTGGCTGTTGAAAGAGGGGACAGAGCGAGTATGAAAATGTCCTTAGTGCAGCGATGTCAGTTCTTAGCTCAACCCAATTCATCTCAACTAAATGCACATCATCTCATGTATCATGATGTTTATTTTTGTTTTGTTTTCCCCAAATACGCAAGCATTTGTATACATACATTTGCATACAATACAGTAATATTTGTGTAGAAATTTAACACAATAAATTATTCATATATATCGATTATTATAGGCACTGAAACAAATATTATACTGAAACAAAAGAAGTGCACCATTGAAAACCTATTTATATAACAGTCACCTTAAAACTGTTACCAAAAATAGTTCATTATAATATAGTCCCACTAACAATAGAGACTATAGTATAACTACTATGGTATGTAGTGTTATATGTTGTTGATTATACAGTAACAATAAACTAACATAACTCTGTACTATTCTTCTTCTCGTGTCGAATTAATTTTGTAAACGACATGAAGATTAGACATATTGTTTTTGATTTGGTTATTGTCTTCGGCTAGACCTATCCACGACCGTCCTCTTTTTAACCTGCTGCCCTTCACCTTAATAATTTCACTATGCAGTGGCTGTTTGCATTAACTCTGAGGTAGGCGCGTGCTCTGCAAACATGTATTCTGTCTTCAATGGTTGGAAAATCAAGAAGGTAGCGCATCGCCCTGCATGCTGTATCTCTTGTACATCCAAGAATAATGCGCATAGCTTCATTCTGTATCCTTTCCATCCTTTCTATCTGCTTACGGCTGAAAGTCAGGATTGCCATTGCATACTCAAAAACAGACATGACCAGCCCCTCGTATAGAAGACATAGATGGTGCTGCTCACAATTTGCTGCCGCCATCACCCGCATCGCAGCCAAACCCCGCTTGGCCTTTGTTATCAACTGGTCTATGTGTTCATTATAAGCAAGGCTTCGATCAAACCATATCCCAAGGTAATTCATTGCCTGCGTTCTTTCCACCGTCTCTGAACACAGCTTTACAGTTGGTGTTGGAGTGTTGACAATATGATTATTCAAAGAGAACCAAGTCACTGTTGCCCTTGTTGGGTTGACCATTGCCCCAGCTTCATCACACCAAGTACTTATGCGATTGAGTTCGGTTTGTAGTTCCACAGCAACCTGCTCTCTATCCTTACCCTGACGATACACTAAAACATCATCGGCATATGACAATGTCCTGCCAAGTCCAGTAATCTGCTCACTGGTGATTCTCACTGTGTAGGCGTTGAACAGTACCGGAGGCAATGGTGATCCTTGTGGTAGACCAGGATATATTGTTGTTGGTTCCGAAGTTCAACTGCCACATCTAAAAACTACTTTCCGTTGGAAGAGGGCTGCAGCGAACCAACTAAGGAGGAATGGACTTACTTTTAGTTCAAGAAGGTGAAACATTAAAAAATCCAATGGTACTCTGTTGTACGCGTCCTCCAGATAAATCGCTGCAGCAAAGGTTTCAATGCCTGAGTGGAAACCTTCATAGACATCATGGGCAAAAACTGCTGCATTGGTCCAGGTTTCTCTTTTTGGACGGTACCCACCCTGGGTAGGTGGGAAAACACCTTGCCTCTCTAGCTGGCTTGATATTTTCCTGGCAATTACCTTCTCCAGCAGCTTGCCTATTGTATTCTGCATGGTTATAATTCGATATACCTGAATTGTTTTGTGGTCTTTGTCAGGCTTTGGCAAAGGAATCAGATAGCTGTGAAACCACTCCTCCTTGATGCTAGCACTCTCTATACTGTTGTTGTACATGTCTGCCAGTTTCTCTAGCTCGTTGTCGGTACACGTATTGATGTCGTCGTATCTTACGCCATCAGACCCTGGAGAGATGTTTTTTGATCGTCGAAGCACAGCCTTAATTTCTTTCACTGTCACTGTGTCTTAATCCGAAGTGTTCAGCGCCTTGCACCTGTCTGAGATGACATCTTTGGCCAGATTTTGGCCTCCCATGTCTGTCTGGTTGCTCTGCTCTAGATAGCGTTCAAAGAGGGCTTTGCCCTTGTCCTCGTCAGTCCTCTGCCAGATGAGGTCAGCACCTTGGAAGTCAGAAATGCTTTTATTCTTGACTACACCACCCATGCTTTTATGTAGTCGCCAGAACAATTTCAGTGACTTGTCTGTGCTTATTCTTTGACACAACTCTGTCCATTTTTCGCTTTTAACCACCTTGACCAGGTTTTTGAAATAGCTTACTTTTGTGTGCATTTCTCTTTCTAAGTGCATGCAGGGACTAGGATGACCAGCTCTGTTCTTCTTGGCATTCTGCCATCTCCTTACAGCACTACGCTTATCCACCCAAGCCTTCTCCACCTCGAAATTCCACCAAGGTGGCTGCTCCCAGCTTTTTTTCCTGCCCTGAAGCTTTCTGCGCTTGTCACGTCTTATTTTACTCACCACATCTTGCCCTGTACTGTCATACTGGAAAGTCTTTACCTTTAGCTTGTGCTGCCTGGTTCTGCCTTTCTCCACCAATATGCTGCAAGGGTGGTGGTCGCTGCCGTGGTGTCCTAGGACACCCCATCTACACACTGTAGTGAGTGAAGGTGAAACCAGCGCCAGATCAATAGCACTGTCCTCATCGCCTGGACGGCTTGCTGTCCTGGTGACACAGCCACTGTTGATACAAACCAGGTCAATGGTTTCAAGTGCAGTCTCGAGCTCCTCCCCCTGTGTGTTGGAGGCAAATGTTTCCCCATGATCTGCCTTTAGCGTTGAAATCGCCACAGAAAATAACATTTCTCTCGTGACCTAATATGCCACTTAAGCACTGCCACTTCTGGGAATCCATACTCGCGTTGCGGGCATAAACATTAACCAACACGAATGGTATACTGGATTGAACTCTCAACGCCTGTATTTGTATATCGTCACTGTCCCAACTGGACATGTCTAGCTCTGATGCCACCATGCTGTCGCGAACGAGAATCGCCATTCCCAGATGTCGTCTGTTGTAGAAACATTTGAAGCCGGCAATTCAGGAGTAGCTGATCGCCCAGTCTCGTCTCCTGGAGCGCTACAATGTCGTTCCTGTAAACCAGGGTTTCTAAAATAGAGCCCCGTTGTTTTACGCTGGCGCAGTTCCAATACAGAATACGGATATTCCTGAGTCCTAGACGGTGACACTTGAGTCTAAAACGTCTTAAACCACCACGCTTACCTTGTCTCTTTCTGCCTGCCTGGCGCCCACGCCGCCTCGTTATGTTGACTGCTGGCCGCTCGGAGAACACACGTTGTTCCGCCATGTTGAAAAACCGAAAACAACACAAAACCACACACGCTGCGAAAAATTCACTCAAGGATTGCCTCGCTCGATGCACGAAACTCCGTAGCATCCGCGCAGATCTTGAGTAGAAACTCCTGGTTTTAAATCCTGGCACACAAATTACACGCAATAGATGAATAAATCCATCTCCTACGCGAAAAAGTTAACGATCACAAAACAACCCGACCGTCCGTCGCCATCTTGAAACCGGAACCGTCTTATATTTAACCCCACCCAAGGCATATGTCTTTGATGCGTCCGAAAGCAACGTAAATCATCGAAAGCTGAGACGACATTGCTTTGATGTTTTCGTGAAATACTTGTGATTTCTCGCTTATAAAATTGTTTTGCAGTAATGCCCCGTTCCACTACGCGAGGCTTTTGTCATAAGGCCAATCACATGTCCCACGAGAAAATTAACTCTTCAGCGTTAATGTTTTCGTATGAAGACGTAATACATTTAATGATGTGCACTTAAACTCTGACCCGTAAATTATATACCGCATATAAACAAACTTTGAAATCTGCTGTAAAATCTCCAGAACAAAAAACGTTTTGTTTGGTGAACAAAATGATAAGGTTATATGCTAAATCTCGTCATTTTCCCTCAGTTGGTTACTGAGATATGGAATTTTATATTGAGCCACACAAAAGTAAACATACCATATTGGTTTTGTCCCCCGTATACATGTAGCTACTGTAATGTGTTCGCCAGAAATGCGGCGCTGGAACCTCTTGCCCCCGGGCAGGCTTTGCCCGTTAGCTATTACAGCGGCCAATCTAGGAGATGGAAAACCTCGATTATAAACCCCCATGTTTAAGGTGGACCGACGTGCCGAGGACTGAATGGCCACGAGTGAGCTGGTCGTGAACGTGGAACTTCTGGTATGCGGACGGGGCGGCGCCAGGCGTATGGACTTCTGAGGGACATCTCCTGCCCCTTCCTTAGCAGGCAGACTCTATCGGTGACCGATTATATCCTGCCGTCTTATCTAACCAACTATGAATAATGCAAAGAATTATCACCGAAGCAACAGAGTGCATGCTTTGTGCCCAATGCCTTTGACAACAGCCAGAGGGGAGAGAATGAAGAGGATGAGAATAGGTAGGGGAGAGGGGGAGGGGAGGAAAAGGAAGAAGAGGGCTGATGCCAGAAAGGGTAGAAGGAAAACGGATTGTTTGGGACTCAAAAATGTACTGGTTGGGTATTGGAATTGCCATAGTGCATAGCAACGAGGTCCAATACTGGAGAAACTGGTCTACGATTTTGATGTCCCGATGTTACAAGAGCTGAATACAAACTCTTTTTTTAAGTGCCTTTGCTATACATGTTACATTAACCCAACTGGGCAGGGAAGACATGGGCATGATCTGTTGGTCAAGGATGGTTTACAGCATTCAGTAATGGATATCAGTGGGTGGGATCAGGAGAGTAAAGAGGTGTAGGGAATGCGGATACAAATCGGCCGATACAGCTGGAACATGATAAATGTATATTTAAGTGGGGAATCTTGCATAAGCAGAGAAAGAGTTGGAACTTGTTGAAAGGTTCAGTGGACACTCCAGGTACCAGGTATCTGATATGTGTGATTTCAACGCCCGCGCCAAGGAATGGGACAGGCCGGGAGAGAACAGACAGGGTACTGCTCTTGCGAAGCATTGCTTGAGACGGGTGTTGTCTGTCTAAATGACGGGACACCCACTAGGCTAGAAATGAGACCGGGGGACCTTGACTCGGCCATCGACCTGGCGCTTGTATCCCAAGAGGCGGAATAAGATATAAAATGGAGCGTCCTTGGAGACCATCGAAGTGACCACCTCCCCTGTTCTTTGCTGATCCCTAAGTCCAGCACAGTTAGGGCTATAAGAGCTCGCAGGGCATTCAGTTATGAGCGCGACCACTCTTCGCTCTTGCGGCGCCTTAGATCACACAGAAGATCTAAACCAACAAGAAGAATCTTCACCCAAACACCATGGTAGACACCAGAGGTGGAGAATTCATGGAGGTAAAAGAGGGCGGCCATAAGGAATTTGCAGAGGGTGCGGAGAGCAACCAATTCAGGTGACACAGAATTGGAAGAGGCTGAAAGATATATAAATGTAAAGGTGCAGGAATTTAAATTCCAGACAGCAGAGGCAAAGAGGGTTAAGTGGGAACAGTTTATCAATGAAATCGGTGGAGATGTGGCATTGGGAAATTTCTGGAGTCTGCACCGGCAGATGAAGAGACAGGCGATGCCTGGTACACATGTTACCGTTTATGATGATAACAACCGACCTATAACAACTGACAAGGACAAAGCGGAGATTTTCTTGCGCGATTTTTAAAATAGACGGATCAGCAAGATAGGACTATTGCTGATAACGTCAGAGAAGCCTTGTCACGAGTCACTAGGATAGAGGACTGTGAGATTAAAGTAGAGGACATTAGACTGGTACTGAAGCGGGCTAAAGACACAGCGCCAGATCCGGATGGGGTGATGTACCCATATGTGGTACATAAGTGATGCGGACTTGGTGGCTCTTTGTTTCAACCTAAGCATCAATACGGCGGAAATACCCAACGATTGGCTGCATAGCTACCTGGTCCCACTCTCAAAGCCAGATTAGGATCACTCCAGACTGAATGGATACCGAATCATAATCCTGCAAAACACATATGGCAAAGGCCTCGAAACGGTAGTAGCACGCAGGCTCCAGCGACATTTGGAAAGTCGTAATCTGCTTCCCAAAGGACTCGGGAGTTACCGGCCTGGGAAGGACACCTGAGCCAATGCTGTGACTTTTGCATTTGATGTCTGCGAGGGCTTCCAGGATAAACAGGAGACAGCGGCAGTAGCTCTTGACCTGGAGGAGGCGTATAACAGTGTCAGGTATGATCGATTAATACACACACTGTTGGACATGGAAGTCTGCCCTTGCCTTGTTAGATGGATTGCGGCAGTCCTTTATGAGCGTAAGGTTGCACTGCGCATGGGTTCCTGGACTTATGAGCTCTGTACTACCTGGGTTGCCGCAGGGATCAGCCTTGTCCCCAGTGCTCTTTAATGTCTACACTAACAAAATCGCAGCTATTGAGACACCCGGTGTGGGTAGAATCTAGACATTTGGAGATGATGTCCTGGTGTACAAACAGGGCAGAGACAGGGCCAGTTTGGCGAAAGACTTACAGTTGGCAGTAAACAGGGTAGGGGAGTGGTGCAGGGACACAGGAGCCATTATACGCCCAAACAAGGCATCGGTTGTGTGGTACTCCCTGGAGAACCGGATCGTGAAGACAGATGTCCCGGGTATGATGTTGAATGGATGTCGTCTTAGTCGAGAGAATAAATTGAAGTACTTGGGTATCACCTTTGAAAGGTGTGTGTCTTTTAAGGATCATGTGGAGGCATTGGTGGTGAAGGCTCGTAGGGGCTATGGCAGCAAGCGCCGTAGATCAGAGTATGATGTACAGGCTCGTTCAGCAGTTAATAATTTCTGTCATTGAGTATGGTTTACTGCTCGCAGGAAAACTAAGAAGTAATATCGATATATGAAGCCCATAATCGGGCACTCTCACGATGTTTATACTTCACCTCGAAACCGCAAGGCACAAGAGGAACAGGATGAGATAAGTATGGTTTGGGGCTGCTGACATTATTGCAGAGCCAGCTTGAAAGGTTGGAGCGCATACAGAATGCTGCCATGCGGTTAATCCTGGGGTGCACAAAGGACACACCAATTATATGCATGAGGCATATCATGGCTGTCAGCATCTCGCACGCATACAAGCATTCTAACTTCTTTATACCCACTCAAGGAAAAACGTCAGTCGTGCATATGGTACTGTCCACATTGGATATTTATTCAGACGAACCTGATCACAGTTGCAATTCGCACACAGGCGATAACTCCAATATATATATATATATAAATGCCGCCTAACATACACTCGTAGCACACAATCAATTACATAAGTCCTACACTCGCATTCTTCAACCTAGCACTCTCGCAAAAGCAATTTCACTATTTCACTCGCTCAGAAAAGCACAACGTCCTCCCCTGAAACCGTCTGCGTCCCGTCTCACGTGGTCAAGCTCGTCGGCTGGACTCCTGGTTCTTGGACCCCGTGCCGTTTGTGATTCCCGTGCTGTCACAACAGTCACGTCGTACTGCATCCGTCCGTGTTAGGTTAGGTTATTCATTGTACTGACGTCTAGTCCGTTCAGGGCAGTGTCCCGTGAACTTATGTCCCCTCCTATCACTCGGTCCTGACTTGCCGGTACCTGTTGATGACATGTCTATGTCCCCACCTGAATCCTGTCTCCACTCTATCTACTGTCCTGTAGATGTCCTGTCTTATGACCACTCTGTGTCCTGACTTATGTCATATCTATAATCTATCGACTATACTATAAATGTCCTTACCTATGTCCTGTGTGTCCTTAACTATGTCATTCTGACTCCATTCTGTCCCTTAGCCTCTCTATGTCCTGTACCCAAATTCCCATCACCCTGACATTCTCACACTCTACCGAGGTATTGTGTCACCAAATTCATTCCAAATGGTTTGACACAATGTCGTCTATGCATATAAAATAAAATTAGTCGGAACTAATTTGTCAGTGTGTTGTGGATATCCGTCAAACACTTTACTTAGGTACTACTCTGATTCATATGGGTATGACCCACTGTTGAAGTATCTACCCACTGGTTTATAATCAGCTTAACTCCTCTTGATATGTTGCCAAGAGTCCCCACTCTTCTGCATTATACTACTGGAAGCTGTTACGAACCAATATTATCTTGACTTATAATTATGGTTACCCAATAAAATGCAACGCCTTTCCGACATCCCAAATTGATGCCCCGCAACAATTTGTCCCCTTTTACCGAGACCAATCATGAATATATTATCCATGGCTTCCGTAAAATGTAACTTCAACATCTTTCTTCAAGATATGTGTCTACTAATCTACAACTCTCTAGCTTCCGCTCGATGATAGATTTTCCATCTGTGTACTCATAATCTATATTAATCTTTTGTGTCCCCTGTATCAGTTTGATCTCCCTTGCTTCAATATTTGTGTTTGTACGTTATATGTTCGTATAATGTTTCCTTGCATGTTATACTATATTTAGTGTATGTTTAAATTAGAACCCTAGGTGTATGTTTCTAGTCTGTGTACTTTAAGTTTTCAAGTGTCACAGATAGGTTTCTTCATCTCACAAATGAAGGCTTATGCTTAATTTTGTGATGAGACCCCAAACTGTGATTCTTGAAACTATAACCATAGTTGTAATGTAATTATAACACTTATAAAATGACTACACGCGCACATGTGTTACACAGAAGACGAAGACAAATCATTGCAATAAAACATGTGTGGGAAAAAGTGCACCAATATCCATACTCCTCATTTTTAATACATGCATTCGTCCTTTCATACACTTATTGCTCATTCATATACCCAATGCATTAAAAATGATTATTATCATGAAATATAATACGCTCGTTGATAGAGCTGATCTATGTTGCAATAGCAATACGTTTTATAGTACAATTAGTGTATTTACATGATTGTTTGATTGCTCTGGGCAATGCTGGGGGAAAAAATTATTATTTGGTTTAACAGGTGTTATAATAGAAGAAAGGTAATTTAACTAACCTTAATGGGTCTAGTAGAACTATATTAGTTCCCTTAAATCAAAAATGTTGTTACTGTTTTCTTCTGTGCTAATTATTTAACTAAAGACTTTATCCCAAAATAAAAAATTTTCTGGTAGAGGAAAATAATCTTAATAGAATTTAGCACCGTAGTCACGTTAGAGACATGTAATTTCTAATCTAATAATTTGTTACTGCTAATAACCTAAATATTACTTTAAATTGCATTGTAATTAACTAAGCTTGCACACTTCTATTTTTCCATAATTTACACTTATTAGTTAATTTATGTGCATATGTCAACTAATATAATTTACCTGACGAGGAAGATTTGTCTGACTGTGCAACTTGAATTAAAATAAGTTGAGCCGATACATGTTATATGAACAACTATATACTAATTACACTATAACTATCTACACTGATTAACTATGTATTCGTTCCAGATGTCGGAGATGATGGCGCGTCGTTGATCTCCTCAACTGCCACGTATGAAGGTCTTGTAAGTAAATCGGCTAAAGTTTCCTTGGAACCTCGAATATGTTTGAAGGAGAATGAGTAATTGTGCAGAATAAGGGCCCATCGATAGATGCGATTGTTCCTCGGTTGTCCATTCTCGATCACCATCAACGGGGAACTGTCAGTTTCAATGACGAAATGTTTTCCGGCAAGGAACTTATTTAGTTTATTAACACAATAGACAATTGCGAGGGCCTCCACTTGAGACACGCCATACTTTGATTCTGCTGAAATCAGCTTGCTACTGACGTAGACTATTGGATGGTAAATATCGTCGTAGGCTTGGAGCAGCACACCCGAGATGGCCGTAGTGCATGCGTCTGCTCTGAGGGTATACGAAAGATCTTTATTTGGTGACCGTAAAATAGGAATGTTACTGAAATAATATTTCAATTGTGACACTTCGTTCTTTAAAGAAACACACTGTACATTGATTTTTGCATTAGTTCTCAATACATCCGAAAATACACTGGTCATTTGTGCCAAATTTGGTATGGACTTGTTGTAATAGTTCACCAGGCCTGACAAGCTTCTGACTTGTTTCTTAGTCGTAGGCATCGTGAGGTTTAGAATTTTGGTCACGATTTTATCATCAGTACTCAAGTGGCCTTTAGATATTTTATGGCCTAGAAATTCAATTTCTTCAAATACCAATTCCGCCATTTGTTGGTTTCACAGTGAGTCCAAACAATTTATCCTGTTTACAGTAAATTATCTTCACATTTCGCAGTCCAAATGAAGTTTATAGGTGTTAACTTACTGTGGAATACAATAATAATTTTCCTTTCATTCACAATGTCATTCAAAAATGGTGTAAAATTATATTCTATTTCGAAAGTCACACGCAACATTACTATGGTAATCAATAGTACCATAGTTGGTGTTGGCTGCAGTTGGTAAGCCCACCATGCTGTCAATATAATCTTCAGCCACATGACTATTACCACTGCCATGGAACTAATTGTGCGCCATATCAACAGGTCTATGTTCTGATTTTAGTAACTTTTGTTATGTTCCTTGAAGCACATTTTATTGTGTGATGTGTTACTGTTCGCGTGTTTCAGACCGTGTTTTCTGCTAGCATAAGAATGTAGGGTATTTGGTCTTTGTTGTAAGTACGGTGTCTGGGTTGTCTGGTGTGTATGTTGTCTGTTTGTGTCCATGTCGTCTTGTGACGTCGTTTTACTGCAAGTGCAACTTTTTGTAGGTGTACTGGTCTGGTGCCTGCCAATTTTATTTACATTGTCATCATCATTTACAAGAGGAGCAACTATGTTATGTCGTATTTCACACTGTTTTGTCACTTTCTGAGTAGTTGCGTCCCTTAGACTATGTCCTTTTGACTGACATTTTTATATGTCATAGTTGCTTTCTTTACTTGACTTTTTATTTGATGACGTCTTTTCCAGGCCTTAATTTCTTTGGGTGTACAATATCTTACACCTGGTAAGCAACCAATGATTAGGTCTGTACAAGGAGCGTCTAAGATCGCACACGTAAAAGTGCCTGATAAGAAAGGTGTACTAATACGACCTGTAGCTAATGGATATTGTTCTACATTGCCCGAAAATGTTCGGCAACTTACAACCTCTCCTGTGTAATCTTCTGCCTTGGCAAGTTCCTTTCTTAGGACAATTACAGTACTACCGGAATCGGTCAAAATCTGACAAGGTGTGTTATTAACTATACCATAGTGAAAATGTAAGTTTCCTTTGGAGGAACCTACTGCGTTCGCGTGTTCTACTGAACACGAAACTGTATGGCCGCATGTTAATATCCTATCATCATGAAACTAATGACATAATTAAAATCTATCATAATTTAGAATGTCAATTGCTGCTAGAGTATTCTCTTCACTTTCTTTAATTCCTTCATCCTCACATTCGCTTTCAGAAGAAGAGTCAATAAGTACCGCATTCACACTTCTCAATCTCTGGCAACCTTGACACCTCGAGCTATAGTGCTTGTAAGATTTGCAAAAATAACATTTTACAGCACGCCGGTACGTACATTTCTCTTTTATTTTGCTGTTTTTTAACCATCATGTCTAGGTGAGCTGGATAATTTGGATTTGCATCACACATTTCAAATTGAGAACAGAGAATTTGCAGTATGAACACTGTGGTGCATTGGCTTTTTGTTTTTCTCTGTATCTAAACGGTTTATGTGCTTTTGTGTTTTCTGTTGCCACTATGTTGTTTTCGTTGTCGTTTGAACTAAAGATTTCCCTATTGGAAGAAAAATCAGCAGAACCCTTTTTTCTCTATTTGTTCCAAAGATTAAACATCAGACTGTTGTTAAAATTTGCAAACGGTGTTTGAATTGATGAAATAATTGTGTCCATTATTATTAGGTCTCTTAAAATTTCATAGCTTTTATTTACCTTTGCAGCGTTCAGCCACTTATTATACACGTCTTGCACGTGTTAAGAAACATAATTAACGAACGTCTGATTTGTTTTAGGTTTTAGCTTAGAAAACATTACTTGATACCCTGGTGCATCTAACACAAAATGTTGCATGATACTTTGGTGTATATAGACGTAATCTTTCCTGGGGTCTTGCGGAATAGATTCTATGATTTTCAAAGGCTCCCCTGACATATTTTTCATAGAGATCATGGCCCAATGTTCATTCGGTATTTCTTGGTACTTCATTTGATATTCAAAATTTTCAGATCATGCAGAGATTGAGTTGTTTGGCAGAATGGTTTTACCACGCCGGTGACATATTCACATATCCATCATTTTACAGCTCGTCAACGTTTCACAGCAACACAGAGATTATCAAAACAATTACAGCACCATGGAGAAAGGAACTCACTAAGCGATACTAATGACAGACAGATGCCAGGATAATAATAGAAAAGTTAGCGTCAACAGAATAGAATATGAATGTTAGGGACAAATCTCGTGGATTTAGCGTCCCCCAGCTTGGGCGCCGCTTTAATAAAACTGCGCACTTCTACGACTTCAAGCAAGCGAGCAGTAGGCAAAACTATGTGTGTCCAACTTTCAAACTTTTACAACAGGCAGTTTGATCTGGTCTGAGGTAAGCTTGTGATTCTCAGATCTAAGTGGTACCAAGATGTATAAAGTAAATGTATCCAGTGTTGTGCGTCCAATGAATTGTATTTTTGATAAAATAAATCTCTCAAAATGTGAAAAACTGCCGACCGCAACTTCAATACGAGCGCCAATTCCCCGGCGAAACCGACATCTTATAATTTCTCAAACTGCAAAACTCTGACTTTCTACACTACATCTAACAACCTCGCTATGTGCATATGACTATAATCTATCACAGAATAATGTAAGAGATGAAATTTCCAATGCACTCAAATGCTTTTCATCAAAAACTTCTAGAAAACGCTTCTGCAGAGACAGTCAGCTGGTGCAAACGAAACACTACCTCGCTTTAAAAATGTACTGAATTATGTCTATTTTTGCAATCTAAAGAACTGAAACAGGAATTATACTCTTCCTTTTCTCTTTACGAATTGAAAACAAATGGTATTTGATAGAAATGAGTTTATGCGTGTGTCAGATTTTATTTAGACAACGCATTACATCAACTGCCTTGCTTAAAATAGGTTTACGTTCATAAACGCCATTTGTGATAGCCGAACTACTTAATCTGCTGAGACTAAAGGGTAAAATTACCTTGGTCTATAGCCAACTGTGTCGCCAACAGAGTGGACATGATGTGCACTGGTAAAGGATGTAGGAGAAGTATAAGTAGACAGAGAGGAGGAGAGTATTAGGGAAAAGTACTTTAAGTAATAACTTTTTTCTAATATATTGTGTCATGACCTTGTATAGATTACATGTTGTAACAAATACACATCAGAAATTCTGTATGTTGGACATGAACTACAATAAAAGCACACTAGATGAGTTAAACTCATATTAACTGATGTAGATGTAAGGACAATTAGTGCAAGCTATGGAACCTCACACAATAGAAGTTAACTCAACACAATACACTTCACACCACGCAACTCCACACCACAACAGCAGGAACAAGGAAATGATTTAGAATAAGAAGGGGAAGACAAGTAGTTGCTTGGAAAGTACAGATAAACAATTATATACACAATGTAGAACAAATAGAGTAATGTTGATGTTTAAATGTATGCCATTTATACAAATGCATCTCATACTTGTCTTGATCTTGCCTGTCAGCTTGATTACAATGATCCAAGGAACATCATATCAGCACTCTTTATCTGTGTCTGACTGTACACTACTCACTGAACTACAGGTCAACTGAGGAAATGCATACAGCAGGTATCAGACACCAGAAGCTGCATCCAGTGTAATAATCTCTGACCCACCCCAAAGTAACACAACAATACTTCTTCTGATCTTATCATTTTTGTTTTGTTATGTTGTGTTTACACTATTAACATGCTGTAAAGAATTATACATACCTTATGAATTTTAAACAGTGATGTCTTGATGCCACACCTAACCAACAAAGAGGGAAGATGAGTGAACGAGATGATCAACACCTGTGATGGCAGATGACTCCAGCCTTAATCAGAGAATGAGAAACCTTCAGAGAAGCTAAACTGGCCCAACCTGAAGTGGATCCATCAGACCATGGACCCAGGCTTATCCACATCTCATCACACCAGGTTTTTTTATCACTCACACAAACTTCACCCTCTCAGGAAATGATTTCTTGATTTATGGTTATATGTAGAAGAACTTAACTGTACAATATTTGGTAGTTAAAACATCTCACTATACAATGAATGTTATTATTTATTGACTGACTATATTTGGTCCTATGGAAGATTTTTCTATTTCATTCTGTAAATGTCAACAGCTGATGAAAAAAGAGAATGTCAATAGGCCAAAAGACACTGGCCCAGTCAATAAATGTCTTTAAATGTGAATATCTCTTCCATTTAATTTGTCAGTCAAACTATCTGTGGTAACTCTATCATATTGTAAAAACATGTGGTCAATGCTCACTTGTGTTTGTTGAAATGTTTAATTAACAAATACACATTCACATAAGATGAATTCTTAATTAAGGAAAGAGAACATGAGACTCTTCATCTTTAACTGTTCCAAATCCATGTTATATTGCACCTGATTCTTATTGAGAAAGTCTTTCAGACAATTTCTTAAGATGGAAGAAGGGGGTTCGTGAGCTATACCATTGAATACCAGGTGGAAAGACAGGGGACAAACCTAGTGATTACTTTTTCTATTAAAAGAGGACCACACACCCTTAGACAATTAACCAAATCCGAGTCTGTAAATCTTTCAAGGGTCGTATTCTTGATCTATTTACATATAAGAAGAGGATGGGGCCCAGCTTCCTTTAACAGAGATGGGTCATGCACTTTAGTGATTGCCAGTCCCTTCAAAATATACGACATATATTGGGACCGCGTCCGGGATTTTCAACCCCAGCAGACAGTTTAGATAACTATTATCCTAGATTATAAACCCTGGGAATAGATAGATATCTGACGAGAGATTCTAAACTATAGTAGATCAGTGACACTAGATGTGAACAGTATTCATGTGTGAATTGGTGACATTGTACTTGTTTTGAACAATTATAGAAATTGTTACACAAATTTAGATTTCCAATTTTGTCATTTTTACATATGATAAATAGATATCATGTGGGGTACTGATTGACTTCCATATGATATGATTGATAATTATAGAAGTTGTTAAACAAATTATGATTTTTAACTTTGTCACTTTACATATGATAAATGAACATTATGTGGGGTACTGATTGACCTCCATATGATATGAATGACAATTATAGATAGAATATAGCAAGTGACTGATCATTTCTTCTGAAAAAGGAGGGGCCTCTTTCAAATAGTTTATATTTCAGAAAAAGGTGTTCCAGAGGAAATAGAGTGAGAATTTACCATCTACAACATTATTCCCTTTCGAGAAGATGTCTTTCTTTAGAGGAATTTGGACTTAGAGAATTTCATCACCAACTGGGAAAAATCTTTCTCCATAGGGAAATATCTATCAAAATTTCGAATTCTTTTAGAAAGAGTGCAATTATTCTGGTTACTGCTTTGCTTCTGTCTTTAGCTTGAGGAGCATTGACAGAAAGACAAGAATTTAAGTTGCAACTATTTCTTAGGTCAGATTCTTGTGGTGAACTATTTTACTTGGGTCAGCGGACCTTAGTTAGTTTTTGCTTGTTAATATTGTGCATGTTATGCTGTATAATTTCAGATCCACGACGTGACAAGCTTACCCAGACCTGAGCAAACTGAGAAGTATTATTTTTTTAACAAAAATATAGGGTAAACAAAAATATAAGCATGGCCGAGGCTGCTAAGTTCCGTGCCCAGACAGTAGAAATAGGCAAGCTATGCAATTTAGACGGCCCTGAGCTCGCTAAATTTGTCTCAGATGAATTCGACAGGAGGGAGAAACTTCAAGCTGATATAGCTGAGAAGGAGAAACAACGCCTACAATCATATGAATTAGAGCAACAGAAACTTCAAGCTGATATAGCTGAGAGGGAGAAACAACGCCTACAATCATATTAATTAGAGCAACAAAAACATCAAGCTGATATAGCTGAGAAGGAGAAGCAACGCCCACAAGCTTATGAGTTAGAACAAAGGAAACACGAAGATGAAATAAGGGATAGGGAACGAGAACGTCAACACCAGCTGGAGTTGAAGAGAATGGAGACTGACCTGGAGATCCGAAGATTAGAGGGAGGGATTCCCCCCACCCCCTCAATTTCCCTAGGTTTTCCAGTGGCAGAACAACATTCCAACGTCTCATGCCAAAATTCCGGAGCGATGTCATTTCCACTAGAACGATTTAATGAACAGACGGACAACGTCGATCCTTTTTTTTATCACGTTTCGAACTTATGTGCGTCAGTTGTGGTCTAGAACAGGAAAAATGGGCGACGAAATTATCGCAAGCTTTAAGGTCTACCTCGTACGACGTGTTCTCTAGACTCACTCGAGAAGAACAACAGGACTACGAAACACTCAAAAAGGCACTCTTGAGCCGATTCGAAGTGGACGGGGACTCTTACAAAATTCGATTCAAAACAGCAAGGAAAGAACCGGGCGAAAGTTATGCGCAATTAGTTGAAAGGCTGAAATCTTATGTTCAACGATGGGCAAGTCTAGGTAGGTTTGATGAGAGTTTCGAAGGACTTCGAGAGATGATCATCATAGATCAGCTAAAAGGAAAGTTGTCGAACGAAATGAAAGCATTCTTAACACAGAACGGAGCTGACCTACTAGAAAGCATCATCATCCTAGCCGAGAGATTTGAGAAATCTCAGAAGGAAATCGGAGGTAAGGGACGTTCGGCCAACATTCCCCCTCAGGATAAAACTTCAAAAGCAAAGGAAGGTGATGGCAACTTAGGCACCAAGAGAAACGGAAAAACCAAAAACATCCCTCAGAACACAGTCCAAAACATCAGCAAAGGAGGAAAAATTATTCTGCACTAATTTTAAAATTAAAGGACACACAATGAAGAATTGTAAGAAGAAGCCACCTCCACACACAGCTGCTTGTTTGGCCAGCCGAAGAGAGAAAGGAGTGAACACTGATGAAACGTCCAACCAGACACCTCATAAAGACACATCATCTCAGCTTCCGGTTGTAGAGTCCATATTGCTGAATGGATTCAAGACGACCTGTCTATACGATACAGGGTTATCGTACGACTGTATTGTATCATCATCCTTGGTTCACCCGGAACAGGTGACAGAGGAGATCGTCGAATTACAGGGACCCCTGAAGAGCTCTACAACTATGTCTCTTCCGGTTGCAAAGGTGAGTATAGCATCTCGTTATGTCACTGGGACAATCAAGGCTGCAGTCTTAGAAGATCCTATATATCCAGTAATTCTTGGTTGTAGATTTATAATTCTAGGAGAACCTGTTCAACCTGTGGCGATGTCGACGATGACAACTCGATCTCAGACGAAAAAGACTCCAGAAACAACTACGCCAATCCCTCGAAAGGAGGAACTGAAGAGGGCACAAGAAGCCGATAGCATCTTGGAACCCTGCTTTAGGAAACTGCCTAAATCACATTTGCCTCCACGTAAAGGTGATCTGTTTATGAAGTCAGCACTTCTATACAGGAAAGCAGGTAGGGCTGGACAAGAGTTCAACCAACTTGTTGTACCAACTCCACACAGGGCTCAGATTCTTGAAATGGGCCACAGTCTACCCTTTAGTGGGCATATGGGTATCAACGCCACTACACAGCGCATTGCAACTCACTACTTTTGGCCTGGGATGAACGCAGACATACAACGGTTTGTAAAGTCATGCCCACAGTGTCAGAAAGTATCACCAAAACACCGGACACCACCGGCAATGTTGGGTGATCTGCCCATAACAGGAATACCGTTCGAGAAGGTAGCTGTAGATATAATCGGACACCTCTCCGCAACGAAGAGGCGAAATCGATTCATATTAACGCTTGTGGACACAACGACCATGTGGGCCGAAGCAGTGCCTATGCCAAGCTGTGACTCCAAACACGTTGCTGAAGCATTATTAGGAATATTCACACGTCTAGGATTCCCCCAAAGAATCTTGACGGACAACGGTCCACAGTTTCGTAGTAAACTTATGGAGGAGACATTTAGACTTTTTCATTCACACCATATCTTTAGTTCACCATATTACCCGCAATCCAACGGACTTGTGGAGCGGTGGAACGAGACCTTGATTAGTATTCTGCGCAAAATTGCCCAGGAGAATACTGAGGATTGGGACTTATATTTACCCGCAGCACTATTCGCTTATAGGGAGGTGCCCCATCACTCAATAGGTTTTGCTCCACCAACATTGTTGTTTGGACGACCAATCAAAGGACCATTAGAGGCATTGCTACGAACATGGACTAATGATCATACAGACGATACAGTCGTGACTGCATCTACGTATGTTGCCGAGCTGAAGAATCGTTTACAACACAGTTGGAAACAAGCGAATGTCAATCTACGTAAAGCCAGACGAAGAATTGTTAGCTACTTCAATTGCAAGGCGAAACATAGAGAGTTAGAGGTGGGAGAGAAGGTGATGTTGCTGCTTCCAACCAGTCAGAATAAGCTGCAAATAGGATGGAGAGGACCTTATGTAGTGACGGAGAAAATCTCACGTACCAACTACAAGATTTCTGTCAAAGGCAAGATGAAAGTATTTCACATAAACCTTCTGAAGAAATATAATGAAAGACTCTCAACCACTGAACCTGCACATCTGATGGCCATGAGTGTGGCTACTGAAGTCGAAGAAGGATCAACAATGGGAGTCGAGTACCCACTGCAAGCCAAAGAAACCTTTAAGGATGTGGAAATTAATCCCAACTTAACAAAGGATCAGCAGATTCGGGAACTTATGGTTATGTATGCAGACGTACTTACAGATAAGTCAGGAAGAACTGATTTGGACGAATTTGACAGGAAGTTAAATGAGACAGTGCCTGTGCGAGTCAAGACTTACCCAGTTCCTTATGCAAAGCAAAAGACTTTAGAGGAAGAAATACAACAGCTACTCACCGCAGGAATAATTTCACCATCTGAATCACCTTACAGTGCCAGCGTCGTATTATTGAGAAAGCCAAGTGGAGAACATAGATTGTGCATCGACTATCGACAGCTCAATGCTATTACTGAATTCCAAGCAGAACCTCTGCCTGATCAGAACAAACTCTTCACAGCACTCAACCGAGCTAAGTGCTTTACTAGGATTGATCTCAGTAATGGGTATTATCAGATTCCTGTAAAGGAGGAGGTTAGACCATGGTTAGCTTTCAGTGCGCCTGGAGGACACTATGAGTTCAACGTACTTCCATTCGGATTAAGTAATGCTCCTAGCGTTTTTACACGTATGATGAGAAAATTGCTTGACCCACTACACCATCCAGACATTAGTCACTTTATGGATGATATACTGATCGCAACTGAAACATTTGACAAGCATGTAGAAACACTACATCTTTTGTTCAGACGACTCAGAGAAACTGGATTAACGGCTAGGCCAAAGAAATGTCAAGTAGGATTCCAAGAATTGGACTTTTTAGGTCATAAGATATCGCATGGACTAATAACTCCACAGGAAGGAAACGTGGAGAAACTCCAGAGAGCACCTCGTCCAAAGACAAAGAAGGATGTGAGATCATTCGTATCTTTGGGTGGATTCTATCAACGATACATTAAAGACTACAATACTCTGTCAGCACCTTTAAGGGATCTTACCAGAAAAGGGAACCCAGAGAAAGTCAATTGGTCTGCTGAATGTGAGAGAGCTTTCACAGCACTCAAACAAGCCTTAACCAATCACCCAGTTTTACATCTGCCAGATCTCAACCAACCATTCGTACTGCGTACAGACGCCAGTGACGTAGGAATTGGGGCAACGATGTTGCAGAGAAAAGGAGATGAAACATCAGAGCTATTCCCAGAAGCTTATGCCAGCAGGAAATTGAATGCAGCGGAGAAGAATTATAGTGTTATCGAGAGAGAATGTTTAGCTCTCGTATGGAGTGTACAGAAGTTTCAGGCATACCTATATGGAAAACACTTCACTGTACAATGTGATCATCAACCACTTATGTTTCTCACAGCATCCAAAAATTTGAATGCAAGACTTATGAGGTGGTCACTACTTCTACAACCATACTCGTTCCAGATAGAATATGTCCCTGGAAAGATGAATGTGGGAGCAGACTTTCTAAGTCGTCACCCAGTGTCTGTTGAACTATGTCAATCAGATACAGGAGAGAATACATTGGAGTAAATCATATAGGAACAGCTTGACCACTGTAAATGCTGGAAACTTAGTTCCATACCCTAGAGCAATCTGGAGTGGGGCTATGTGACATATTAACATATCCATCATTTTACAGCGCGTCAACGTTTCACAGCAACCCATAGATTGTCAAAACAATTACAGCACCATGGAGAATTGAACTCACTAAGCGATACTAATGACAGACAGATGCCAGGATAATAATAGAAAAGTTAGCGTCAACAGAATAGAATATGAATGGTAGAGACACATCACGTGGATATAGCATCCCCCAGCTTGGGCGCCGCTTTAATAAAACTGCGCACTTCTAAGACTTCAAGCAAGCGAGCAGTCGGCAAAGCTATGTGTGTCCAACTTTCAAACTTTTACAACAGGCAGTTTGATCTGGTCTGAGGTAAGCTTGTCATTCTCAGATCTAAGTGGTACCAAGATGTATAAAGTAAATGTATCCTGTGTTGTGCGTCCAATGAATTGTATTTTTGATAAAATAAATCTCTGAAAATGTGAAAAACTGCCGACCGCAACTTCAATACCAGCGCCAATTCCCCGGTGAGACCGACATCTTATAATTTCTCAAACTGCAAAACTCTGACTTTCTACACTACATCTAACAACTTCACTATGTGCATATGACTATAATCTATCACATAATAATGTACGAGATGAAATTTCCAATGCACTCAAATGCTTTTCATCAAAAACTTCTAGAAAACGCTTCTGCAGAAACAGTCAGCTGGTGCAAACGAAACACTACCTCGCTTTAAAAATGTACTGAATTCTGTCTATTTTTGCAATCTAAAGAACTGAAACAGGAATTATACTCTTCCTTTTCTCTTTACGAATTGAAAACAAATGGTATTTGATAGAAATGAGTTTATTCATGTGTCAGATTTTATTTAGACAACGCATTACATCATCTGCATTGCCTAAAATAGGTTTACGTTCACAAACGCCATTTGTGATAGCCGACCTACTTAATCTGCTCAGACTAAAGGGTAAAATTACCTTGGTCTATAGCCAACTGTGTCGCCAACAGAATGGACATGATGTGCACTGGTAAAAGATGTAGGAGAAGTATAAGTAGACAGAGAGGAGGAGAGTATTAGGGAAAATTACTTTAAGTAATAACTTTTTTTCTAATATATTGTGTCATTACCTTGTATAGATTACATTTTGTAACAAATACACATCAGAAATTCTGTATGTTGGACATGAACCACAATAAAAGCACACTAGATGAGTTAAACTCATATTAACTGATGTAGATGTGAGGACAATTAGTGCAAGCTATGGAACCTCACACAACAGAAGTTAACTCAACACAATACACTTCACACCACGCAACTCCACACCACAACAGCAGGAACAAGGAAATGATTTAGAATAAGAAGGGGAAGACAAGTAGTTGCTTGGAAAGTACAGATAAACAATTATATACACAATGTAGAACAAATAGAGTAATGTTGATGTTTAAATGTATGCCATTTATACAAATGCATCTTATACTTGTCTTGATCTTGCCTGTCAGCTTGATTACAATGATCCAAGGAACATCACATCAGCACTCTTTATCTGTGTCTGACTGTACACTACTCACTGAACTACAGGTCCACTGAGGAAATGCATACAGCAGGTATCAGACACCAGAAGCTGCATCCAGTGTAATAATCTCTGACCCACCCCAAAGTAACACAACAATACTTCTTCTGATCTTATAATTTTTGTTTTGTTATGTTGTGTTTACACTATGAACATGCTGTGAAGGATTATACATACCTGTATGAATTTTAAACAGTGATGTCTTGGTGCCACACCTAACCAACAAAGAGGGAAGATGAGTGAACGAGATGATCAACACCTGTGATGGCAGATGACTCCAGCCTTAAGCAGGGAATGAGAAGCCTTCAGTGAAGCTAAACTGGCCCAACCTGAAGTGCATCCATCAGACCATTGACCCAGGCTTATCCACATCTCATCACACCAGGTTTTCTTATCACTCACACAAACTTCACCCTCTCAGGAAATGATTTCTTGATTTATGGTTATATGTAGAAGAACTTAACTATACAACATTTGGTAGTTAAAACATCTCACTATACAATGAATGTTATTATTTATTGACTGACTATATTTGGTCCTATGGAAAATTTTTCTATTTAATTCTGTAAATGTCAACAGCTGATGAAAAAAGAGAATGTCAATAGGCCAAAAGACACTGGCCCAGTCAATAAATGTCTTTAAATGTGAATATCTCTTCCATTTAATTTGTCAGTCAAACTATCTGTGGTAACTCTATCTTATTGTAAAAACATGTGGTCAATGCTCACTTGTGTTTGTTGAAATGTTTAATTAACAAATACACATTCACATAAGATGAATTCTTAATTAAGGAAAGAGAACAGGATACTCTTCATCTTTAACTGTTCAAAATCCATGTTATACTGCACCTGATTCTTATTGAGAAAGTCTTTCAGACAATTTCTTAAGATGGAAGAAGGGGGTTCGTGAGCTATACCATTGAATACCAGGTGGAAAGACAGGGGACAAACCTAGTGATTACTTTTTCTATTAAAAGAGGACCACACACCCTTAGACAATTAACCAAATCCGAGTCTGTAAATCTTTCAAGGGTAGTATTCTTGATCTATTTACATATAAGAAGAGGATGGGGCCCAGCTTCCTTTAACAGAGATGGGTCATGCACTTTAGTGATTGCCAGTCCCTTAAAAATATACGACAACGCCTTTATACTTAATGTACTTGTTTTCTTCTTTTTTACTTTTCAACTTTGTTATTGCAATATGCAACGGTGATTCGACTTCCGGTTCTTTCATTTTTAACTGGGTCTGTGCTTCAATCTCTAACTGTTTTTCTTTTAATTTGGTTTCTTCAGATCTTTCCCTGCTTCAATGCACTCTTTAAAAGTTGATATTTTTACAGGTTATATGTTACAAGTGCAATGTACAATAATAATTGTATATACAAATACCATGCAATGATTCTTGGTGTTAATTTACAGCAATATTACATCACAAAAATTAGCGTGCATCTTTAAATGCACTATCACAAAAAATTGGGTACTTATCTGAATGCATTCAATTTCAGCTGTTTCACTCTGTGTTACTTGGATGACTTACTGCTCAACCTTGTATATACTCTGGGTTGTTGACATCTAATCTATTTTCTAACCATCCTTCTGTTTTGCAGAGGAACAACAATTAGTAACAGAAATTAAGTACAAAAAAATTGTGTCTGTCAAGTCGATAATTCAGAGGAGGGTAAGTAAATGCGATATATATGTTTGTGAATTGTGTCCGGGGTCTTGTCTTCTGTCGTGTTTAGTTATGTATTATAGTCTTTACCGCCCGTGGAACATCAACTGAAACGTCAACCTGAAAACATGATGCATGTTAATTTCATATTAATTCATCAAATGTACATATGTTTTCACTTTCAGTCGGTATCTTCACTCACTTTCACCATCAGGTTCTTAACTAATTTAACTATACGTACATTCACTTTAAGTTGTAATTTTCACAATCCACTCATCACTTTACTTTAAGTTCTGGCTATTGGATTCGTTCAATCATTCTATTGCACACTTCTGACACCACTTTAAGTTGTACTTGTCAGCGTCTCACACGCACACAAGCATTCTAACTTCTTCATACGGACTCAAGGAAAAGCGTCAGTCGTGCATATGGTACTGTCCACACTGGATATTTATTTAGGTGAACCTCATCACAGTTGCAATTCGCAAACAGGCGATAACTCCACACACACACACACACACACACACACACACACACACACACACACACACACGCACGCACGCACGCACGCACGCGCACGCGCTCACGCTCACGCTCACGCACACGCACACGCACAAATGCCGCCTTACATACACTCGTAGCACACAATTAATTACATAAGTCACGACGTCGTCCCCTGAAACCGTCTGCGTCCCGTCTCACGTGGTCAAGCTCGTCGGCTGGACTCCTGGTCCTTTGACCCCGTGCCGTTTGTGACCCCCGTGTTGTTACAGCAGTCACGTCGTACTGCAGTCCGTCCGTGTTAGGTTAGGTTATTTAGTGTACTGACGTCTAGTCCGTTCAGCGCAGTGTCCCGTGAACTTATGTCCCCTCCTATCACTCGGTCTTGTCCTGCCGGTGTCTGTTGATGACACGTCTGTGTCCCCACCTAAGTCCTGTCTCCACTCTATCTACTGTCCTGTAGATGTCCTGTCTTATGACCACTCTGTGTCCTGACTTATGTCATATCTCTAATCTATCAATTATACTATAGATGTCCTTACCTATGTCCTGTGTGTCCTTTACGATGTCATTCTGACTATTCTGTCCCTTGTCCTCTCCATGTACTGTACGTACATTCCCAACACCCTTACACTGGCGCTACCAACAATGACGGATAGGCATATGGTCCTTCAGGCCAAATGGTACCTGAGAGCTGCCGAAGATAGGGATCACTCGCTGCATGCAGCAATGGATGTGGTCAAGGGCCATAGACTAAGACGAGGCAGGTCCTGGATGGCACAGGCGGAACTTTCTATACGTCAGGTGTGTGATCTAGAGACCATCAATCGTGAAAGTGAGTGGGTTGAAGTTCCGGAAGACATCACCCTGGACTGGCACTCGGTCGTGAGTGCAGAGAATGGGCAGCGGGCCGCACTGAGTTTGAAGTACAACAGCTGATCGAGAGCAACACACATCAAGGTGACATAGTCATAGACGTAGTGGCTGGGGCTGTGTTGCAAAGGCTAATAGACGAGTCTTGAAAAGGGAGAGTCTGGCATATGAGACTAAGACCTCCAACATGAGAATGGAGGTGGAAGCAGTAACAGCGGCATTCCGGTGGCTAGAGAAGACCGCTGCAACACACGTTGTATTCATTACGGATTCAAAGAATATACTTAGTAAGGTGGAGAAAGGAATGCTTCGTGTGAAATGGCTCTCGTCGCTTCAGAGGTCACAGATTGTGAGAATTATATGGATATTTTGCCCTGGCCAAGCAGGGGTACGGGGGAATGAACAGGCTGATAGGCTAGCAGGGAATGCACCTCTTGGTGGAAGTTTGCCTATGAACAAGGGTGGGGGGTTGGTCTTGCTTTTGAGGGACCAGGTGGAGAAGGCGGAGGAACAGATTGAGAACCCATATGTGTAAATAATTAGATTGCGGGGGATCGGCAGGGGTTCTGGAAGAATCTCAAAACTGAGAGGGAAGACCAGGAGAACTTTTAATCAGATAGTGGTGGAACGATTAGTAGTATGACTCTTCGCTGGCTGTTGAACGAGGCGCCGGAGCACGTATGGTAATGTCCTGAGTGCAGTGATGTGGGTTCTTAATTCAAAACAACTCAACTCAAGTAACAGACTATAGCCCCCCCCCCCCCCCCCCCCACTCTCTATGGAATATACTTTTCACTTCTACTGAAACATGCCTTTCGTGATCAGGATGCCGGTGTATACATTCACTCACGCTCAGATGGCGGCCTCTATAATACACAGAGATTGAAGGCCAAGACCAAAATTAGGAGGGTACTAATCAGAGAGTCACTAATTATGTCACAAGGTGCACATGGAGTACCATCAATCATTATTGACGATGCCGAATTGGAGATAGTAGACCATTTTAAATATCTAGGATCAGAGATAAATAGCAAATTATCCCTGGATCAGAAAATCAACATCATGATTGGTAAGGTAACAACAACAATGAACATGTTAGCAAAAAGGGTCTAGGAGAACAGGAAGTTTACTGCCAAAACAAAAGACCGTGTCTACCAAGCCTGTATCCTTAGTACTCTTCTTTGTGGCAGTGAAACCTGGTCAACTTACTCACACCAAGAGAAACGTTTAAACAACTTGCATATGCGTGTCTGCGAAGAATACGTGGTATTAAGTGGCAAGACAAAATCACAAATGCTGAAGTATTGGAACGATCAGGTTGTGTGACGGTGTATTCCATGCTCAGTCTTCGTAGACTTGGATAGGATACGTTAGGAGGATGGATGACGATAGAATACCAAAGGACATCTTTTCAGTGAATTACAGATGGGTAGGAGATCTCAAGGTCAGCCTCTACTACGATAGAAAGATGTGTGTAAGCGGGACATGATTGATGCATGTATTGATAATGCACAATGGGAGCAAGTCGCCGCTGAACGTGTTGCATGGATTGTAACTATCATAAATGGAATAAAGACAAAGGAGAACATTATTGCAGATATAGCACACACCGCGCGTGAGAGACGTAAGGTGGTGCATTATGGTGGAAATGACCACGTGTTCACATGCACCCACTGTGGACGAACATTTAAAGGCTCGAATTGGCCTTATCAGCCACATTCGCCACCGCCATGGGTTGTAGTTATTAAGCCTTTTTGAAGCACAGTGTACCAAACTATCGTCTGTCAAGACGGAAAGGTGCCAATAATAATGGTGTTTATGTAGGCCATGTCTCGCCCGGCTTCCACGGGTTAAGTAAAGTAAAAGAATATTCTACCCAACTTATGTCGTATTGGACAAATGGAGTTATATCTATATTTACCTATCAATCGGCATTAGGCAAGTGATGTGGTGATAATTATTCTGGCCGCCTTTACTTCTGAAGACATTTCGTGGTGGCACTATTTGGCTATGTCGATTTTAACATTCAATTCTGCCCCAATACGAACAAGAACACATCACCCCAGAGCCAGCAAGCGTGTGTCTAATCATGCACTGACATGGATACCTGTCATTTATTTATAATTTAAAACAAAAAAAAACAAAAAACTGACATTACTCGCATATTCTTCAGAAACTGCATTGTGTAAATAATGTTTGCTATCAGGCTATGACATGTCAAACAGTCCATATTTGTGCAAGTAATGTGTAATGTTATTAAAATGCCTACGATTGTTGTATATTTCAGCATGTAACACGAATTGAGAGTGATATATTCACCCCTTATAATGTATGTCAAGTTGTGGACATTGTGGTCTAAGTATTATCAGTTATGTCTGGACTTGTGCATTTATAGTTGGATGTAGTTAAGATCCAGTTGACTTGAACCAAGTGTGGTGTTACACGAGACCGGGTTTTGAGACTAAATCACGCACTGACATACCACCAGAAATATCAACCAAGAAAACAGCCTGTGCAATTAACCGAAAACTTTCATTAATATTAAAGTATTATGGTATGCATGTTTTCGTTTGGTACACAGACCAGTAGCATTTTAAAGAAAATAATACTATTCTAAAGAAGCTGTACGGAAAGTTGATGCGGATATAGTCCATAGATAGTCCATAGATAGTCTATATAGTCCATAGATAGATATATTATTGAGAAATTGAAAATGCAACACACCGTGAATAACGTGTCAGCATAACTAAAAATAATTCAGAAGTTAACAATTCACAATACATAACATCAATTAAAGCAACATTCTTGAGAGTGTGCTGTGTATTAGTGGTCACATAAGGGTGTGAGTCATGGACCATTTCGGAATCACTTAATCCTAAAATCAGGACTTTTGAACGTACATGTTGGCACTTTTATGAAATGGTATGGGTGCCGGACGTTCATAAAGCATTGCAAACTGATCATCATCAAGTGTCGTGCGATTGGCGTAGGCGTTCATGACTCTCCACAGATCTCTGTCCTTGGTTTTCTGGATCAACTCTGTCGTTGATATTCCTCCATGCCAACGTCGCAATCCATCCAGCATCATTTCTCGTTATCTGCCTCTGCCTCTCTTCCCCTAGATCTTTCCAGGTGTCGCAATATTCTCCAGAGCGTCTCTTCTCATCACATTACCCCAAAAAAGCTGTTTGTCTCTTTCTTATTGTTGGATAAAATGTTCTAGTTTCGCCAGCCTCTTTAAAGCATGCGTCGTTAGTTACTTTGGCAGTCCAAGGAATTTGCAACATTCGTCTAAGGAACCACATCACTGTTGCTTGATATTCAAGGCGAGTCCTTTCTTTGCACTCTCTGTTACTACAATGTCCAGCAATTGTTGTAGATTTATTGCATTATCCGCCACAAATACTGTGTCATCTGCATAGCGTATTTTATTTATACTATAACCTCCAAATATTATTCCTTTCTTTTCTTTGATCTCTCTCATTATTACTTCGCTACAGAGGGAGAATAGATCTGGTGACAAAACACATCCCTGTTTTACTCCAAACTTTATGTGTTCATAATTCCCTTCTTTATTTCCCATTTTAATTGCTGCTGTTTGGTTCCAGTAAATAGTTGTTATTATTACGAGATCTTTCCCATCAATGTTAATATCTTCCAACATTTTAATCAGTTCATAATGTTTTATTTTATCAAAGGCCTTGTATAATCTATGAAGCACAAATATAATAATATATGTCTTTCTTTGTCTGTACTGATCTTTCTAATAGTGTTCGTAATGAGTATATTACATTGTTTGTACCTTTTCATTCCACAAATCCATAATGTTCTTCACCAATTTCCATTTTATTTTCTTCCTTGTTCTTCTCATTATAATTCTGAGTAGATGCTTAGTGACATGATTTATGAGGTTAATTGTAGGAAAATCTTCGCATTCAATTGCTCCTGGTCTTTTTGTTATAGCTATAAAGACAGATTTCAACATATCGCTTGGTATATATCCACTGTTATAAATATAATTCAACATTTTGGTTAACATCTCCTCCAAATTCTCCCATTACTTCTAATTCTTCTATTGTGATTCAATCTGGCCCATCTGATTTTCCTTTCTTCATATGCTTGATAGCGTCATCAACTTCTTCTTTAAGAATAGGTGGACCTTCTAAGTTACATTCTTCTGTTAATTCTGCCCTTTCTCCATCATATAAGTCTCTTATATACTAATTCCACCTCGTCATTATGGCATCTTCCTCCAATAATATATTTCCTGTTTTTAATTTTAAACAACCTGTATTTATTGTTATATTTCTTCCTGTAATCTTATTGATTTGTTTGTGCATATTTTATGTATCTTTAATAGAATTTAAATCAATTTTCTTGCACTGTTTATTTAACCAACTTTCTTTTGCCTTCACACAATTATTTCCTATTTATTTATTTATCTCATTATATCCATGCTTATCATTTTTACTCTGTTTTCTTTTGGCCATCAAATTTAATATTTCTTCAGTCATCCATTTTTTCTTAGCCTTTTGGCTTCTCTCTGGTCATATTCCTTTGCTCATTTGATGAATGGAATCCCTTAACATTTCCGATTGTTCGTTTATATTCTGTATTTTAGCTATTGCATTTTACCTATTTTTCACAATCACTCTGTATTGTTCTTGAATTTCATTATCTACCTTCAAACTACGAAACGTAAATTTGCCCAGGAATCACGAACAGCCAACAATTGATAGGGTTGACTGCTACGTCCGTAAAGGATATGCAACATGTTAGACAACAGCAATTAAAATATAGTGGACAAAAACAGAAGAAATATAGTTTCATTCTACTTGTTGTGAACGTCGAAAACACTGGCTCATAGATATCATGGTTTCTCGGGAAATGAAATTTTTTTTTTTTTTTTTGCATATCCTTTACAGGACATTGCTGTCAACATCAGCATCTTTCAGCTGTATGTTGATTTCTTGGCAAGATTACGCTCAGTAGTTTGCCATTGCTTTCTGAGCGGCCGGCTCAGTTATCCCGCAAGTCACCAGCGGGGGTCGAACCGCTCCCAGCTCTCGCCCTGCTACGAGACTCTGCGTGATAAACGGGATTACGGAGAAAGTGTTGTAACTCCTCGGCCAGAGAGACCGGCAAGTTAAATATGCTAACCATATTAAAGGGCCCGTCGGTTTATAAAGAACAGTGGCCAGTGTCCCCTCGTGCTTTATATCAAAATAAGACAGCTGGTAAGAATGTCTTGAAGAGATGGAAGTGTCTATCAGCATGAACCACACTGAAATTTGAGAATCCCAGTAATCGAGATTTGATTTAGAAACTATATGATATACATTTATGTTAGCTAGACAGCATTTATGTGTATTACATATCCTCTTACCTAAATATATATTGCCTTTTTAGTGACACTATAATTTATGAAATAATGATATCTATTGTTATAGCTATGGACTATTTCCGCATAAACTTTCCGTACAGCGTCTTTAAATTAGTATTATTTCCTTTAAAATGTTACTTTTCTATGTACCAAACAAAAACATGCGTACCATAATACTTTAATATTAATGACAGTTTTCGGTTAATTACACTGGCTGTTTTCTTGGTTGATATTTCTGGTGGCATGTCAGTGTGTGATTTAGTTACATAAATTATTTATTGCAAATTCACCTATACTATGACGTGGTCGAAACAACTGTATTATTTTGTTTGGGAGCACAATCGGTACATTTAGTTTGGAAACAACAAGCTATTAAATATGCATGGCTTATTCGTTTGCTAATATTACCCAATAAAATTTTTTAAAATAGGATATGCTTTTGAAGACAAATATATGTAAACACAACCATTTTCAAAATGTGAGACATTGTCAAAACTGTTCTTACACGTATGTACGATATAATTTACACACACAATTAATGTTCGATGCAAGAAATACACATTATGATGGCCTGTAGTGTTTTACAGAACGTGACTTGTGTTATATGTAAACACAGCAAACGTAAATAAATGTGACATATATTTTCACTTTACACGAACTTGCGTCTATGAGTACATACCGCTTTGTTTAAGGACATATATTTATTGTTAACAATATTTCTTGGGTCGATTTAGCCGCTTCTTATTGTATTATTGTTATTAACATTGTTGTTACTATTTTGTTATTGTTTTATTATTGTTGTTGTTGTTGTTTTTATTATTATTTAGTTGTTAAAATTTCGTCTTTAAAATGATGTGTCTTGTTGTAGGAAGAGTAGGGTGTTAATTGAGAGAACTTGTCGATTTGCATAAGTAAGTAAAGTACGAACAATGATTTTTACACATCTTGATTCGTAGCTTGTATGTCGTGTTAGTCACGTGTTTTAATATAAAGATAGCTACATAATGCAATATGCAACATAGTTGTATATAATATTATTTTAACAGTAAAATATGACCCATTAATATCTTTCATCGTATATCATATACATTCATAAGGGGTTCGAGGTTACACACCATAGCATGACTTGCATTTAACATTGAATACTGCATCTTGTCTACAGCAAATTTTTTTCCTGTCTGACAACACAAGCCTGTTCATTCTCCTATGACATCTTCTTCTATCTCTTCGCCGTTTCGTTTTCTCTATTCCGTGTAGAATAGCAAAATTAGGCAAGTTTTCATTGCCTCAGAAATAACTGTGGCTCCAGACATTCTACGTGCTTCTCCCATACTTAAGATACGCATCTTATGTGTCACACATACCGATGGCTAACATGGTTTCTCATATTTAAATACGGAAACCGAGATCCTTAACTCAAAGTCTCCAGTAAATGTCAATAATTCATTGTCATAAAAATGAAACAAGACTGTTTTAGAGACGTACATGGCGGTTATAAGTAGGGCGATACTTAACAGCAAGCAAGCTGTGTTCTACATATTTATCTTTTTTGTTTTCATGAATGTTCTCTGCCAACATATAGTTGCATTACCAGGGGTATTCAGAATTACATCTTTCTGTCGTACACCAGAAACGTTATTTACATTTGCTCCGTTAAAAAGGTTATTTACATATCCTTTACAAGACGTTTGCAGTCAACAAAAACATTTTGTTGTTGTTGTTATTGTTGCTGTTATTGATGTTTTGGCAAGTTTACGTTCAGTAGTTTGCCATTGCTTTCTGAACGACCGGCACACATACCATTTAAGTTAAAAGCCAGCGCAACGCGATCTGCTGACAAATCGCTCGCAGCTGTGTTTCGAACGCGGGTATACGGTATGACGATACGCGTTCGTAATCCCTTCGGCCACGGAGACAATATTTGCTCAGTATGTGTTTACAATAAATGCAAGCATTAAAACCACACATGCATTCTCCGATTTGTGTTGTAAGTATATTATGTTTTGCCAATACTGTACCAATATTTTGCTCTTACATCTGCTACTTGAACACGTTGATTATTGGATCCGTGTTACACCTCTAATAATTAGTTTTCGTGATATGACATTTTCTTCAAAGATGACAACAGCGAACAGATCAAACTCATCCGTGCTCATGTCGGTGCCACTGCTTAAAGATTTTGCATTCCATGGAGTTTTGAGCTATAAAGTCACGTTGGTCATTGAATGGCTTTTCTTTGCTGTGATGTGTCAGATCGTTAGCTTGTTTGGCATTGCAGCTAACGTCATTAACATCATTTGTTTCATCAAGCAAGGGTTTAAGGATCCCGTTAACGTCAGTCTTCTGGGTATGTACATGCATCAATACAATATTTATAATGTGCGAACGATAAGGAAAGGGAGGGGATGCGTAGATGTGGAGGTTGTAAATAGAATTAACGGCCACAAAGTTACAACTAATAATCTTCTATCTGTGTTACTTCACTAACTTCATCCGGTTATAGACCTTACCGCACACTTTACTCCACTCACGGTATAACATTATGATTTCAGATACACAATAACTTTTCCATATTGTCTGTCATAACACATTCTCATCTCATCCAGTGTCAAATAACACATATGATCATATTTTCATTTTGTACAGTGTTCTTTTCCGCACTATAACCTCACACAGCAAGTGCACTGATGCATTGGTTAGAACGTTGCACTTAAAATGACAAGCATGCGATCTAACAGCGTCTGATGCCAGATCTCAACGTCCGCTACGGGGGTGAAAGACTCTACACCCTTCCCCGTGTGAACCTTTGAATACATAAAGTGACAGCCCTAATACTTCACATATCCACATACAGTTTATACTACAGGACATTGTTCTACAGGACACGCGTTAATATTCTCTACTGATTTTTCATTCTCATATAAGATCACAATGATACCCTATATATTATCTCCCACGCACGTACTCGCATTATATCTATATCTGTTTACTCACAGACATGCAATTGTTTTCATAAAGTGCCATGATCTCCTTTATATAGTGCTTTAATATTGGTTAATACAGTGTTACAGCATCAACATTCCTAAATTTGATCCACCACTTTCTTCAAAAGCGAATGAAGAGTCCCAGCGATGCTAGTTCCACTGGCATTGTGATGCAATGGTTATGTGAGTTGAGTTTCGCCCCGCCACTCATTGTGTCACCAGTGTTTCTAATTAATGGCTGCAGATATTCGAAAGTGTCCATCAACTCCAATTTTTCCTCATTAACATATATTTCTTTCTATATATTAGTTACATGTGTATGCATCTTTGTTATTGCTTTGTTAAGATATAAGTTGGGATGTTCAGTTTTCTTTTGGTTTTAGATGTTTGATGGTTATTGAGTTTCTTGGCAAGGTTTGCAGAAGGTAATTTGCCTTTTATTTCCTTCTAGGCAGCGACTGTATTAGTCGGTGGCCATAGCCATTGTCTCTATCGATGAGATAATCTGCCTATCGCGCAGAGGGCAGACTATAACCAACAACAATCTGTCGGTTGCTCTCATACTCCATCCACCAACTGCTTCCATTGCTTCCGTTGCCTCACGTAAACTTGATTTGGGTGGAGGGATACACAGTTACTCCGCCTTGTCCAAGGGTGTTGCCTCAATTTGGAAAAAGTAAATAAATGACACTGTCGACCACCATCGTGACCAGCTGAATGAGACCAACTGCAAAACCAGATAGACGAGCTGAAGAAGCAAGTCAAGTATAACAGTGATGAGGTTATAGAGCAGAGACAAAGTCCTCGCTGTATTTCATATATTTATTCAATTGAATACATCGTAGAATATAAAACAGCATACAATGACTTTCTGGACAGATGTTACTACAATAGGTGTTGCTGATCCGAGGTACAGATGGTAACTAACTATTTCTACCCCCGCGTCACAGCTTGAGCGTCCCTAGTTACATCCCAACTGGATGCTCAGCCGTGCCTTGTATACTAGTCTTTTCTCCTTTGCACACCACCCATTGAACCCCCTAACAGAGATGATGCTCTGTTATATTCCTCTCTACCCTCAACAAGACTTTTCCCCGAAAAGTCTTACTCCAAATTCTATGATTTTCTAACACACTTAACTAAACTCTCTCACAAAATTACTTCATCCTCAAACCATTAGCAATCCGCTTACATATTTTACACTGAACAATTTAAACCTGTCTCAACTAACATCTAAACCGGAACTCTTATTTTATACACCCCTCTCTATCTCTCTATCCCTCTATCCCAACACTTCATCTTATAGGCAGCCACATACATTATTATAACGTAAGTATATTTTACAAAAGCTCATCTTGTAATCCCCGTCACAAAGCAATGCGCTTTCTAAAAAATATCGATCTAAATTATGATTAAAAAAAATTGAAGATTTGTTATGTATTTTTACAACTTATCATACTCTCACTAACAACACAGGATAGACAGGAAAGTGGTTGGTGCGCACTAAAGAGAAAGTAGTAAGAAGTAGTCATAATTATCCCATTTATCCTCCCATGCACTCTCACAACTTTATAACGTAAAGTTTTCAAAAGCCCAAATCATGTAATCCGCTAATCTTCATTTATCTTCATGTTTTGTTAATAATAAATGTTAGTGTCGAAAGTTACGTCGATCTAACACCACCCTTCTACTGTCAGGATTATAAATCAGCCAGCAACTACTGCCCTTTTTCTCTCTGTTTATCGCATATTATTATCTATTCTTTACCTATAACATACCTTTGCAAGCTCCAAAAATTATGACTTATGCTGTTACAACAGCGTCCCTTCATTACTACTACTCACGTATGTTTACTCTGAACACACAACAAGTGTCAATAAGTTAAACCACTCTTCTCCCATAATATAACATGGCATCCAATCCATGTATTTTCAATTAATGCTGACTTAATGCAGCTCCTATTTCAACCCCCCAGATCCATATATTTCTACCAACTTTTACTTGTGTAGCATCTATTATAAAACCCGTCATCCAAGCATGGCATGTGTTTCTAAACTACATGTACTCCCTTTTTAGCCACCCTGTAACTAACCCCTCATATTCATAACATTAATGCTGACTGACGCAGCAGCCTTCCTGCAAGTACAAGGCCGAAGTTTATGGTACTCATGTTTACTAAAACTTATTACTCACAAGGGGAATATGTCTCTCTTCCTAGTCCCAGTCGTTTGTTTACTATTTTCTGAACGAAAGATCCTATTAATTATTCAATAATAGCTAGTCTTATTGATCTAAACCAACGAGAATTGACACCCATATCACCTAACTTATTACAAAAATATACAATATCATGTCTACTCATCAAGACAACTCACAACAACCATTAACCAGGCTATTTGCTAACCTGCTTCTATAATTCATCTGTAATTCACAGCTACCGTTTTCATCAATAACAAATTTCCTCTTTAAACCAAACAATTTTCATCCTGCTATCTGCAGAATATTCTATCAATCTATTTACCATATCTCCACTTCTTCAGTAATTCTAGATTTTTCTCTATAAGTGCCATCTCCACATCAATGTCCTCATTTTACCGAAGAGAAACATCTTCCTTCATGCTACTATTTCCATTAGATTCTGAATTTTCGTCCATTTCTTGTTCTTCATCTGTATATCTATTGATAGCGGTCGCTCATTTTTTTCTTTCTATATCTAATCTAATCTGTCTATCATGGTTTCTTAACGATCTTTTGAGTAGTGGCATATCTTCGTCGCTTGATGAATTTTCTCTAATTCTCTTTTGTCTTTTAACTTCTCTTTCTTTTTGTCTTTCTATCCTCCTTTTCATTGCTTGTCTGGTATTTTTAAATGGAGCAGTCACCTCCTCCTCCATAGATTCAACACTATTATAACCATCATACGTTTCTGCTTGTTCACCTGTTTCGTCATAAATTGGTGATGTTATTATTTGTTTTTGTACCAGTTCTTTTCCAAAATCTGAGGGTATCGTATATTTGACTCGTCTGACGAGTTGTCCATCTGAGTATACCCCTTCTGTATAATTATTATTATTTCGTCTCCCTTATCTTCATTATCTCGTCTTAAATGCTCCACATGTGACCGCGCTACATGTCCTGTAATTTGGTTCTTGATACTATATGATACTGGACCTAACTTTTCTAAAATGTAATATCCTGGAATCCAATGAGCATCAAATTTGGAGTTTCTTCTATGTTTCTTATAGTAAACCCTATCACCTACTTTAAATTCCTGTAGTTGTGTATTTTTGTCTGCGTACTTTTTCTGTCTTTCTCTGGCTTTAATTATATTGTTTCTTAACCTTACATGCGCTTTGTGCATTTCTTGTAAAATTACTTCCTGAAAGTCCTCCCCAATATATTTACGTCTAGGTTTTAACAGATTGTCAATTGGGAGTATTGGTTCTCTTCCGTGTAGCAAGTAAATTGGTGAAAAACCTGTCCCTTCATTTTGATTTGTGCGTATCGCGCCCAATGCAGATCCCAAGTAAAGACCCCAATCCCTATCATGTTCCGCCACAATTTTTGCTATTATATTATATATTGTCCGATGTTGTCTCTCATTTTTCGCATTTGAGGAAGGTCTATAATAAGAAGTTTTTATGTGGGCGATATTCAAATCTTGTAATAATTTCTCAAACTTCTTGTTCACAAACTACTTTCCATTATCTGTGAGTACCGTCTGTGGGCAACTAAACCTTGGTATGTACTCTTGTAGAAAAATATTAATGATGGTATCAGCGCTCTTATCCGGAATCGCATAAACCTCTGGCCATAAACTGTAGCAATCCACGATATGTAGTAGGTATACATTCCCCGACAACGTTCTAGGTTGAGGACCTCAAATATCTAAACTAACTTTCTGCATTGGAAACTGAGGGATGTCAGTATCTTGTAAGGGACATTTGATCGTTTTCATATTTCTTAACCTACATTTCTCACACGTGTTAACATATTTACAAGCGCTTTTAAATAAATTCGGCCAATAATATTTATTCTTGAGTGCTTTAACTAACTTGTCTCGACCAAGATGACCATTCTCATCATGATATGCCGTTAGAATCTCAATTTCCAAATGTTTCGGAATGTATTTTCTCAACTCTTCACTTTTTTCACTCACATAATATAACTGATTGTCATCCTGCAAGACTAAAAAATTCTTCTTAGAACTGTTTTCACCCGTTTCTTTCAACTTCTGTTTTATTTCTATTACGTCCGGATCCAATTCTTGTTCTTCTTTCATATCAAACTGCATTAATTGTGGATCTTCCGCTATTGGTTCGGATTCTTGATCTGACAGTGAGCTCCTAAAATTTTCTCTATTCAATATGGCAGAATCTAGTATATTTACTTGCCAGTTTCGGTCATCTATTTCGGGTTCACTCTCATCTTTGGTATCCTATGTCGTCTCTGGATACGGGATTCTGGATAATAAATCTGCACAGGTGTTCTCTTTACCGGATATGTTTTGTATCTTTGCGTTTACCCCTGTAAGTTCAGCGCCCATGTCTGTATTTTCCTGTTCTGTACTGGAGCTTCTAGTAAAGATATTAAGGGTATGTGGTCAGTTCTAATAATGAAATTAGCGTTATGTAAATAATAATTTAGTTTCTGAAGAGCATAGTGGATAGCATATGCCTCTTTTTCTATAGTCGGCAATTTTTTTTTAGATTTACTAAGTTTGTGTGACAGAAAGTAGATTGGTCTTTCGTTCTTAACTCCTAGTATTCCTGAGTTTTCTCCTTCATATGGTTGCGTTAAACATGCTTCTATGGCGTTATCTGAAGCATCTGTATATAAAATCAACTGTTTGTCTACATATGAAAGTGCTAATAATGGAACTACCGTTAAACTATTTTTCAAAAAATCAAATGCTTTCTGACAATCTTCATTCCATTTAAATCTTGCGTATTTGCAAGTCAGATTAGTGATGGGTTCTGCTATTTGTGCACAATTTGGAATAAACCGACGATAGTTCCCACACGTACCAATAAAAGACCTAACCTCTTTCACGTTGGTCGGAGCAGGTAGTTCTTTAATGACTTTCACTTTGTCCTGATCTGGTTTAATTCCTTCTCTATCAATGATGTACCCCAAATACTTAGTTTCTGTTTTTAGGAATTCACATTTACTGAGTTTCAATTTAACATCGTGTAATCGTAGCCTATCAAATACTACTTTTACATGTTTCAGATGGTCTTGCACGTCGCCTGCTTTGTAGATTAAAATGTCATCTATATATGCTAATGCAAACTTTTGCAAGCCCCCCAGTACTTGATTTATTAATGAGGAGGCGCTGTCTTGACCCCAAAAGGCATTCGTAAAAATTCGTAAGAACCTGCGTGCTTACAGAAAGCACTTTTCTTCTGAGCATCCGGCGACATAGGGATACACCAAAACCCTGACCTTGCGTCTAGCGTAGTGAAGAAGGTAGACCCATTAAGTAGCCCTAAAATATCATCGATCACCGGCAACGGATAAGCTACATTCTTGGTAATTTTGTTCAGGGCCCTGTAGTCACAACAGAATCTGTGACTCCCGTCCTTCTTGGTCACTATTACAATCGGAGATGACCATTCTGACTTGGATCTTGTTATGATTCCTGCTTTTAGCATATCTTCTATTGCTTTTTCTACAATTTCTCTATTCCTTAGAGGAGTTCTGTATGGTTTCAAACTAATTGGTGGATGATTTCCTGTGTCTGTTTCCATAGTAACTGTCTTAGTCTTACATAACTCCAAGTCATTAATAGCAAAAACGTCTTGATTTTCTCTCACTAACTTTTCTAATACTTCCTTATACTCTGGTGGAGCTTTCAACTGTGATAATAATTCCTGTTCTCTTGTTGTTTTGTCTACTGACTATATTTGAGATGTATGTTTTCTGAATGCATGGATCAATTCATCATTCTGTACGTTCCATTTTCTTCCACGTCTATTTCTGGCATTGATTCTTTCAATAGAGGTTTCTGAATAATTATTTCTCGATATTTTCTCTCTTTCTGTAGTTGATATGCAGTTATGACTATGTGCTACTTTGGCGATCACGCACCCTCTATATAATTTAATCTCCTTCCCTGTTTTGTTAAAGAGCATCACTGGAAATGTGAAGTGTTTATCTAGTGTTATTATCCCATCTGTGACTTCTAAGCCTGGTTCATCTATTATTTCTCTCTCTAACTCTGTTATCGTAACTGTTTGTCCTATCGAAAAATAAGGATTTGTTTTTATTTTTGCCTGTATCAGATTGACCTTCTGTGGTTTTAAGGACATAGACGTTTTTACTCTAACCAGCGCCGATACGTGCATATCTTCTTCTAAATCAACATAGACATCTTGAAATCTTAACTTATGTAAATCAAAATAAAGTCTTATGCATTTTTTTTGCAAGAAATCTCTACCTAGGATCATGCTCCTACGTACATCTGTAACTACATGGAAAAATTGTCTCACATTTATCCCTCCTAACCTAAAGTTGATCATTGTTTGTCCGACCACTTCCAAACTTTTTTCCGGTAACAGAAAGGAAATTGTCCTTATTCCTAAATATTCTAAAATTCTTTAATATACGATATAAGAATTTTTCTTTGATTACACTGACTTGAGCTCCCGAATCAACCAATGTTCGAATTCTAAATTTTCCTTTTTCTATTATGCAAGAACTGGGATCCGTCATATTCACTGAGAACTGTTTTATTTCACCAAGTTGAGACCACATTCTACTTGTCCTCCTATACTTCTTGGGACCTTTTTATTTTCCCTCCTACCGCAGGTCCTACTCAGTAAGTGGGATGCCAGTTTTCCTGCGTTCTTGGCCTTGTAAAATTCCTCTGTCTGTTTTCAAAATTTCTATTTGGTCCACTATTTACACTTCTATTCTGTGCACTAATCTGAGCACGTCTGTTGCCACAAAATCTAGAAGCGTGTCCCCTCTGACCACAACTAAAACAAACCATATTTGTACTACCCACCGTCTCTCTGATAGGGTTTCTCATTTGTCTTCCTCTATCATGAGTATTTTCATTATTTCCCTGCAATGTCTGTATTTCTCCTCGTCTTCTCCATCCGTATCTTGCTTGTCCTATCTCCATAGGTTCCTCAATTCTCTCTTCTCTATTACTTCTTATCTCTCGTCCTACCCTTAGTCTAAATCTCCTTCTCAAACGTTCTTCCTGTACAGCTATATCCACAGCCTGTGATAACCTCGCAGGATTTTCCCTCATAAGCTTAAACTTAAGTCCATCTGACTTTATCCCATCAACAAAAATTCCAACCAGCATCCTCTCCACTTCCTCGCCTTGAACATGCTGGCCTATGAATGCTTCTTCAGCTAGATTAATCAGCCTATCACTGTACAGCTGAACGCTTTCTCCATTATCTTGCCTAGATTGTCTTAATACTGAAAAAAGCATGTTGGGGATCCGTGATCTCAGCATATTTATGAGCTAGATCATCTTTAAAATGCTCCCACGTCTCATCTGTTCCTGCTTCCAATTTTCTTCTAATATGATCTGAGACAGGCGATACACTTGTCTTATAAGCTAAATTTTTCTTGTCTTCGTCTGTGGCGCCCACTAAATAAGCATGTTTTTCGATGGACACAATCCATTTTTTTTTAATATTTTGCTTGCCCACTAAACTTATCAATGTCAACAGCTATGTTTTGCTGTTTCAAAACTGTCTAACTTGGATTTGGCTCTACCTACACCACGAAGCACCTGTCCTAAGGAAAGGTCTTAGGGTTCAATTATAAATCTGAAATACAGAATATACCAGTACAACACAATATAGTACAATAATATATAGTAACACAATATTATTATTCTAAACTAAGGAAGTTCTATAATTGTTCACCAAATCAAACTTATAGATTTGCACTTTTTTCAGTTACCAATGTTGTCGACATTGTTATTCTAAACTAACCAAGTTTTATAATCTTCCACTAAGTTAAACTATTAGACTTATACTTGCTTCAGTTACCAATGTTGTCTGCTCGATCATTTCCCAGCTGAACAAACTGACCAGATGCCTATCCTAAGTTCATTCTTGACACTGGCTCACGACATTAAAGCTCACGAACTACAGCGTCCAGGAGATGACTCAATCGACACAGAAAGGAATTACTTGACTGCCGCCTCTTGGTAGGCCCTTGATATAAACCATCTTCACTGACAATTCGCCCTTGGACGGGTACTTGACTGCCGCCTCTTGGTAGGCCCTTGATAGAAACCAACTTCGTAGAGTGCTCACGTTCAGCTTGATAATGTGTGGACATGACGACCGCAGAGCCAACGATCAACTTGATATAATGGGCTTCAGCTATGATTATATTAGGCCGATGAAATGTGAATGCGAAAGGCGATCTGATTAAGCAGCCTCTTGACACAGTTGAACAGGGCAAGATCACAAACTCACAAACAGCCACCCCTGGATGGGCTTTTGGCTGTTGCAAGTCTTACATTCAAGGTTGTATCAACAAAGACAGCCATCTTCCATGCGTGTTCAACAAATGTTTCAATACATGCCGTGGTCAATACTTCGGTTTGTCACCGCAACAATGAAGTTGTTAGATGATCGTTTCAAAATGTACCGTGGTTAATACTTCGGTCAATCCAGACAATCGCATCCTGGTCAAACGGCAACATTTCTACTCCTATAACAGTGCTGAGGTTATAGAGCAGAGACAAAGTCCTCGCTGTATTTCATATATTTATTCAGTTGAATACATCGTAGAATATAAAACAGCATACAATGACTTTCTGGACAGATGTTATTACAATAGGTGTTGCTGATCCGAGGTACAGATGGTAACTAACTATTTCTACCCCCCGCGTCACAGCTTGAGCGTCCCTAGTTACATCCCAACGGGATGCTCAGCCGTGCCTTGTATACTAGTCTTTTCTCCTTTGCACACCACCCATTAAACCCCCTAACAGAGATCATGCTCTGTTATACAAGGCACTGCTCACACCGACTCCGACCAGAGGCAACGAAAAACCGCTGGCGGAAATAAAGGAGATCCAGCAAAACATCAAGCAAGAAGTGGAACATATGGCCGAGATGAAGAAGGAAATCGAAGAAAACCCACGAGCCAGTAAATCAGAGAAAAAAAAAAGAGAGAGAGAGAGAGAGAGAGAGAGAGAGAGAGAGAGAGAGAGAGAGAGAGAGAGAGAGAGAGAACTGCTAACAGCTGAAATGAAATTAATCCAAAACAAACCAACAAGAGACAACAGAGAAGCCGCAAGGTGAAACCCAACATAAAACTGATTCGGAACCGAAGGACATAAACAGCAGCCCAACCACGACGCCGAGACATTCAAGGGGAAACCAACATCCCGCCAGACATCTGGAAAAAAAAAACCGAAATGAGTACCCTGACGACGACATGGAGTGGCCCCGGGCACCTACCTTGGAGTAGTGCCTAGAATCGGCAAGAATGAGGAGCCCAGGCGCCAGAAATTTAGAAGGTGCTGGTAAGAAAAAGAAAAGAAGAAGCCCAAGAAACTCAGGGGGAAACCGATAGAATACCCAGATACATACAATGACTTTGAGAACGGAATCGGCTACACGTACTATATAGAAGACGGAGAGATCTGGCTCACTGCGGAGGAAGAAATCGAAAGTCAACAGAAACGCACAATCGAAAGTGAATAAAAGGCGCAAGGGAGAAATGAAAACATCGGAAAGCTTCTACAGACAATACACAAAAAAGTGGCAAAAATACCAAATAAAAAGTCCTTATAAGGACTGCAACCAGTGAAGCCAGACGAACCAGAAGTCTTCACTAACCAAATAAACCACCAGAGGAGACGGGCACAAAGGACAATTCGTCGACCAATCCCTCAGCTGACGTCATAGACACAAACTCTTGTACAACCAGTCCGAGATAGGACTCACTCGTAAGAGCGCACATACAAGAAACAGGGTGAAGAAACCCACAAAAACCACGAACCTCAACTCTAACCAAGGCTGAAGAAGCAGGTTGAACGAGACCGAATTTGGAATCTTTGTTTTTGAATCAAGCAAGCAAGCAACCATCGTGACTAAAATAAGAATCATGTACCTAAAGAGGTGATGAGAACAGTATCTCGCATTGCAAACGCATGTTACTAGACAGCTCATGAGACGGTGATTTTCACACATAGGGATAGCTCAACAGACAAAACAAACAATTTCGTAGAGAGACAGAGAGGTAATTCGGACGCATAATGCATCACCCGAGGATAGCAAAGAATAATAGTGCACATGGGATGTTATTTAGCATCTTCAACAGTATTTATAAATCCATCAGTATGTATGCATATAATATTGTACCTTCTGAACGATAGACGAATGTCTTAGAGAGGAAATATTTATAGTATCCGCTCTTATCGAATCCATGTGAACGACCAATACCTCACATTTAAACAAAGGCAAATCATCAAAACACAGTGAACAACTAGGGTTAGAATTAACCTGTAAGAAAGCAGAGATTATGGTCGCCACTAGAAAGAACGAAATACCACAATGTAATATACAAGTAAATGGGAATATTCTTAAGCAAGTGAATCGGTACAATTATCTTGGAACACTCATAACATATGATGGGAAATGTCTTGAAGAGATAAGAACAAGAATCACCATGGCGTAGGTAGCCTTTTGCAAAATGAAAAAAATAAACATACTGACTAATAAAAAGATGTCATTTACAACGAGAAAAAGACTGTTGAGGTGCTACATAGAACCTGTGCTTTTGTACGGATGTGAAGCGTGGACAATGAGCAAACAGGCTGAAAAAACTTCTGAGAGCAGAATGTTAGACGGGCCTGCGTGCCCAATTCTTAACCCTTTGAAAATAAAGTGTGTACGTTCGTTCGTTCGTTCGTTCGTTCTGATGGCTGTGGAAATGTGGTTTCTGAGGACAATGCGGAGAATGACATGGACTGACTGAAAAACCAATGACCAAGTCCTACAGGAAACAAATGAAAATCGTAAACTGATTAGAGAAATTGGACGTAGACAGTCAACATTTTTGGCCACGTTATAAGAAGAAACAAATTGGAGAGTTTAGTGACAAGTGGCAAGATTGAGGGGGAAAATAGGAAGAGGAAGGAAGATAAGTAAATACCTGGATGGCTTGTTCATGTGGCATGATCGAGACAGGAACACGGAGCTGATCCACGACTATGATCGAGTGAGGTGATGAGACATGACCACCCACGCTTACTGGCATGGCACATGATGATGATGATGATGATGATGATGATGATGATGATGATGATGATGATGATGATGATTGTGATGATGATGATGGTGATCTTGATGTTGATGATGCTGATGATGAAAATGAAATCATCTTTTCCTGATGCGAGGACAATAGTCTAAAAATCAGATTCGTTGCCGGTTGTATAATTCCCAAGTTTAACGAACCCCTAGCGGGCTTTGTATGAGACGTTGCGCCAAAAACCGTTGTCACATTACTTCCGAGTCATCTTCATTCTCACGTACACCATTCACGTCTTACTTTCCTTGGGTGTAATTAAGCGTGCTCTATTCTCCTTATCATTCTACTTATTTTAGTGGATACGTAGTGTCTTATTGTTAAGGTATGGGAGTTCTTTTTTATAATTTAGTATTAGTTACAATGAATGTTTAGATAGTTTAGTTTAGTTAGTTTAGTTGTCATTTAGTTTAGTTATTATTATTAGTTTAGTTATTATGCTTCAGAGGTAGATAAAAAGAAATCAATTCGATAAGATAAAATAGAGAGAGAGAGAGAGAGAGAGAGAGAGAGAGAGAGAGAGAGAGAGAGAGAGAGAGAGAGAGGTATCCATTGACTGAAGGAGTGTGGTGGACGGAATCTGGTGGATTCTCCAGAATAATGATATGGGGGTCAAAAATAATGTGGGTGTTGATTCCCCTCACTCCAGGGACGACGCTATAAAGGAAATCCACGACATTACTGGGGGTTCGTAAACGGGATCCTTTGACAGCGGGGTCTCTCGGCAAGGGGATCTTTTGACAAGGGGATCTTTTGACAACGGGATTTCTAGGCGACGGGGTCTTTTGACACGGGATTTCTCTACACGGGATCTTTCGATACAGGACGGTGATATCATATTAGTGAGGATCCAGCTAGGGTGAATGTGGATAGGAGTTAAGACACATATCTTACCTGTTCACACTTCACACGTCTACTTAGGTCTGTAGTCCTAATTCTACTCTTGTCACTGAGTGATAGTTTAGTTTAGTTAGTTTAGGTATAATTTAGTTTAGTTATTATTATTAGTTTAGTTATTATCTTTAGAGGTAGATAAAAGAAATCAATCCGATAAGATAAAATAGAGAGAGAGAGAGAGAGAGAGAGAGAGAGAGAGAGAGAGAGAGAGAGAGAGAGAGAGAGAGAGAGAGAGAGGAGAGAAAGTGAGCTATTGTGAGAAAGTAATGACAAAAGGATTACGTTATGCTGTATGTTATACACCTGACAAAGCAAAATATTCATGGCCTACATTAAAATATTATATAAAAGAAGGCTGACATAGGTTTAACACTATTCACTAGTTAGTTAGTTAGTTAGTTAGTTAGTCGCAGTTCCAACTTCACAGCAACAGGTCGTCCCCATTATGCTCCGTTCATGTGCCAGTGAATATCACACAAACCGCTCCCCACTGTTCAATGTGAAAAGTGGAAAAGACAGGAGTCTCGACAAACAACAGCCCGCACAGATACACTGTGCATAATGCCGCCACCAGAATGTCAATATCCCAGTCCCCCACGAAACACCCAATTCATCTCTGATGGAATCGGCAGTCATTTTCCTATCTGTATATTTCCTAGATAATCACCCACACAGTCCACGAAAATTAATCAGTAGCGTGCCTGTACTTACCACTGGGTAAAGAAGCGTTATACTGATCACTTCAGTCGCTAAACATGCGTTCTTTGTATTAACAGATGTGCAGTTAGTTTAGCACTAGCAATACCTGTTCTGCCTGTCAGGAGAAATGTGTATGTGGTGTATCAAGTACGGTCTAATCATTTAACTAGCGATATGGCTGGAGTTTCCAAATTCCTTGACATACTGAGTCGCGGTTTCGAGATCAGCCTTGGGCTATTTAAAGGACAGATTGCCTTGCATTGATTTCGAGCATATAAGGTGTTAGCTGCTCAGAAAGCAGTGGCAAACTATTGAACTAAATGTACCTAGTCAATCATCATCTGAAAATGCTTTTTAGACTATACCAGCACTTGATCCTCTCAGTGACTGATTATGGACTAGGACTGCTCATTGTCTCAAAGAGTCAGCTGGTGAGATTGGAGCGCATACAGAACGAAGCTATGCGGGATATTCTGGGATGCACCAGAAACACCCCAGTGGTGTGTATGCGGTACATCCTTGGTTTGCCGACTGTTGCTGGTAGGCTCAAGATGATGCAGGCTAAGGCATATCTGAGAATAGCTGCTGACACAGATAATCCGTTGCATGAGGCGCTGGACGCATTTACGGGCCAGCGACTCATAAGAGGGAAATCATGGATGACTCAGGCGGAGGATACGATCAAACAGGTGCGCAACTTGAAGAACATTAGGCGAGGAAGAGGAGTGGGTCAGAGTGCCAGCGGAGCAGTTAGACTTGTGCAGAGTTATAATCACATTGAGCCGGGAGTGCAGGGAGTGACCAGCAGGGACCACGGGAGTGGAAATCCAGCAACTAATTCAGGATAATGCTCGCCCGGGTGATGTTATTATCTACACAAACGGTTCGTTGTTGAGAGGTAGTAGAAGTGCCTGGGAGTTCTTGGCAAAGGCTAATGGTCGACGTTTGGTGCAGGAGAGCCTGGCATATGATACCACAACATCTAGCTTAAGAATGGAGGTGGAGGTGGAGGCAGTCAGTGCAGCTTTCCGATGGATGGAGAATACGGTACACACACACACATCGTGATTGTAACTGACTCAGAAAGCATGCTGAGTAGGGTGAGGACAGGCAAGCTTCGTGCAGAGTGGCTTGCTTCGCTTCGGAAGTCACGGGTGGCATGCATTGTCTTGATCTTTTCTCCGGGGCATGCTGGTGTGCTGGGGAATTAACAGGCAGACATATTAGCTGGCTCTGCAAAACTTGGTGGAGTATTGATGCATGATAAGGCAGACGTGGTTGCGGCCTTGTGGGAGCACGTGTACACCTCGGAGGAGCAAATGGATCACCATGGTCTGGCAAGAATGCGACAGCGAGGAGTGACGAGGGGATCTGGCCGATGCTCGACGCTTAGAAGAAAGGCGAGAAGCACATATAATCAGATTGCGACTGGTACTATTGGGGTTGGAACTCTTCGCTGGCTTCTGAGGATGGGGACGGAGTGATTATGGGAATGCCCCGAATGCTGTGATGTCGGTTCCTAAATCGAATCAATGAATCAATGAATCATCATCATTGTATGTCATGTCAATAAGCGTGGATGGATGATGATGATTATGATGATGATTTACTAGGTACTAGTCAATCGCGAACATAGATTAACAGATGGGATTGACTGCAACGCCCTGCAATAGACATACAACTAACGTTGTTATTAACCATTACACATATAAAGGATATCACATGGCTGTCGCACTCTGTTTAGAAGGACATAGGTGTAGACTAATCCGGTTTATGTGTACAAGATGTGACATAAATATAATTACAATAGGTTAAGGCAGTCATAGTACTGAATACTAGTTTCATATTATTAACTTGTCACAATAACACCTTTTCAATATCCAGGTTTGGCAGTATCTGACCTTATGAGTCTGATAACTCTCCTCTGGACAAATCTGTGCCATACACCAGCATTCAGAGAAGCAGATCTTCCTTTTGATGCAGTTGAAGTGCAATACCTAACATCAGGAATGCCTCACGCAACGTTCACTCGAATAACGGCGTGTATAACAGCGTGCATCACACTAGAAAGGTGTCTGTGTATATCAGCACCCTTGAAGGTTTGTGTTCGTCTATAGAATATCAGTGTCAGTGTTTATTTATTTCTCCAAAGTGAATTTTGTGTGCTGTTACAAGCTATTTTCTTTTTCAACCCACGCTTACTCCATGCTTCGTGTCCAATATTGTTCGAAAGTCATATCTATTTCCGGTGTAAATGTTCATTTAATCGGCAATTACATCTTGGTTCCTTAATATTTCCCATAACGTATATAAAATAGGGACAAACTGAGAAAGCTGATCGATTGTGATCTCTCTATATCCATTATAAGTGCCACACCTCGCTGTTTATTTTCTTTCTCTCCACCAGAATGGATTATGCTATGTTCTTGGGATGTTATAATGCCTATTCCCTTCTATCTGGTCTCACGAATACGTAGCATGTTAATGTTCAGTCTCCTCATTTCTATCTTAGTATCATCACATTTTTCATCCTTACTCATAGTTCTAACAACCTAAGTTCCCACTTTCAATGTTGGTAATCTGTTGCAGTCAGTCACTTGCTGTCGGCCTGGAGTGACCTCCCTTGTTCACATAACCTTTTTTACCAGGCGAGGCTGCTCCTATGAGACACCCATTTACGCCGTTTCTCTGGTTGTGTTTGTGTACGCATTCACATACATGTTTGTGGTATCATTGTATATGCAATTATGCTCATAAGTGCCTATTTGATGTAGTCACACGATTACAGTTTAGCCGCTGACGCTAAATGATCAGAACGTTAGCTTACCACTGCATTGGTCATCTATTGCAATCTCGGTGGCGAAACAGAGTTTCAAAACGTGGACTTGATAGCCTATAATGGATGGTAGAGGATATCATTGGAAGTCCACTCCGTGATCTTTATTTTTTATATCGACTTTTTATGTCGAGTTATCGATTATTTATACCCAGTGACGATTGGTCTATTGGCATTGGTCTATAGCCAGGGTTGTCCATGGGACATAATTTACATTGCGTGGTAATTTATGCAGGCTTGTCCATGGGAACCTGTTTTTCTGTCCCATCCAATGGTAATTTATACCTGTCCCATCCCATCCCTATACTATTCAGAAAATCCCCTTTTTTCACATGGAATTCCCATGGCCAAGCCTGTGACTAGAGAACAATCTAACAGTGTGCATCTAAGCAAGAAAATGATTCCTTTTAGGCGTATTTGTTGTTGTTGTGGCTAGTGTATATACTCAGTATGCCTTATCATGTAAAAAGGGATATTTTACTAGTTCTTTCACGCAACTAAGGGATTGGAAGATTCGTAAGACAAATAAAAGATGATGTCCCGTTTGAATCAAAACTAGCCCTTAACGAAATATACAAATTTGATGAGTATATTTGTTGGTACCAAGGAGAATCCTATTGAGGTCGTTGCATTGTTATGTTTTTCGCTGTATTCTACTAAAAAGTGGACACTGTTGATTTATTTTACATATTAGAAATACCCACTAAGTTAGTAAATACGTAGCATCAAATTAAATAGCATATTGATCTACCAAATTGAGTATATAATCGACAACATTATAGCGAATAATTACATCTGTCCGAATTGCTATATCCACATGTGTAACTGCATTATGTTCAACTGACTGTCATATTTTTTTTTTATTTTGAACACTTTGCATGCAGGTAAAGAACATCATTACTCCCACCAGAGTAACAGTTGTCATCATCTGCGTCTTCAGTACACTCATATTCAGTGTTTCACCTCTCTATATGGTTAATAGATTAAATATGAGGTTTGACGTCAAGAAAAACAGAACTCTACTTGGTCTCGTTCACGCAGAAAACAGCGTTCAAGTAGAAAGAGTATCTTTCGCCATTAACAATGTATGCATCCCCTTCACGGCATTCACTGTAATAATCACTTGTACAGTCATTCTGGTGATAAAATTACACCGACAAACACAATGGAGGAATAAATCAACGTCATCAGCGCAAGTCGACAACATTTCTACTAGAAACCAGAAAGTGGCTAAAATGGTCGTTATTATCTCAACGCTCTTCATCATCTGTTTCCTCCCAATTTGCTTTGGATTCATCACCGTTATGTTGCAACCGGAGTATTCTATTCAAGGCAAATACAGAAATAACCTTATATTGATTGGTGCTATTTGCTTATTTTTAGAATCAATAAATTCTTCTTGTAATATATTTATTTATTACATCATGAGTGGAAAATATAAAGCCACATTTCATCAGTTATTATTGCCACAAAATGCCATACATGCGAGGCGAATATGCGCAATAACACGCAGCAATTAAAACAGGCAGATAGAGAAACTTATATATCATATAATTTACAGAATAGATACAATACAATAGACTAAAATGCTAAAGGGATCAATACAACAGAGACCAAAGGAAATAATGCCAGGAATAAAGACGTTTGAGAAGAAGAAATACATAGCAGTGGCAAATCTACAATTGTCGGACATTAGAACCAACAAAAAAACAAAAAACAAAGATGAATATAACATAAATCGTACAGAATTATTACAATAAAGTAATGCAGAGGAATAGGCCCGGCTAAATAGTCAGTGTAGGGAGATTGAAGGATAATTTAGAAGATCTGCAATCTATGTACATACCGATACAGTAATTATCGTTCATTATAAAGTCTATAGCAGTGGTTCTCAACCTTTTTTGGCCCGTGCCCCCCTTCACCATATTTTCAGAACGTCATTCTCCCCCTTTCATATCAAGAATTTGGCCCGCGCTCCCCTTCACCATATTTTCAGAACGTCATTTCCCCCCCCCCTCCCCTTTTCACATCTCCTACCTAAAAATCCTCTTCCCCCCACACCTACACAATATACGTAAAAATGGAAGGTATGTCTAGACATACACATAAAACGTGATTTGTAGGTCTACTTACTTTATAAAATGAATTTTAGAAGGATGAGACGTGCATAACTGTAAAGTATGAAGGGAAAAGCAATATCAAGTAATCGGTTCTTGTATTAACGCGATCTTGAAATGATCTTCACCCCCCCCCCCCCCCCCTGGAAACCCTAAAAAGTCCCCCTGGTGGGGAATTCCCCACCGGTTGAGAACCACTGGTCTATAGCAAGCAATTGTTTGGAGAAAAACAAAGTAAAATAGTAATGGACAAATCACAAGATAGGTAATTATCGACATAATATTTAACAAAGTTAGTTATGCGATGACTATGTTAGAATAGAACCAAACAAGTGTGGTCAATGTAATAAACCAGCAAAATTAAGATAAAAACCAACAACTAAGGAAGACATACCCATTGTATCAGTGTGTAGAATATTTGTCAACTCATTGATAGATTGGTATGTAGCACATGCGCCTGCTGGCCAGTAGTCACCATTTAGAGTTCACATGGCAGTGTAGTGTTAACATTGACCTCGACTACGAGATCGACTAAGACTAAACTGGAAAAGAGGAAATGTGTTGGGAAGTAAAGACATTTATTTTCTCATGTCATATTTACATGACATTGTAGTCAATACCAGCATTTTTGTAGCTGCTGTTGATGTCTTGGAAAGTTTTACGTTCAGTAAAGAAAGACTAATAAAGTGATACTGATCACATAACACCTTGAATGTCATATGGGCTATAACCCTTAAGCGGTGTAAATTTGATCCTTGATTGTTTTAAAGTTGTGATCGACACCGTGAATCCTGTCCATTTGATTTAAATAATATATTGGAACAGTCATTATATAATATATTATAAGTCGGTCATGTCGGTTTGTCTGCATGTGTCTGCCTGTTTGTCTCGATATATCACGTTCCATATGTGTATAAATTAATACATCGTCTTAACTGGTATTAACAGTTAAACAGCCTGTGGAAGAAACATTGCCGATGTAGGTTTATTATCATTGTGTGTTTATGTAATGCGCGGAATCTTATTGTTTAAATCCCAAAAGGCATTTTCTTTCATGTGAAATTTCAGTACCGACTTTGTGCACTTCTCTTGTTTCTGAGAACTGACTGAGAAATCTGCATTAACATCCCCTTAGAAGTAGTACTTTGCTTTCGAGTCTTCACCAAAATTGACATGTTAGATGCAAGGCTATTCATGGTTCAGACCATACGGGCATCAAACCATCAGAGGTACAACTGAAACATGCAAAGGATTCAACAGTCAATCCAATACTGTATCCAACACTCCAATACTGTGGCATGCCTCTTGGGTGTTTTTATCAATATATAGAGCTAATAGAAAAAAAAAATGTTTTGCATATCCTTTACAGGACATCGCTGTCAATATCAGCATCTTTCCGCTGATTGTTGATTTCTTGGCAAGATTATGCTCAGTAGTTTGTCATTGAAATAGTTAGAAAGGATACCGACAAGACAAAAACGATGAACGACACAGAACAAACTGACCGACGTTGACAGCATCCTTTAATCCTTTCTTCACGAACCAGATTATTTTTTATAACGTTGCTACAATATTATACAGTGTAACACTTCCAATATAAGTATGAACTAGAATTACGAAGTAGTAACTTTACATAGCCGGTCTCCGTGGCGAAAGGCTTGTGAACGCGGTTCGTGAGCCGCTTACCAGGCGATCGAAACGCAGCCACAACCAATGTGTGCAGCAGACCGTGTCGCGTTGTGTTATAACGTGGTGGTATGGGATTCGGTCGTTCAGAAAGCAATGGCAAACTACTGTACGTAAAATTTGCCTAGTACATCAACAGCAGCTGAAAAATTCTGGTGTTGATTGCAACGTCCTCCAATGGATATGCAACATTAAAAAAAAATACTGATAGTTTGCATTAATGAATGAAACTAACTCTTCAATTAAACCACTCTGACATTTGAAATGCGTTGCCTTCGCACACTGTGTATGTAAAACAATAAGCACACCTTAAAGGTGTGTTGACAATGTTGCGCTAGTCCAACATTCGCACAGAAGCATGGGGTATCGAACAGTGATATGGTCGATAGCAATCGATAGTTTAGGCTGTGTTGGCATTACCGCGACATCTCTAATCATGCATGTACACATTGCTAAAACGCATGGGGATACTCATGTTGCAATGCCGTTCGACATGACATTACAACATACTTATTGGCAAATTAGTTTAGGAAAATCAACTTTCCATCTTTCGAAAATAGTTATGGTATCTAAACAATAGAAATATTCTTTGTCGAAAATATGTCAAACTGTAACAATGTAATCAATCGTCGGCTAGCATATTATGTGTATAAGACCTTAATTAATATTCGGATTATGTGTTCAGAAGAATTATTTGTTCCACACATGTTATCACGTGGCTGTGTATATTGTGTAATTAGTCATCATCATCATCGTTCCCTTCTGCAGTCAAGCGTCGTGAGAAGGAATAATTGGCGTTCCAGCGATGGATGGCACTGGATAATGTCATTTCATGTTATTATTGTACAATGGCTGATGTCGTGAATCCATTTTCGTCTCAGGCGTCATCTTGCTCTCGTCGCAGATGATCTTTGATGTAGGGCCAGTGCTAGTAGAATTATTACACAAGCAAAAACATCATTGCAAATGAGTTGATTGCTCAAAATTACTTCGGCAACTGTAATCAGTAATTTAAATATTTCTCAAAGAGATTCATGAGCAAAGACGACTTATCACAGTCACCTGAAAAAGGAATCAACGTTTTTTTTTTTTTGTTTTTTTTTTGTTGGGGGGGGGGGGGGGGAAGTTGGGGGTTGTTTTTATATTGCGGTTTTAATAGAAATTAACAATCAACTACTGTAGCAACGGAAATATGACAAGGATGCATTTCATCGCTATGTATGTTCAAGATCTATGCAGCTTATATAATGAGAAACGTCAATAATTCTAACGCTAGAATGAATTTTCAATCAGTCAGCTGCCGTCTCCACAATGCAAGGGACCTCCAACACTGTCTGTCTTTCGACTTGACTGTACATTCTGTCAGACTGGTCTTCGTCCATCTCTTGACGTTAACTTCCCTCTTGTGTCGTTGTCTACATCTTGCTCGCTTGCCCTCATCCTTGTCCTCCAGTATGGTCTTATAAGTGTTATGTCTTTTAACGTGGCCGAAATATTTCACTTGCCTCTTTATTTTTAATTTCTTTCATCAACTCTCTTTTCATTCCCCGTTTCTCTAGTCTCGAGCATCTGTATTTGATGTTTCTTTCCTGTTTCCTTGAAATACGAACATATTCTTCTGCATATCCACATCTACAGGGCATCTATTCGACTTTCTAGGTGCTTTCAATGTCCAGGCTTCAGCGCCATACAATAGTGTTAAATATCCGTAACATTCGACAATTCTATTTTTTTATGCATTGTTAATATCTCTAGATGGTAATACTGATTTCATGCTTTTGAAAGCATTTTTAGCTATTAATATTATCTTGCTGATTTCTATTTTACTTCTGCCGCCATCTGTTATTACGTGTCCAAAATAGGAGAAATGTCCAATTAGTGGCAATCCAATTGCAGAACTTCTATATGCAGTTTTTAATCGCATATATGATTTTGGACATGTTATGCTAGATTCATATGTTATAGCCTGATCGGTTACACATGGCGTGATGTGATCGATGTCAAAGCGACCACTTTACTTCTCAAGACATTTCCTGGTTCCCATTTTTCACTGGGAGCCAAGTCGAATCGGTAGCCAAGTAAGATTTTGGGGAGATCTGCTTCGATGAGTATTCAAACTGAAGACCACCGCTGATTGGAGTAAATAACACAGTCCTCTCCACACATTGTGTATCATCATCATGTCTCTCCTGAGATATAATGAAATACACAATCGTTTGTCAACTGAAACCACACAAATTATGCCCACTGACAAACTTATATACCAATCAAAAATCGCAATCAACATTAAGACATTGAAAATGCAACTCACTGTCAATAACTGGTCAGCGTAACTAACAATTATTGTAACCTTTCACAAGAAATCAGACGGAGCCATTCAGATGCTATCGGAGAACACCACCATGAAACCCATTAAAGTAATATTCTTGCGAACCTGTACGTACCTGTGGCTACATAGGTCATGGACCGTTTCGGAATCACTGAAGACCAAAAGCAAGGACTTTGAACTTAAATTTAGACAAAAGGAAAATATGAATCAACGCCGCATGGTATGGGCTTTAAAAAGAAGAAACAGAAATAAGAAGAAAAATAAACCGAGACAAGGAATCATGTATTTAATTACTAATTACTTCAATTTAAAAAAAAAAAAGAATAAAAAAAAAAACAATACAAATTACTTCAATTACTAATTACTACGCTTCAATTGCTAATTATATCAGTCCTGTGAGAGAATAACTGGCGTAACGTAAATCTAAATTTACTACTCATCTTGAAATAAATAATAATTTTAACAGATGAATTTATTGATTCTAGAAGAAAACCAAAAGCGCCAGTTACTATAAAATTGTTCCTATATTTACCATGGAGCGAAAACTCTGGTACTAAAACCACGGCGATAAAACCAAAACTAATTGGGAGAAAACAGACGATGAACAATGTAGAAATGATAACCACCATCTTAGATACTTTCTGGTTTCTAGAGGTCATACTGCCCGTTTGTTCTGATGTTGTCGATGTCATTCGCCACTGTGTTTTCCTCTTTAGTTCTACTACAAGAATCAAGGTGCAGCAAATGACAACCGTGAAAGTAGTGAATGGGATAAAAACGTTGTTAATAGGAAAAGACACACGTTCAATTTCTCTGTTGCCTACATACACAAGTCCAATTATGGTCCTGTTTCTTCTCACGTCGAATCTCTGGCCCAGCTGAGCGACAAAATAGAGGGGAGCAACGCTGAATATTAGAATAATGAAGAAGCTTATGATGATGATGCAAACTCGTCTAGAAGTAAAAATACTCTTCACCTGTGGAGGAATTACAAACAGAATATGTCAACCATTTGTGAGAAACGTGTTTGTTAGATGATCTTTACAGGACGTCGCAATCACACCCATCATCTGTGTTGTCTTTTTCTAATTTTCAAGGCTGTTTTACCAAGTTTAACTAGTCTTTCATTTCTTTCTGGGCCGTCTGAAAGTACTTTTTTTTATGACTGGCACCTTGCCGTTTTGACAGACGCTAGTTTGCAAAATGAAGTTATATTTCTCCATAATACAAAGCCTGGCTGAATTTATAGACCATGTGTTGCCCATGCTGCATGATACTTCTCTCGGCATGCCTAGTTTACTGCAGAGGAAAGGTAGCACCAACACGTCTGGAACAAGACAACCTGCAGAAGCTGCCCGATCAGCAAAGCAATAATCTAACTGTCCGCCTGTCGGATCTTCCATCCTAGACCAGTTCTCGACCAAGGCTTAGGGCCTGGTCTGTCCTGTCATGACGTTTAGTCTTTAGGTTGCATTTCCTTGATCCAGGGTAAGCCTTTTACCCCCTCAATTGCACTCCGCCGCCCGAAGCCATTATAACCTTGTGCAAAACAATGTAATGCTGTCTTCTCTCAGATCGCCTGCGGCTGACTTCATCACCGATATGTAAGGCGCCACAGATGTCGACATTTGTGTAGAGATATGAATCATGTATATCTGTATGGATTGGGGCTGTTCACAGTATTACAGGAATATCAGATGAAACTAGAGAGCAAATAGAATGGAACTACACGGGTAATCCGGTGATGCTCAGGAACACACATGCAGTTTGGATTCTATACACCCTAGCTTGACCAACGATTTCGGACAGGCCCAAAATATCGCAGACTAATTCATATTTCCTAGCCACTGCAAGCTAGGAACTCCCCCCCCCCCCCTCCCCTGCATTAAGCACTGTAGAGTGTTCAGGACCACATCTGATAGGAGGACAACCATGGATTGTTCAGGCAGAGGATACAACCAAAGAAGTGTGCACGCTTGAGAATAGTGGTAAATAGGAATTGTGATCAGAATGCTAGAGGACAATACATAATTGTGCAGGGTCATATTAACATTGAACTGGGAGTACAACAGTTGGCTGGCATGCTGGGCTGAATGGGAGGTGCTACAGTTGGGAATGGAGGCGGTGTTGCGCTATTTGTAGGACAAACATCACACACATGTTATGATTGTTATTCACAGAGCATGCTGAGAAAAGTGAAGGCACGCATGCGGTTTCCCATGCTTCTCTTCAAAAAGTAAAAATAGGTAGCATCTAATAGATATTTTTCCCCGCAAAAATGGTGTTTTGCAGACTAACAGATTGACAGTCTGCACTACAAACTAATGTACTTTTGTTTGATACTGAAAATATAGTCAAGGGCCTTTGGGATCATGTGCATAGTGGCCTAGATCAGATAAATCAATTTGGTCTAGAGAGAATGGAGCTGGCTGTTGAAGGTGAGGATGAAACCTATATGGGAATAAACCGAGTTTTGTGATGTCGGCTTCGTGACAAAGGGTTTTAGGACGTAGTTCGTAATCCCCCATAACGCGTTCAAAACACAGCTATGGGCAATTTGGCAGCAGACCGCCCGCGAAGGATTTTTATTAAATGGCATGGGTGCCGATCGTTCTTAAAGCAATAGCAATCTACTGAAGGTAAACATGCCCAGGTATCACAAACAGCCTAAGAATTATGGGGTTGACTGTTACGTCAAACAAAGGATGTGCAACTAACTAACGTTGCAATGTCGGTTCCTGACTCAACTGGACTCAGCTGATTTTAATGTAAACACCGTACATTGATACGGAATAAAATAGTTGTTTAATCAGTGACAGAACACAATTACTTTATTCATTCATTCATTGGTTCATTCATTCCATGTCCTTTACAGACTTTGCTGCCATAGCAACCATCCAGGAAACTTCTAGGTCAGTGGTTCTCAACCTTTTTTTGCCCCACTTCACCATATTTTCATAACGTCATTCCCCCCCTTTCGTATTTCCTACCTAAAAATCCCGTCCCCGCCCCTGCACAGTATACGTAATAATGGAAGCTAAATTTAATAGCACATACTAAAACAAGTCTAGACATCCACATAAAATATGATTTGTGGGTCTACTTACTTTATACATTGAATTTTAGAAGGGTGAGACGTACAATACCGTACAGTATGAAGGGAAAAACAAAATCAAGTAATCGGTTCTTGAATTAACGATCTTGAAATAATCTTAATTCCCCCCCCCCCCCTGGAAATCCTAACACCCCCCCCCCCTTTTTGAGAACCACTGTTCTAGGTCATAAGCAAGATGTCTCGCATGTGATACACCCATTTGGAGATAATCCGCCACATCCTGTACCCATCTTCCTTTTGGCCTTCCTCTTCCTCTCTTCTCAGGCATATACCCCTCCATTATTATTCTCTCTAAACTTTCGTGACGTTTCAACGGATCAACAGATTTAAATATTCTTTATTTTATCGTCTTTAATAGCCAACCTTCTTCAACATTCAGATTTTATCGTATGGATGAATTTGTTCTTTTATGTATCCAAACATATTATTTGAACCGTTCTATAACATTTATTATTCAAAGGCATTTATGCGCTGTTCTGCTTGTTTGGTAAGTGTCCAGTTCTCACAGGCGTATGTTGCAATGGAAAAGACGCATGCTCTTACAAATCCAATTGTTGTGGTCCGTCTGTCCCACGATACAATGTATTCAGTTGTTTTAGCTTTTGAAGAGCAATACCTATTCGTCTTTTACTTTCCATAATTTTGTCACAATTTTTGGTAATTAATGACCAAGGATACTTTTCCACCTCTTGAAATTCTTCTCCATTAATATAAATTTCTTTATCTATAGTAGTTGAACCTGTATGCATTATCTTTGCTTTTGTTATGTTATGAAATGAGTTGCGACGTTCACTATGCTTTTGGGTTGAGGTTATTAGTGTTTCGATACCATTATGTGATGTGGATAGCAATCATGTACCATCAGGATATAAAATCTCTGGCATTTCATGACCACCGATAATTAGGACATCATAATGTTCCATGGTATATCATCTCTGATATTTCTCGTTATATTTTCGGCGCACAGGTTAAACAACTACGTAGGAGATACATCACACAGCCCTGACGGACTCCTTGCTTGATGTCAAACCAATCTGATATCTCACCGTTTTTATGAGTTGTACTACATGTGATGAAAAGCTTAGTTTCGTCATGATTGTCCTAAGTTTATGATATCATACACCGTCAAACACATTTGGATAATATACAAAACATGAGAATAGGTTTACATTAATTTCGTTACACTTCTCAATTATTAAACGCATGTTCTGCATGTGGTCTATTGTCCCTCTTCCTTGTCGTAATCCAGCTTGAACCATGAACAATGTTAATAGCTTTTTCCATTTTCTTACGAAGTCTTTCCATTATGATGTTTAGTAGAATTTTAATTACATGACTGATCAGGGCAACAGTTCTATAGTTGGTGCATAACTTCAAGTTACCCTATTTGGTATTGGGATGAAGACAGTTCTCTTTCAGCCGTTTAGCCATATACAATATGTCCATATATTTTTACATAATGCATGATATATGTGTATGCTTTCTTCTCCTCCTGCTTTAATTAGTTCAACTGGTATCTCATCATATCCTGTTCATTTACCATTCTTCAGGTTCTTTATTGGGAAAACAATTTCATCTAACGAGGGTACAGGTTATGTCTCTGCTATCATTTGTTCATCTGTCTCATTCATATCCTCACTTTCATTCATATCATGCATTCCACTGTCTTATTCCTTCAATCTTGCTGGAACGTTTCTAGATTCTGTTAGGGTATTTCCCAAATTGTCACATATACCATTTAATTGAGGTTGAATATTTCTTGTCAATAACTTCATTTCTTTGAACATTTCGTAATCTCTTTCGTTGTTAATTATATTGCTCTAATCTAGTACAATAATCTTGAATGTACTGGTTTTTGTACTTGCTTATGTTCTTTCTTATTTCTCGTGTTAAAGATGTATACTTCATCCCCCCGTTATCTGTTTCTTTTCTTTCTGTTTCAGTTCACTTCCTTTTTTAAAATTAATTTTAACATGGCTGATGTAATTAATGGCTTATGTTGCTTTTTTTTGGTCGGAATAAGATCTTTGGCTGCTGTTATAAAGATATCTCTAGCTTGTATTGTCAATTCATCAGGTGCTATTTCTTCTTGTATAGTCATCAAGATCTCAAATCTATTCTTCACTTCTACATTGTATGCATCTGGTATTTTTGTGAGATCAAATCAAAGTGGCCTTGATCTTCTGGTAAGCTTTTTGATTTTTACTTTCACATCTGCTTCTAATAACTCACACAGTCTACTCTTCGTAGATGTTGTGCTGATGTTATGCTTGATCTAAGTTTTCTTTGTATTAAAATGTAATATATCTGGTTCCTGGTGGTTCAAGCTGGATTTAGACAAGGAAGTGGAACAAGCCATCACATACTCAACATGCGTTTATTAATAGAGAAGTGCAGAACATTTAAAGAAAACCTGTTCTCATGTTTTGTGGATTATTCAAAGGCATTTGACTGTGTACAACATCAGAAACTTTGGGAAACCATGAGGAGTATGGGCTTTCCATCACATGTAGTACAACTCATTAAAATGCCCTATCTAGACTAACAAGCAGAGGTTAGAATAGATGGCGAGACATCAGATTGGTTTTACATCAAGCAAGGCGTCCAGTTGTGCTGTATGGCTCTGAAGCCTGGAGTACAACGAAATGAGACGAAGCCTTGCTACAAACCTTTGAGAACAAAGTTTTAAGACGCATCTTTGGACCCATGAGGGATACACAAAGTGGAGAGTGGAAAAGAAGAAGTAACAAAGACATTTATGACCTGTTTAAGTCCCCGCTAATCACTGGTATAATGAAGGCTAATAGACTACAATGGCTGGGGCATATAGAAAGAATGGAAGGTAATAGGGAAACAAAACTCGCTTACACTCAGGAAATAAATGACCGTAGCCCTCGAGGTAGACCAAGAAGACGGTGGAGAGATAATATCAACGACTGGCAAGAGAAGGTCAACCAGAGAGACGAATGGAGACGGATTGTATCTGCAGCAAAGAACCTCAATGGCTCGGAACGCTGAAGAAGAAGAAGAAGAAGAAGAAGAAGAAGAAGAAGAAGAAGAAGAAGAAGAAGAAGAAGAAGAAGAAGAAGTCGTCCGTCAGGGCTGTGTGCTGTCACCCTATTTGTTTAACCTGTAAGCCGAAAATATAATGAGAAATATCAGACATGATATAACCAGGGAGCACTATGATGCCCTAAATATCGGTGGTCGTGAAATACAAGAGATTCTATATGCTGTTGATACAGTATTGCTATCCACATCACAGAATGGTATTAAAAGCTTAATAACCTCAACCCAAAGAAATAGTGAATTTCACAACTTGTATCTTCACATAACAAAAACAAAGATAATGCATACAGATAAAACTACTATGGAGAAAGACATATATGTTAATGGGGAAAGATTGGAGGTGATGGAAAATGTTGAAATTCGTGGGTCAATGATTACCAACAATGGTGACACAATGAAATAAATTAAACAGCGACTATCAATTGCTCTTCAAAGACTAAACCAACTGAATAAATTATGGAGTGGGACATATAGAACTACAAAAATTAGATTTTTAAGAGCATGCATCTTTCCCATTGCAACATACGCCTATGAGACCTGGACACTTACTAAACAAGCTGAACAACGCATAAATGCCTTTGAATACAAATGTTATAGACCGGTTCTAAGAATATCTTGGGTAAAGAAAAGAACAAATAAATCCATACTTCAGGAGCTAAATATTCAAGAGGGTTGGCTATTAAAGACGATAACACAAAGAGAATTGAAATATGTTGGTCACTTGAAAGGTCATAAAAGTTTGGAGAGAACTATAATGGAGGGGTATATGCCTGGGAAGAGAGAAATATGAAGGCCAAAGAGAAGATGAGTGCAGGATGTGGCGGATGATCTCCAGATGGGTGTATCGGTCGCGTGACATCTTGCTTGTGATCGAGAAGTTTTCCGGAAGGTTGTTATGGGAGCGAGTTTCTGCTAAAGACATGCTACTGAATGAATGAATGGATTAGCTTTGAACCGGTCAATCGCATTCGAAAGTTCTTCGCAACAATAATCCTAGAAACCCATCCCCGTTGACTCTGGGTGCTAATTGTTTGGTGACGGTATATGAATCACTACCATGTAGTAGAACATAGTATGTGTACCATTCTGTGTCATTACTATCTTTCCGACATTCAATGGCAGTATATTATTGTGCAAAATACTGTTTATTTTCTTAACAGCGACATTTGCTAGGTCTGTGTTGCTTCTAATGTGTTACGCACATCAGGTTATACCAAGTCCAAAATGGGCAGCAGAAAATCTCATGGGTACTAAATACGTCCCGTGTAATATTGGCTAAGTCAATCTTCGAATGCAGACTGGTTTAAAAATATAAGCCTACCTTAATATATCCTTTCTATACCCAATACACGACTCTGCTTTGCCTTGTTTAAGTATGCATATTTTGTAAATATTTTCTCTTTTACCACCCTTTCCTCTGATTCAAATTGTGTTGTCCTCTTGTACTTTCATTGGTGTGGTTATCTCTGTGTCCTCCCATTGTTCATTTCCCATTATGTGTGACTGTTGTCACTAAGTTGTCAAGTTTTATTTTCATAAAGTACTGAATTGTTTATGTTACTCTATGTTACCAATGCCAAACCTGGACAATAACATAAAAAGAGAAAAGAAACATCACAACAACAGAAATGAGATTCCTGAGAAAACTACTCAATGTATCAAGAAGAGATAAGATCAGAAATGAAGAAATCAGGACTAAAGTGGGGGTTATAGCTGCACTAGATTTTATTAGATGGCAGCAAGTCAAATGTTTCGGCCATGAAAGTAGGTTACCAACTAACAGTATACCACAACAAGCAATGGTGTACAGATAAGAGGGAAGCAGAGGAAGAGGCCGACCAGGTAAACGATGGACGTAGGGAATAACAGAGTCCATGGGAATTTCGATACAAGAAATCTATAAGCGGGCACTCTTCCGCTGTTCATACTTCACCAGGACCCCACAAGGTACGAGAGAAACATGCTGAGATGAGATGAGATGAGATGAGACTGTATTTTTAAAAATCTATATTAAAATAAAACATTGTCTGTTCGCGACTTATTCCTCTAATCAGTTTACGCTGGCCATTTCTTTAATGGTCGACTGTCTCATTGGTTATTTCAGTCCGCCAACACCATTTGTTGTTAAACAAAATAAATATCTATAACGGGAAGCAAGATATGAAGACACGTAAACAGCCACAATCGAATTGACAAGTCATCAGGTACCTTTAAAGGTGCCGCTATACATAAGCACCGCTCAAGTGTGATGAATGCTGTGATACAAGCCGTGATTCGTGTAAATGTTGTATGTGGCATCCCCGCTGTCAAATATTGAACCTCAACCGTGTCAAATGGTAGGTCTGCATCACTGAACGCTGGTGCATTACAGATGTTAGTCCAGATAAGCGTTGACAGACAGCCCAGGTCAGATATTGCCAAACCTTTACAATAAGAATACATACGATATGTTGTCATTTGCGTCTATTTTATGTAATTTTGGGTAAAGTTGATAACTACATAATTACTTCTTGAAAATATAGCCTGAATTTTGATTCTACAGAAATAATGTCTATACCACACCTAGCAGATCCTATGCTTACATCTTTATCCTGCTATGATTGCTAATCTATCTTAAGTGAAGATTATCCCACTATCATCTGCATTTTGAATGCAGAAAAATCTGTTCACTCTAACTTCATATCTGAACCAAGATGATGCTCTAGAATTAAAGAACTGTCTTTACTAGACATTTAGTGAACGCTTGTGTACTTAAGGGTGCATTTTGTTAATTCACAACTGTTGTACTTTTACATATAGTGTGTGAATCATGTGGTAACCTGTTTAGTGAATATGCATGGGGAATTGGTGTGATGTTCTTTCATGAGTATAATCTCGTAGAGACGAGAAGTGGATGCCTTATATATTCAGATAACTTGTCGCATCGGCATATCATGTTCGCAACGCCCATTTGTAGGGATTGCCTAAGTGACTATGATTTTATGTTCAGTTGAATGGTGCAGTGTTTGATGCTATAAGAAGAAGATATTTGAACCCCCTCCTGCTACAAGATGGAAATGGGTAGAGGGTAGAACCATATTCCGTGAGTGATTACTGCATTATTCTAGGTGGGAAGATTATATGTGTTCTCTCATATGTTTGGGTGTTTCCCATGTGCCGTGAGAGTATGTATTTCGTGGTGTTTTTGTCTTGTATTGGTCGTCGTGTCTTATTGTTACATTTTACAGTCACGAAACCCCAGACGAACGTACGGCTAGGTTAAGGTTACAGGCAATCAATAGATACTCCCCTCCTTCCTCCCCCCTCGCCAATCGGGGTTAAGGACAGCTTAATTATCAGAGAGGTAAAGGTGGGGAAATGTCATTCCCCCCCCCTGTATTTTTTTTATATTCTCTGTGTGTGGTTGTTACAATGACCACTGATCTACTGTCAAGTGTAAATCGAATTCTTTTATTTTTCCATCTAAAGGCCCTGAAGGACAGTGCGAGAGGATACTTGGCCTATATAGTATGGTAAACCGAGGGAATCAAAGCCATACTTTATGTGGAGGAATTGATTCAAATTTCCACTTGAAGAAAAAGGGACGCAACTAATCTTATAATTTCCCACGACGGCTGTTAAGTCTAATCGCGGTTACCCCCTTTTGCATTTCATGATTTCTAGCATTTGTCAAGCAAATCTATAGAAGTGAGGTGGTTTCGACAGTGGGTCCTACCTACCACAAAATGCCCCTGGAAGAGAATTCGTGCGCTGTACAGCTTAAGACAAGATCTTAGTACAGTATAGTGGAACATTGACCACTACTATCGTCTGCAGAAGCTTCGGACTGATCTCTTAATTTACTGTATGTTGTTGGAGGACTCAGTTCTATATGTGTCTGGAACAGAGACGGCACTCCTAAATTGTATCCACGTCATACAAGACATGTTTGGATCCTACCTTTGCCGATATCGAAGAGTAACGGCCTCACACGTAATTGGATTTGCCGCTCGGATAACTTCAGCCAGCAAGTACAGAAAGAAATTACTTAGTCCGAACTTCACGAGCGAATAGCATTCGAGCTAACCAGCACTTTGTAGCCTTACCATTTTTGAGGCAGACGCACTTTCTCGCAAAACATCCCCAAGTAAAGGTAGCCCAGAGGAAATATGCCGACATCATCATCATCATCGGATATCCATATAACAGGAACAAGTCTTAGACAGTGCTTACGTCTGTCTGCTTTGTTCCACCTGCAATTGGATTACTCCACGTTATTCCAGCATCCCCATTTCTTATAGATGAGTCAGCCAGAGGAACTATAGACAATGATAGATTTATTTTTAAGGTCCATCATGAATGGGATAAACGTATCACTTCATCATCTATGGGAAGCTTTATAGCAGAGACAGTGTCGTAACGATGTATTATGTTTTCATAATGGAACTTAGGTTCAGTGGATTATCAAGCTCTGTGTGGGGTGACAGGACCTAGTTATTGAGTTACATGATTTTCCGATCAAAAGGATTTAGTTAGGAGAACGATCTAAGCCACAACCGGGTACCAAGGGAATTGACTATTTTTCGTATTTAGGAAAGGTTTAATACATGTAATATGTTTTATGTGATAACATAGATTACTGTATACATGATAAATGGTTATTCTTGAGGCAAAACCATTTCAGACATTGGTATTTATTTTTTGTGGGAAAGTGGTTGTGGGGTAGGTGTGTGCACGGGTGTGCTACACTGAGGATGGTTTATATTGTTATCATGTTTTGTTGATTTTAGAAATGTAGAGATTTTGAGTTCCCATAACTCATTGTTATATCTACATTAAAAGCTATAGTTAGGACCAGGAGTTGTTGTTACTGTATTGTGAAGGTTGTTACAACGTAACGTTGGTGTAGTGATATCTGTCATTTGTTTATTTAAAAACTGTGAGAGTTAATGTGGGGAGGTCGAACGTACGTGGCCTACTAATTCAGATAGAGGATATTATTCCCTTGAAGGCTATGGCAACTGACCTGACTCTCAATATCTTCTCCAGGAGATTAGTCTTATTATTGTGAACTGGACTGGTATCTACTTCTGCCAGGACCTATCCTTATGAGGAATAGAGCCTTAAGTCTAGTTGTCTGGAGAATACAACAAGGAAGAGAACTAAAATAACTTATCTCAAATCTCGAATCCAGGCACCATATACCCCTAGGCATAACATTCATATATTCTATACAAATATCCTCACCCCCCCCCCACCCCCACAATTTCCTTAGACCACCAATTAACCCAATGTATATAAGTATATAATATACTACTTAGCGAAGATATGTACATACTGTCAACAGTATCGGATTGAGTCTACACATATTGGTTGCCGTGACTAATAGGCCGTTAAGATATTTAACATATTGTATAACGTGTATATGTGTCCATTTCATTAGATCCCTCAGTGCCCATTTACCATTTGACATGCTGACACCCAGGCCAGGCAGCCAAAACAATCACAACAATCAGTCTGTCGATTTATTTCACAATTGCAGACATAACGTGTACATTACCTAACAGACTGACGTTGACCGAGTCTTTAAATCCCTGCTTGATGAAACAGATAATAATAATGATGTTAGCTCCAATCCCAACAAGATCAACTACTTGGCCCATAATTGCATAAAACATCCACTGGATAATCACTGTCACTTCATGGCTTAGATGCATGTCAGATGCAATGTCCTCACTTAGGACAACAATTAATACGTCTGATAGGCTTGAATTAACGTACTTCTTCATCTTTGTGTAATCTGACCTTCTGCAGATACCAACTTACGTTTGCAACTAATCGTCTGTGAGGAAGTGTAATAAAAGAACAGTATAAGAGAATGTGTCTACAGACAAAAGATGCAATGGTTAATAGTTAGTACATAATCAATATTTCAGCATTCACAGTTCAACCGTTGATACTGAGTTTCATTAGTAAATGTCTCATAATGGTGACGCGGATAAATCAGTTAACACAATTGTAAAATCATCTTTGCTAGAAATCCCAAATTCAAAAGCCTGAATCCTTAAAATTTATGTTACCGGGTGTTACAGTGTGAGGTCAATCTAGAGCTTGTCGCTTCGAGCGGCAGCTATCTTCTGCAGTTTGTGTTTTTGTTGACGAACCCCGTAGTTTCAGGTTTTTAAGGCATGTACGACTATATGCTCAAAGGAGTCGCTGTGGCATACTGTTTTGAGCGCTTTCCTATCAAGATGCTGTTCTGGGTTCGATCCCCAGCTGAGGGATATTAAATTGTTTTTTCCCGATTATTATGGCTCTAATATCTCGCAAGCCCCTGAGAACAGAGCACCAGTCAATTTTCAGAATGAACTTAGAATGTTTAGGAGGAACAGCGGAATATGAAATGAACTAGCTAAGACATCTCCATATTTTACTTACATTATATGAAGGCCTAACACTTCACATTCAATGTCATTATTTGACTACGTTAACATTGAGTTTTCACGAGGTTAAGAATGTGTAGCTATTGGTCACATATTTACAATCCTATATGCCAGCAACACAATTATTCTGAGAATGGTGCAATACACACTGAATGAACGACTTGGGTGCTGATTGCCTTACGTTATTATGACCATGGGAGTGATAACATGCCATGCTCAGTCCTGATCTCTAGACCCAGGAAAGTTAAAGCTGGGAGAGCGCGCCATACCTTCCGGTATGAGTGGACCGATTGCCTTCTTGGACGCCTCTGACAAGGTGCATGCAACATGACTGTTAAAACTCCCTTTTTGCAGCCCCCATGGTGGACCCAAGAAGTAGACCATGCTTGGAAAGCTAAGAGAGCTGCAGTGAAGCGGCTAAAGAAAGTACGACAGACACTTCGAAGCTCACGAGAGGAAGTGGACACAGCGGAAATTGACAAGAAAGACAAGGTGGAGGTTGTCAAGCGCTGTGCTGCAGAGGCCAAAAAGGCAAAATGGGAATGTTTCATAAAGGAGATTGGAGGGGATAAAACACTGCAAAAATTCTGGAAACTGCACAGGCAAATGCAGAGAAAAGATCGGCCGATGACAGTGGGAACAATCTATAGAGATGATGGTGTGCGCGTGACCACAAAGAGAAAGGGGAGGCGTTTCTCCAGACATATTTAGAGCAGACCAATCATAATGATGCGGACACCAGGGATGCAGTTAGAGAGGAGCTATCTGGCACCACGAAGAATATGCAGTATGAAGACATCATACAGGTGGAAGATGTTAAACACATATTGAAAAAGGCAAAAGACACGGCACCAGGGCCCGATGGGGTCAGGTTTGGCCACATGAAGGGTTTGAGCGAAGCAGACCTGGAGGAGATGACCGACTCCTTTAACCAGAGCATAAGGACAGCATCAGTACCGCAGGATTGGGTTCATAGCTATTTCATCCCTCTCCCAAAACCATTCAAGGATCAATCAAAGCTTAGCGACCTTATGATCATCACCCTTCAAAATACATTTTGGGAAGGTTTTAGAGAAGATATTCGCTGTCAAGCTGCATGAATTTTTGGAAAGCGGGAAGCTTCTTCCAAGAGGCCTGGGGAGCTACAGGCCAGGAAAAGATACCTGGTCAAATGCAGCCACTTTTGCCTTTGATGTTTATGAGGGGTTCCAGCGTAGACAGGAAACGATGGCGGTTGCGCTTGATCTCGAGGATGCGTACAAATAGAGTCCGATATGATATTTTGATTACCGCACTGATGGAGAAGGGGGTCAATCCCTGGTTGGCGAACTGGATAGCAGCCGTCCTGCACTCTCGACGGGTTTCTCTCCGTCTGGGCACATGGACCTCAGAGCCACATATGTTAACCCCGGGACTGCCACAGGGATCTGCAGTCACACCGGTGCTATTTAATGTGTATACGAGCAAGATTGCAAACCTAGAAGCACCAGGGGTTGGAAGAATACTAACATTTGCAGATGATATTCTTGCATATAGGCAGGGGAGAGATAGGGAGCAACAGCCCAGGAGTTACAGGCGACAGTAGATAAAGTGAATGACTGGTGCACAGAAATGAGTGCTGTCATCCACCCGGAAAAGACGGCTGTTTTGTGGTGCTCTCTGGACAACAGGATTGTAAGAGCTGATGTCCCAAGCCTCGGGATAGATGGTAGAAATGTCAGCAGAGAGAACAAACTGAAGTATCTGGGGATCACATTTGACAGGAGCCTATCCTTCAAGGACCATGTGGAGACGGTCGAGACAAGATCTCAAAAGGGACTCAATGCACTTAAAACTATGGCTGCAATGGACATAGAGCAGAGCATGCTTTTCACACTATACCAGCACTTGATCCTCTTAGTAATTGATTATAGATTAGGTCTGCTCACTGTCTCAGAAAGTCAGCTGGTGAAGTTAGAGCGCATACAGAACGAAGCTATGCGGGTCATTCTGGGATGCACTAGAGACACCCCAGTAGTGTGTATACGTTACATCCTTGGTCTGCCGACTGTTGCTGGTAGGCTCAAGGTGATGCAGGCGAAGGCATACCTCAGAGTAGCTGCAGACACAGACCGCCCACTGCATGAGGCGCTGGACGCAGTTAAGGGTCAGCGACTGATACGAGGGAAATCATGGATGGCTCAGGCGGAGGATACGATCAGACAGGTGTGCCCCTTGGAGAACATTAGGCGTGGAGAGGAGTGGGTCAGATTGCCAGCGGAGCAGTCAGACTTGTGCAGAGTTATAATCACATTAAGCCGGGAGTGCAGGGAGTGGCCAGCAGGGGCCACGGAAGTGGAAATCCAGCAACTAACTCAGGACAATGCTCACTCGAGTGATATGATTATCTAAACAGATGGTTCGGTGTCAAGAGGTGAGAGAAGTGGCTGGGGGTTCATAGCCAAAGCTAATGGTCGATGTTTGGGGCAGGAGAGCCTGGCATAAGATACCACAACATCCAGCTTAAGAATGGAAGTGGAGGCAGTCACTGCGGCTCTCAGCTGGAGGGAGAAGACGACACACACACACACACACACATCGTGATTGTAACTGACTCAGAAAGCATGCTGACGAGGGTGAGGACGGGCAGACTTCGTGCGGAGTGGCTTGCTTCGCTTCGGAGGTCACGGGTGACAAGCATCACCTGGATCTTTTCTCCGGGGCATGCTGGTGTGCTGGGAAATGAACAGGCGGACAGATTGGCTGGCTCTTCAGAACTTGGTGGAGTATTGATACATGACAAGGCAGACGTGGTTGCGGCCTTGTGGGAGCACATGCACACCTCGGAGGAGTCAAATGGATTACCATGGTCTGGCAAGAATGAGACGAGGAGTGACGAAGGGATCTGGCCGACGCTCAACGCTCAGAGGAAAGGCAAGACGGACTTATAATCAGATTGCTACTGGTACTATTAGTGTTGGAACTCTTCGCTGGCTGCTGAGGATGGGACGGAGCACTTATGGGAATGCCCCGAATGCTGTGATGTCGATTCCTAAATCAATCAATCAATCATTACATAGCCTACAGGGCCAGATGAATGTCAATGTAGCTCGGTGGGTAGATGCTTGCCTGACGGGAGGAGCCATATGTTCGAATTCCTAGATTATTGTGTATTGAATTAACCTGGTCAAACCAACTAAAAAGATCACCAGGAAGGGTGCTGGTACGTTAAAACGGCCATAGTGGCTATCTCACCAGTCAGGATATACAAATATGTGCAAACACCATAAACCGTGTACACCCTACGGAAAGTAACAGGTTTCTTTACTTTAATGGACTTTATTTGAAGGTCGGAAAATCGCAAAAGCCGCGAGAACTGCAGAACTGCCTCGAGTCAGATCGTGACGCAATTATTTTTAATTTTACACACACACACACACAAAACACACACACACATTATATGTGTGTATATATATATATATATATATATATATATATATATATATATATATATATATATATATATATATATATATATATATATATAAAAAATATATATACATCGTAACAATTATATCGCATATTCCCAAGATATATATAGTTTTTCTTATATGAAAATGTTGTTACTGCTACTTTGGTTCAATGTTACAGTTGCTTAATGTAGAATAGCTATGTGACCATTTTTCAGTGCGGGTAGCCCATCATTTCCTTGGTGTTTATTATTGTGTCTGTAACCTTGCGTCATGCATTGTCTGTATATGCCTACCATTCTAGACAAGGTCAAAAATCGATGTTAATAGCTATGACAGGCACTCCTGAACTCTGATAACATAACCAATAAATACCATGTTGGAAATTGTAATGTTTTGCTTCAATTGTATTTCATTATAGAAAGTGTGAAGCATTCACATGTGAATCGAATGATTATGTCATCTTCTGGTTATTTCGTTTTCTCATTGTGTTTAGTTTTGATAACCACATGCCACCATACTTTAATTGCATCTCTAGTATGCTACTGTATGTCTGCATTATGCCATCATGAACGCATCTATGTATGCCGTGGAAATGAGAGGAAGTATTTACCCCGTCAATGAAATAACGGTAACATGAAAAATATACGTTTTTGTGTGTGTGTGGTACAATTGTCGCTTCAATGAACCCCATTACTAACGTTAGATACGTTATATAACACATTGATCTCTATCTTTTTGTCTGTATTAATCCTTAAATCTCTTTGTTGTTCAGAAACATGTCTCAAAGTTGGCTATTTTACATGTTTACATAACCATCATCAGCATCAGTAGTCTTGTCGACAGGTGTGAAAGATAATTCTTATCCATATCATACTTTCTCCATTAGCATATAGCAATGCGTGCGCTGACACCCTTCCTTGTTATGGCACACAGCTGTCACAATTCTCATTTTCATTTTGTGTCTCACGAAAGATAAGTACGACGGAAGAAATTAACTGTGCGGTTGCTGTATTGTGCTGCATCGGTCATAGTTTCCCAACTGTGGCTTTCATCTCGTGTCAGCTTTTGTATGTTTCCGTTATTTCACCCGTACACTTCAGTTTCGTTAATCGTGTTATTTGTAAAATTACTTAATGAACAACAAAATGCAATTGTGTCTTCAAACAGCGCATGTATTTATATTAATTTTACACATGTAAATAGGACGCAGAGGTGGTTCCAAGGCACCAGGGCCAGGTTCTATAGGCCTACTGGCCAAGACATACTAACACGTCCTAGTCGTGCGTCCTAGGCAAAAGTTCCTTTCGGAGACCTGAATAACGTAGTAGTTTCGCTGATTATTCCGAAGTCGGAGAGTGTCTGCCTGCACGTCGAGGAACCACCAGTCTGCACACCAATAAGCCAGACATGGGACAACGGATACTCACGCAAACCTCAGGTCCTGTATGACATCACAATGATGTTGGACAACAGGATGCCTTCATCCGACATACAGGACTTCACGCTGGAGTTCACAGCCAGCGAATGCAAGCAAGCAAGCAAGCACACATGTAAATTGCAATGTCAAAAATGTCAACAACAAAATTAATTTAAACATAAAAATGATGGATACATTGTAAGATTTCTGCAGATGTGCTGCTATTTGCCATGTTGAATTTAACACTTTTGCAACTAAATCATTAACTCCTCTTACATTGTGTGACATTTGGAAGTGGTTTCAATGTACCCAACCCCGCTTAGGGTAGGTCCATTGGTTATAATCCTACAAACCAACATTAAGTACATGATATGACGCTGGTTCTGTGTCAGTATTTCTAATTGTTACATCTAAACATCTGTATGTTAACATGTGGTGTAAATGTCAGCTTTAAGTCGATCCGAAGTCATGTGCTTCTTTCTGCTTTTAGCATTTATGACTCAATATATACTCAGAAGTTGCTTCTAAAAAATATAAGTTTCTAGTGCTTACATTTATAGAAAAGGAACGCATTTAGATTGTGTGTAAATAATCTGTATAGATAATAGGTTGAGTCAGCAATCTGTTGGGTCTCTTTTATCAAGTTAGTATGTGGCACAAACATTCAAAGCGTGGGAAAAAATAAAACAACAGCAATTGAAAAATAATCATAATTTAAACCTATCAGTGTAAAGGTACCCACTCTTTGATTTCAGCGCTTAAAAGTGCCAAAATACCTGGATATCATCAGTTTGGCTCGTGTGCTACCTCGCCCATACAGGACGCACATAATACTATCACTGTTATCTACCATGCAAGTCTTAAGTGGCAATGAAGAAGATTTGAGGTGAGATTGGACATCTCACGCCTTAGAAAACTTTAGTTTCGTAGACAAACCTAGCATGCATAGAATGTATATACAGAGCTTGGCGTCAGGTCAGGCTGGGTTTATGAGAAATTGACACACTTTAGAACCGTGGCCCTGGGATTAGTTGGTTGAGAACCTATGCTCTACAGAAGGATAAAAGACAGACAATAGTTGTCACTCAGATGCTGTATTTACAAATCAGGACTGTGCATATGATCTACATGATTTTCTGTTTATGTCCTTTGTTGTTGACACACCCTTGTTGTCTCAGTTATGTGATGATACTTTAGAATTGCTCAGTTAAATCATACGTCCATCTCTTCTCTAGTCCCCGATGTTAACTGATCCGTAACAACCAACTACGTCACGACTTGAGCATCTTTCTTCCCATTCCATCCCGATGCTCAAGAGTGCTGTAGCCTTTTCCCACCTAATACCCACATTCACATTCTGCTACAATACTCATGTTTAACAGTACATACAGCAAATATGACTGCATACTAAAGCAGAAGACCTGGCCACATGGTCACTGTTGTCACTGACTTAATATTAAATTCTTCAAAAAATTAGTGCACATTCTGTAATATTAAGTCATCATCACGTGCCATCAAGACATGTGTGAGCGTTTATTGTTCGCTATCTCATAAGATCACTAACTTGGAACATGCTGTGCTAGTTTACCAACTACGTGTGTGGCGCTGTTATCCGGGTATTTATCTCTTTGACTTCACCCTGCTCTGTTCGCATCGAGTTTGTCAGTTGTCAAGTTTAATGTTCATAAAGTATCGACAAGTCTTCACTGTGTACACTTTCACGTCATTCGAAAAAGTGTACACAGAGACGCCATGGGAAGTTAAGCTAACCACATGATTCATCGAATACCAATTGGCCTATACCAGTGGTTCCCAAGCTTTTCAAGCAGAGGGCCATATCTACTATTTTCGGTTGTTAAGTTAGTTAGTTAGTCGACAGATCATCCTCATTGCACATCGAACCATTCAGTCCATAAGTGCTCGGATCCCCTCCTCAGCAAATCCCGCAGCGTGTAGCGGCTAACGACGCCAGTTCTGTGTTGGTTTATCAATCTTCTTTGGCTTCCTGCGTAGTGTTCTTGTTTGGCCACCCCTCTTTTAATTTTCTGTACTCGCAGTCTGGCCATGGTTGTAGATTCACAGTCATCACTTGGTTCACGCAAAAGTATTACTTCTCGTAGAGCATTCAGAATGTCAGCCTGGTCCATGGCGCGTCCGCCCTCCACAGTAGCCTCACCTGCGAGCTTGTCAGTCCGCTCATTTCCTTGTACTCCCGCATGCCCTGGCACGAAGATGAAACTAAGCTTTGCCAGCCGAGACGGCTCCAGAGGCAGCAACCATTCACTTCGGATCGACTTCTCCTCTATCCTCTTGATTATGTTCATTGAGTCGCTAAGGAAACATGCCCTAGTGAATGGCTGTGTCTCGAGCCATGTTAGTGCTTTACTTACTGCCATGACTTTCATAGTCAGGCTACTTGTGGTTTCAGTGAAAGCACCAGAGTCCTCCTTCACAATTCTCCCTCCGGCCCGAGCTGTAAAGGCCCATGAGCTTCTCACATGTCTGACGACCGACCCATCTGTGTAGATGACCGCATCACCGTCTAGCGAATTCTCAAATATCAACGATTGTACTTAAGCCTCCACAGCAGCCGGATTTTCTTGTCTGCATTTTCTATCTAGTTGGATGCAAACTGAAAAGGATGTGCAGAAATCTGTTGGCACTTGCACCCACTCCTCGCCAGGTTCTAAGTCCTCAAGTGAACACACCTGTTGAAGAATGTCTTCGGCTTGACCCATCCACGACCGTCCTCTTTTTAACCTGCTGCCCTTCACCTTCCTAATTTCACTATGCAGTGGATGTTGTGTGTTTGCGTTAACTCTGAGGTAGGCGCGTGCCCTGCAAACTTGTATTCTCTCTTCAATGGTTGGAAAATCAAGAAGGTAGCGCATCGCCCTGCATGCTGTATCTCTTGTACATCCAAGAATAATGCACATAGCTTCATTCTGTATCCTTTCCATCCTTTCTATCTGCTTACGGCTGAGAGTCAGGATTGCCATTGCATACTCCAAAACAGACATGACCAGCCCCTCGTACAGAAGACACAGATGGCGCTGCTCACAGTTTGTTGCCGCCATCACCCGCATTGCAGCCAAACCCCGCTTGGCCTTTGTTATCACCTGGTCTATGTGCTCATTATAAGCAAGATTTCGATAAACCGCATCCCCAGGCAATTCATTGCCCGCGTTCCTTCCAACGTCTCTGAACACAGCACCACAGTCGGTGTTGGAGTGTCGACAACACGACCATTTAACGAGAACCAAGCCACTGCTGCCTCTGCCGGGTTGTTTCGGTTGTTAAGCGGGCCACAACATTATACAATTATAAATGTCGTGCAATATCATTCTTACCTTTCTTAACTTTTGTCAACAAAATTCTAAAACTTTAAAGACAGTCAGTGTCAGTACTACATTGCGGTCATTTATTGGTTTAAAATCACAATTTCATTTAAGAATAAATTTTAAATCAGTTTCGACAATCGCTATTAATGCAATTAACTTACAATTGTAACTGTTCTTCATAACTAGTAACTTAAGTTCAGATGCCAGTTTATCAATGTCTAGGCACAAATGTGTCGTGCCCAAAGTCATAAGCGCAGCTAGGTTACTGTCGGTGAGTCTGAAACGTTGCTTATTTTGTTTTATAACGGTCATTGCGGAAAATTACTGCTCGCATCTGTAAGTCGAACCAAAACGACAAATGTATCTCTGGGCGAATGAACGCAAGTGTTCAAATTGTTCGACAGGCAATAGTCGTAAGAATGAAATCATATGATCAGTTGAAGGTGAAGCAGGCAACTCCAGAAATTTACATCTCAGTGCAGAATTGCATTTCAAATCAATTACTTCGTGTTGAAGGTTTTGTTGTAATTGACAGAGCTTGGCATCAGGAAATACGAACGGATTTATGCAGAGGGCAACATTATCCTCTTCTATTGTGAACTCTTGAAATTTCGACTGAAACGAGGCCTCGCATGCCACTATCTGACAGCTGGCGGGCCACAAGTGGCCCGCGGGCCGTGGTTTGGGAACCCCTGGCCTATACAATCTGGGACTATTACTCAATGAAGGCGTGTTAATGGACATGTACTTTATTTACTTTATATGTTACTAATGTATATCTTGGCATTGCACATATTTTATACCTTTGCTCTGAACTTACATCATTTTCATTGATGGTAACTCGTTGCAAATTGCATTAACGTGGATGCTTCCCTTTGCTGAACACCGCTGGCATCACGTCCCGCCGAAAAGATTCTCGTCTGACTACCAGTTCCCCTGTGAAATGCAGTTTCGTTATCAGGCTGTGTTCAATGTGCTATATTTATCTTCTTGATTGTCTTGAACCTATTCTCTCTCCCAAAGGAACCAAGCCATTCATTATTTTCAATGCACATCATTGTGGCGGATATATTGGCAAAAGTATTTCAGCTTCAGAGACAAGACACTATTCATGAGTGACTTGTCTTCTACATTCCTATCTTAAGGAATGTCAGAATGTCAGAATTGTATACTTCGTTTTTCCACTGCATTCTCACTATTGTTATGTAACAAGTATGCTTTTAATTTTTAAGTGACCACCAAAGTATGCACTACTCGCATCAGCATGTTGCTATAGTAAACACGCGTGGTTTAAATTGAATTTACTGTATTGTCTGGTGTTTAGCCACAGGCTATTAATACTGTTTAACCTCTAAAATTTATAGACTTCTTAATTATACATATTGCTTTAAATATCTGTGGTTGTTAGCCTAAGTCACAGTATATCTGATTGCGTATTTTAACTATTTTTAGACGCACAGTTGGAGATAGAAATAATCACGCAAAAACTGTATGTTAAGTATGGGGATACGTGCATTATCTTAGCACTTAAAACAATAGACCTTGTTTGTATCAACAGTTGCTGTGTCACCAATACCAGGTGATGAAAACACAATTACTAATTATGATATATTCTCTAGTCAAATGGCATCTTCCGAAATCCAGTAATAAAACAAGAGAGAAACGATATAGTGAATCAGATTTCATCAGCCTTTTTCAAAACAAAGAGTAACTGAGTGGGCGATTCGAATAGAGACATACGATTAGCTAAGGCCAAGCCTGAGATGCCTGCCAGACCCGTTAAGCATAACTGGAGGCGAAATGAAATCAGTAGATTTTAAACTATCAAGACGACCACCAGCATTTTTGGTTGGGAGCAGATAGAGGCAGGTGCCGTGGCCCCTTCAGGAAAGCTTGACCATGAATATGTGTTACAACAATACATGAGGTTAAGGTAATACGATGTTTATGTTTAATAATGTCAATGTGAAGTTATGATGCTTAAAATAATCAAAATCAAAGTTCTTGCTCGCGAGCGAAATGTTGCCATGCGCCATGTTTGTCCAATCTCTGCACCAGCTATGCTAGAACATTTCTTTTAGACATTCTATCGCCATAGCCTCGATCTATCCATCATGGGCCATGCCGGAAAGCGTGGGTGGTCATGACTCGCCATTTCACTCGATCATCTGTGTCGTGGATCAGCACAGTGTTCCAGTCTCGACCAAGCCATGTGGCTAAGCATCCAGGTATTTACTTCTCGCTCTTCCCCTTGGTCTGTTCCCTTCGATCCTGCCCGTTCTCACAAAGTTCTCCAATTCATTTCTATTCATAACATGTCCAAAATATTTTGACAGTCCACGTCTAAATTCTCTAATCAATTTACGGTTTTCATTTGTTTCCTGTAGTACTTGGTCATTTGTTTTTCGGTGTGTCCATTGAATTCTTTGCATTCTCCTCAGAAAACACATTTCTACCGCCATCAGATGTTTTTCAGCTTGATTGCTCATTGTCCAAGTGTCAGAGTGTTGGGGGAATATGGACAGGACATAGAGAGGACAAGGGACCGAATAGAGTTAAGAACTACATAGATAACGATAAACAGGACATGGATAAGGGCACAGGGATGTCATAAAACAGGACATCTACAGGACGGTAGAGAGATTAGAGACAGGACATCAGTGGGGACACAGGGATGTCATAGACAGGACACCGAAAGGACAAGACCTAGTGATATGAGGGGACATATGTTCACGGGACGATGTCCTGAACTGACCAGAAGGCATTACACTGAACGACCCAACACAACACGGGCGGACTAACGCACTACGTGACTGTTGAGACAGTCCGGGTTGTCACGAGAGACACTTGGTCCAGTACCACGAGACGAACCGACCAGCTTGAAAACGTCAGACGGGACTCAGACAGTTTTAGAGGAAGGACGTTTTGTGTTCTTGAGCGAGTGTATAGGTTTTGCGAGAGTGCTAGTGAAGATAGCGAGTAATCGAGTGTAGGGCTTGTGTAATTGGCTGAGTGCTATAAGTGTTTGTAAGGCGGCATACTGTATATATATAAATACTTAGAAAATTAACATTTTGATTTACAATTGGTGAATTCCTATCATTACCAATTAACAGTGTGTGTAACAATTGGGGAATTCCTATGAACAATTAAATACTAACATTTAGTTTTCCAAAGTGACAGTTTTAGGATTCTCTGATCACAGAACATTTATGAACAGAGTAGTTACACTGTGTGTGTTAGATTGATGATCAATATTGGACTGTTTCCACTATTGATGACCAAGCATCTGGATTGTCCAAGAGCTATCGGAGGAAGTCGACACTTGGCCTGAGAGACACATCATTTGGATGAGGTCTTCTGTCCATAATATATGGTGCTGTTGTGTGGCCAGTACAGTGATGAAATAGACTTTGCTCCTGAGCTATTCGGTCTGACTCTGCGTACACACTAGATTATACGACAGACATTCTACTCATACATTTTGCACACACATGACACTTTTCTCTATTAAACAAATTTGTTGTTTTTGTTAGAGCCAGTGTTGTGTAGTGTGTTTTTTGGGGAAAAGAATGAGAGAGAGAGAGAGAGAGAGAGAGAGAGAGAGAGAGAGAGAGAGAGAGAGAGAGAGAGATCTTACCTGTTCACACCTCACACGTCTACATAGGTCTTTGGTCCTAATTCTACTCTTGTCAATGAGATATTGTTTTGTGAACCAAGTGATGACTGTGAATCTACAACCATGGCCAGACTGCGAGAACAGAAAATTAACAGAGGGGTGGCCAAACAAGAACACTACGCAGGAAGCCAAAGAAGATTGATAAACCAACACAGAACTGGCGTCGTTAGCCGCTACGCGCTGCTGGATTTGCTGAGGAGGGGATCCGAGCACTTATGGACTGAATGGTTTGATGTGCAATGAGGATGATCTGTTGACTAACTAACTAATTTAACAACCGAAAATAGTAGATATGGCCCTCTGCTTGAAAAGCTTGGGAACCACTGGTATAGACCAATTGGTATTCGATGAGTCATGTGGTTAGCTTAACTTCCCATGGCGTCTCTGTGTACACTTTTTCGAATGACGTGAAAGTGTACACAGTGAAGACTTGTCGATACTTTATGAACATTAAACTTGACAACTGACAAACTCGATGCGAACAGAGCAGGGTGGAGTCAAAGAGATAAATACCCGGATAACATCGCCACACACGTAGTTGGTAAACTAGCACAGGCATGTTCCAAGTTAGTGATCGTATGAGATAGCGAAAAATAAACGCTCACACGTGTCTTGATGGCACGTGATGATGACTTAATAATACAGAATTTGCACTAATTTTGTGAAGAATTTAATTTTAAGTTTTGTGTTAAATATATAGATACAATTTAACTATTAAATTTCTATAATTTGTTTAGAGAAATTTACACTCAATCTGCTGACTCACCTCTCTGTACCATGGCCACTCCTAAACTAGATATGGCAGAACTAAGGGCAAGGGGGAAAGGAATGGACTTGTCTGGTTCTGCACTAACAGATTACATACAGGAGGTGGAGAGAGATTTTTGTCAAGCAGAAAGGGAGGATCGGAAGGCTGAGATGGAATTAAGAAAGGTGGAGTTAGAGACTATAATACTTGAAGCTGAGCAAGCTGCTTAGAATCTTGAAGCGCAGCAAGCTGCTAAGAGATTGGAAGCTAAACAAGAAGCTCACAAAATGGAGCATGAGTACCGAATGCCGGAACTCGAGCTTAAGAGTTAACCTGGTGGGGAAACTGAGGGAGCAGTGAGAGGTTCCTCTCTCTCTCTCTCTCTGTCTGGCTCAAACCCAGTGGGTGGACATAGTTACCATGCTATGAAGTTTCCTTTGGCTTTCTATGAAGAAGGCAAAGAGAAGATCGACCAGTACTTACAACGCTTCGAGGTCATGTCTATTGCTATGGGTCTCGATCGTGGCAAATGGTGTCTTAAGTTGTCCCAGGGATTACGCGGGACAGGTTACGAAGTTTATTCTTGCCTGCCGCCAGGACCGAGAAAAATTACGATGAATTTAAAAAGGCTCTGCTGAAACGTTTCAAAGTTACGTCACATACCTGCCGAAAAAAAAATTCGAGCAGCGAAACGAGAACCGGCAGAGTTGTTTGCCGCCTTCAGTCTGCGTCTGAAATCCTATCTCCATAAGTGTGTGGATTTGGCTGACTTTTCGCATGACTATGAGAGTCTGGAAGAGCTCGTCATAGTCGACCAGATGCGAAAGCAATTGTCGAAACCTTTCAGGACATTCTTGGGAGAACAAGGGGCGGAACGTATTGACATCGTTACGAAATTGCAGAACAGTTCGTCGAGGTACATGGGGAGGCGGGAGAAAACCTTTCCACAAACACCAAAAGTCAGGAGAAACATGACCGGAAGAAATCTAAAAGCACAGGAACCAAGAAAGTGGAACCATATGTTAAAATGTTAAAACTTCAGAGGGGAATTTTGAGAAGACGAAGGAGGGAAGCAAGAGCACCTCGAACTCTTCACCAAAATGACAGTGGACGGAGAGGTGGTGTTCGATTTGTAAGTCACCCTCTCACAATACGAGGGAATGCAAATCGAAGGCTAAGAGCCCTCACTTCGCAGCATGTCAGGTGGCTCCAAAGAAGGTTCCAGCTGAAAACGCTGAGGTCGACATGGAAGCTCACAACCATGAGAGCTCACCGAAGTCCTTCACGAGAAAATCTAGGACAGGGAAATGGTGTAAACACTGCAGGTCGAACACGCATAATGCTAAAGACTGCAGGGTTAAGTCAGGAGACTATCATTTTGTCGTGTGCCCAGTGGAACCTAAGGTGGAGTCCACCGAACAGGTCGAGGCCGAGGAAGAGACTCCAGACCAGGATAAACCACCTGTAGTGGAATTGATAGAGGTTAACGACCGACAAGTTCAGTGTCTTTACGACACTGGACTGGACATGGTGGCCGTGATTTCTGCGGATCTGGTACACCCAGAACAATACACAGATGAGACCATGGAGATACAGCCTGCACAGAAGAGTGCTGTAGCCATGAAGTTGCCAATCGCCAAAGTGGAAATTCGGTCAAGATATGTCACCGGCACAATCAAGGCCGCTGTATTGACGGATCCCATTTTTCCCGTCATCCTCGGTTGCCGGTATGGCTTTCTGCGAATGCCCAGGGAGCCAATCTATATGGGAGCAATTCAGACTCGCTCTCGGGCGAGAACTGATTAGGCAGAAGCAATTGTCACTAACACACTGCCGGGGGAGTTGCGAACTGTCCAGAGTGAGCATGCAACCTTATGTCCTTGCTACAAGAAGCTGCAGAGAAGGACTGATCCACCAAAACGGGGCAGTACTACATGAAGAATAGGATACTCTACATGATAGCCGGAAGGGGAAACAACTTACACGGTCAGTTGGTGGTCCCGAAGGCCTACCGTTCCCAGATTCTTCATATGGGGCATAACGTCTCATTTAGTGGGCATATGGGTATTGCCGCCACCATGCCGCGAATTTCCTGCCATTACTATTGGCAGGGAATGACCGGTGATGTGCGTCGGTATGTGAAGTCATGCCCTGAGTGCCAGAGGCTGGCACCGAAACACTGGACAGCGCCGGTGGTCTTGGGTGAAATGCTCATCCTGAACTCTCCTTTCGAGAGGGTAGCCATCGACATCGTGGGTCCACTTCCTAGGACTAGGAAGAGGAACATGTACATACTCACAATGGTGGATTGCTGTACGATGAAGGGTGAAGCCAGCCATACCATTGACCTCAATTGACTCGAAACAAGTGGCTGACGAACTGATGGAGGCCTTTACAAGATTAGGCTTCCCTAATCAAATTCTGACGGACAATGGGTCCCAGTTTTGTGGGAAACTCATGGAGGAGGTATTTAGATTGTTCCACTCTAACCATATTCATACCAGCCCTTACCACACTCAAGCCAATTGACAAGTAGAGCGTTTCAACGGCACGTTGATGACAATGCTCCGGAAACTGGCACAGGAAAAACCTGATAGGTGGGATGAATATATCCCAGCAGCACTTTTTGCCTCTCGGGAAGTACCTCATGGCTCAACAGGACTACCACCCGCTACTTTGCTGTTTGGTCGTCCAATCAAAGGACCATTGGAAGCCTATTGAGGAGTTGGACTGATGAGGGAACGTCAGAAGAAGTGATCTCCTCTTATAAATATGTGGAGGAACTGAAAGAAAAACTTCACAAGGGATGAACTCTGGCGACTCAGAACTTGAGAAAGGCATGAATAAGACATGCGGCTTACTACAACCGTAGGTCTAAAGACAGATCTCTAGAGGTGGGAGGCAAAGTCTTGTTGCTACTCCCAACGGGAACTAACAAACTGGAGATAGGTTGGCAAGGACCATTTCCCGTTGAAAGGGTGGTCTCCAGAACCAACTATCAGATCCGGATCCGGGGAAAGTCGAAGATTTTCCATATTAATCCCCTGCGGAAGTACGAGGAGAGACCCGGAAACAAAGCAGCCCACCTCATGGCAATGGCAATCGAAGTGGAGACTGAAACGGGAACCAACGAGGGCAGGGAATATCCCCTGGTACACCAGGAAACCTATTGGGATGTGCAGGTGAACGCTGATCTCACTTCCCAGGAGAGGGAACAGATTACCCAGGTTCTCGAGTCTCATAAACAGATACTGACTGATAAACCAGGACGAACAAGGTTGGTTGAATTCGAGATAACCTTGACCACACAAGAGCATGTTCGCCAAAAGGTTTATACAGTGCCATTCTCTAAAGAAAAGGCCCTGGAGGAGGAAATGCAGAAACTGCTGAAGGATGACGTGATTGAGCCATCCACATCCCCATACAATGCGGGGGTGGTTTTGTTACGCAAACCAAGTGGAGAACACCGGTTGTGTATAGACTATCGACTTCTGAACAGTCATACTCAATTTCAGGTTGAACCTTTTGCCGAATCTAACTCAGTTATTCGCTAGGCTCCATAAGCTAGGTACTTCTCAACAGTGGATCTGAGTCGGGGTTATTATCAGATCCCGGTCAAACCAGAGGTTCAACCCCTGCTAGCTTTCAGTACTATCAGTGGACACTATGAATTCAAGGTCATGCCCTTTGGACTCAGCAATGCACCCAGTGTGTTTACTCGCATGATGAGGACCTTGTTAGATCCCTTACAGGATCCGTCCATTATCTCGTTCATGGATGATATACTGATTGCTAGTGACAGTATGGATGACCATTTGCAATCCTTGGAGAGAGTTTTCAATAGACTCAGGGAAGCAGGGCTTACCGCTCGCCCAACCAAGTGCATGATTGGTTACCAAACTCTGGAATTTCTAGGTCACACCATCACTCCAGGACAAATTGTCCCAGAGGAGAAGAACCTAGAAAAGATCAGACGTGCTCCAAGGCCAAAAACGAAGAAGGATGTGAGATCCTTTCCCTCGTTGTGTGGGTTTTACCAAAAATTCATCCCGCATTTCACTGAACTGGGACCTCCATTAACGGGAACCTTGAAAAGGGGATTCCCGGATCCAATCGTATGGACACTCGAGTGCAAGAGTGCATACAGTCAATTGAATGAGGCCTTGGTCAGCTAACCTGGTTTACAGCTCCCCGACCTTTCCAAGCCATGTGTGTTGAGAACGGATGCGAGTGGGATTGGAAATGGGGCAGCCTTGTTACAGGAAGGGAAAGACGATGCTTCGGTTTTGAAACCAGTGGCATACGCAAGCAAGAAACTTCTCCCGGCTGAAAGGAATTATTCGAACGTCGAGAGGGAGTGTTTGTCTCTCGTATGGGCCGTGCAAAAATTCCAGCCCTATTTGTATGGAGTTCAGTTTCGGGTCCAGTCGGACCATCAACCTTTGGTGTTCCTGGCCACTTCTCAGAAGCTCAACGCCCGTTTAATGCGGTGGTCGTTGCTGCTTCAGCCCTACCACTTCACGGTGGAGTATATACCTAGGAAAGAAAATGTTGGAGCTAATTTCCTGTCTAGACATCCAGCTCCTGAAGAAGAGGAATATATTATCTGGATCGAACCTCCAATGAGAAAGAGTTGATGCCGACTACTCTCTTCGGAGGGGGCCTATGTCACGTAAAATCTTTAAAATGTCGATGGATGAAAATATGTCGCGCCATGCGTCTGCAGGCAGCCGTCACACTTTGATGTGTTGTTGATCGAGGAAGGACTGTCGCGCCATACGTCTGCAGGCAGCGGCCATCCTTTTGATGTGATAGACAAACTTTCTGGGTAGAAGTCGGCAAGATCTTTTAGTGTGGGGTGATAAGTTCTTTAGATTACAGATAGGTGACACTTTCCCGGATGAAAGGTACATACCGCCAGTTGTTGACATTAAGTCGGAAACGGAGAGAGAAATATAGCTTCTTGACGTCTAGTGTCTAGACAGTTTTGTGACGTCATTCAGACCCAGTATTAAAAACAGTCTGGATAAACAACTTTTGGGGAGTTGATCAAAAGGTGTGAAGCGCTACGGACGTGTGCAATATTCCTAGTTTGTTTCTAGAGAGAGAACATAGTGTCTATTGTTGATTTATATCGGCGGACATCTATCATGTGTGTGATTTTATAGTCTCCATCTCAAACGGGAATAACTATATGGTATTTCATCAATTAAATAGATATAACTTAGATTATTCTGAGGAATCGAGTGTAGTAATGTGCGTTGATGTAAAGTATTATAAGAGCGTCGGCAACAGTAGCATGTCGCGTAGCTTAAAGTAGCTGGTGTGAGATATCAATTAACTCAGTGAGTTAAGGGCAATGTAGTGTTATGATGTTTAGGGAGATTGAGGATGGTTCGGGGGGGGGGGGGATGGAGGATATGTCACATGTTAGGATCTTCCAGTAGGGTATCTGCTGGGTTTCTACCCTTTTCCTTTAGTCTTTCATTGTCTTAGCATGACTCAGACGACCGATGTGATGAGCTCCTCGGCCTTATGACCGAGTTTGGTTCTCTGTTATATTTCTTCGTGCGGCCTGTGGCCTACACCCACCTAATATAGGTCGGTATCGGGTTGCTCTCACCAGGTGTGTTCTCTCTTCAACAGGTTCTACTAGATTTAACCACCAACTAGAAGAAAGTCATGGCTCGAGTATGTAAGGCAGAGTTTACTGAGAGGCTTTTGCACTGGGCCCATAACCCAGAGGGTCTGCAAGAGCCTGGCCTCTGCTGAGCAGGAAACGATGATTATATAAGTGTGTTTCCTGAGTGATAGTTTACATCACAGTAAAATCAAGACACTGACAATAACACCTGTACCAGAAACACTAGTAGATATAAATACCTGGATAATTAACATTTTGAGTTACAATTGGTGAATTCCTATCATTACCAATTAACAGTGTGTGTTACAATTGGGGAATTCCTATGAACAATTAAATACTAACATTTAGATTTCCAAAGTGACAGTAACATTAATTTTAGGATTCTCTGATCACAGAACATTTATGAACAGGGTAGTTACACTGTGTGTGTTAGATTGATGATCAATATTGGACTGTTTCCACTATTGATGACCAAGCATCTGGATTGTCCAAGAGCTATCAGAGGAAGTCGCAACTTGGCCTGAGAGACACATCATTAGGGTGAGGTCTTCTGTCCATCATATATGGTGCTGTTGTGTGGCCAGTACAGTGGTGAAACAGACTTTGCTCCTGAGCTATTCGGTCTGACTTTACATACTCACTCATTGGCACCTTGCCGTCTTGAAAGACGATAGTTTGTGCTTTAAAAAGGCATAATAACTTTTAACTATGGCGGTAGCGAGTGTGACTGATAAGGCCAATTTGCGCTGTAAATGTCCGTTCACAGTGGGTGCATGTGAACACCTGGTCATTTCCACCATCATGCACCATCTTACGTCTCAAACGCTTTGTGTGTGACTTTTCTGCAATAATTTTCTCCTTTGACTTTATTCCATTTCTGATATTTGCCCTCCATGCAACACGTTCAGCGGCGACTTGCTCCCAATGTGCATTATCAATGCCTGTATCAATCATGTCCCGCTTACAAACATCTTTGTATCGTAGTAGAGGCCGACCCTGAGATCTCTTACCCATCTGTATTTCACCAAAAAAGATATCCTTTGGTATTCTACCATCATCCATCCTCCTAAGATGTCCTATCCATCTAAGTCTACGAAGACTGAGCATGGAATAAACTGTCACACAACCTGATCTTTCCAATACTTCAGTATTTGTGATTTTGTCTTGCCACTTAATACCAAGAATTCTTCGCAGACACCGCATATGAAAGCTGTTTAAGTTGTTCTCTTGGTGTGAGTAAGTTGTCCAGGTTTCACTGCCATAAAGAAGAGTACTAAGGACACAGGCTTGATAGACAAGGACTTTTGTTTTGGCAGTAAGCTTCCTGTTCTCCCAGACTCTTTTTCTTAACCTGTTCATTGTTGTTGCTGCCTTACCAATCCGGATGTTGATTTCCTGATCTAGGGATAATTTGCTATTTACCACTGATCCTAGATATGTAAAATGGTCTACTATCTCTAGTTCGGCGTCGTCAATAAAGATTGATGGTACCCCATGTGCACCTTGTGACATAATCTGTGTCTTCTTTTTGCTAATTGTTAAACCAAATTCAGAACAAGCATTGGAGAATGCAGATAGTAGACATTGCAATTCTTCCTCAGAGTGGGTCGCTAACTGCAGCATCATCTGCAAAAAGCAACTCTCTGATCAGTACCCTCCTAATTTTGGTCTTGGCCTTCAATCTCTGAGCATTGTAGAGGCCGCCATCTGAGCGTGAGTGAATGTATATACCACCATCCTGATCATGAAATGCATATTTCAGTAGAAGTGAAAAGTATATTCCAAAGAGGGTGGGAGCTAGTACACAACCTTGCTTAACTCCACTCTTGATTTCAAATTCTTCAGAAGTTGTACCATCAAACTTGATTATACCCTTCATGCCTGTGTGGAACGATTCCACAATGGACAGAAGAGTTGGTGGGCAGCCAATCTCATTTAGTGCCTTGAACAGACCCTCACGACTGACCAAATCAAATGCCTTTGTGAGGTCGATGAAGGCAATAAACAGTGGTTGATTCTGTTCACGGCATTTTTCTTGCATTTGTCGCAATGAGAATATCATATCAGTGGTAGACCGGTTCTGTCGAAAGCCACACTGTGATTCGGGGTAGACTTGATCTCCTAGGACTTGAAGTCTGCGCAGAACAATTATGGCAAATACTTTTCCAACAATACACAGAAGTGAGATACCCCTATAGTTGTTGCAGTCGCTCCGATCGCCCTTGTTCTTGTACAGTGTTATGATGCTCGAATCTTTGAAATCCTGTGGGACTTGTCCTTCACGCCAGCATAGCTCTATTAGCTGGTGGATCTGTATAGTGAGTGTGTCTTGCCCACTCCTGATAACCTCTATTGGAATCCCATCCTTACCTGGAGCCTTGCCAGATGCAAGTTCATTTATAGCACACTTAACTTCTGTTATGGTGGGAAGTGTGTCCAGGTGGTCAAGAGTTGGTAGAGCCTCTATGGCGTTGAGGGCATCATCCGCTAGTTTGGTCTCACTTGAGTAAAGCTCCAAATAGTGCTCTACCCATCTGTCCATCTGCTGTTTCTTATCAGTGATGATTTCTCCAGTCAAGGCTTTTCAATGGTGCACTTCTTTTGATCACTGGACCGCAGGCTTTCTTTATTTCTTCATACATGCTTCTTGTGTCTCCCTTATCACTTGCGATTTGAATGGACTCACATAACTTGATCCAATAATCATTTGCACACTGCCTGGCAGCCTTTTGCACATCCTTCCTAGCTTGCCTAAGCTCACTCAGAGTGTTACGCGTTGGTCTTTCATTGTTTCTTAAGAGAGCTTTCTTCTTCTTATCAATCAAGGGCTGCAGAGTCTCGCTGTTGGCCGCAAACCAGTCCTGCCTCTTATGATCCACAGTGCCGTAAACCCCTACGGCAGTTTTATAAAGAGTTTCCTTAATTTGACGCCACTTTTCATTTACTGTACCATTTTCTGGTGTATCAGTGAAAGCGTCTTCAAGTTGCTGTTGAAACTGAAAGCACTTTTCAGGATCATAAGTGTTAATAATATTAATCCTGAGGCTAGATTTGTGTTTAGCTGTGTAGATTCTCTTTGGTCTCAGTCTAACCCTTGCAACAACCAAAGAATGATCCGTATCACAGTCAGCACTGTGGTAACTACGAGTCAATGATATATGGTTCAGATGTTGTCTCCGTGTGATGATGAAGTCCAGCTGGTGCCAATGACCGGATCTTGGATGTTTCCATGTGACCTTATGCATCTCTTTTGTTTTAAAAAAGGAGTTTGTAATACATAGGTCATTACTGGTGCATTGCTCCAGCAGCCTTTGCCCATTTTCATTCATGCGACCGATGTTGTATTTTCCAAGGCACACTGGCCATGAACTCGAGTCCTTGCCCACACGAGCATTGAAATCACCGAGCATATAAATGTAGTCAGATTTTGGAACTGCCTTGATCACGGAGTCTAACGCCTCATAGAACGAATCCTTCACATCATCAGAGGAATCGAGTGTCGGTGCATATGCAGTAATAATGGTCGCAAACCCACAAGAGGTTGCCAAGCGCAGGGATAATAGTCTTTCATTTCCTCCTGCTGGAATTTCAATCATTCCCAGTAGCGAATTCTTCACTGCAAAGCCCACACCGTGTTGCCTTTTTTCTGCTGCCCTCTACCCTTCCAGAAAAAGGTGTAGTTGTTTTCCCTGAGTGACCCTTCCTCAGCAAGGCGAGTCTCCTGCAGGCCAGCAATATCAATGTTTAGACGATTGAGTTCGGCATCAATCACAGCCGTTTTTCTCACATCGTCAATATTGGTCAAGTCAGTGGAAAATCCTGGACACATGGTTCTCAAGTTCCAGGTTGCAAGCCGTAGCTTGAGGTTTCTATTTTTATTTTTGTTTGTACCTGGTGCATTGGTTTTACAGCCTGCGATTCAGATTTTGTCCTAGCCCCAAGCACCAATTGAAGCAGGCAGGCTGTGGCGGATCAGCACCCAATTGGCTGGGGGCTGCCCAGCTTGAGGCGGGCGGTAGCTGATTAGTGACACCTATAGGTGTCTCCCACCGTCAGAGGCAACGCGTGGCGCCCCATGTCTACGCCAACTGACAAGGACTTATAACCCGTAACAGTTGCCTCTCGCTTTGATTCCGAGACCAGTTAAGACCAGGGATGGAGTTATTGCCTCTCCATAGCACAAAGCCTGGGCTAAAATATAGAGATCATGTGTTGCCCATGCAGCATGATCCCTCTCTCGGCCTGCCTAGTTTACTCCAGAGGAAAGGTAACACCCCTACATCTGGAACAAGACAAGCTGCAGAAGCTGCCGGATCAGCAAAGCAATGCTCTAACTGTCCGCCTGTCGGAGCTTCGATCCTAGACCAGTCGCCAACCAAGGCTTAGGGCCTGGTCTGCCCTGCCATGACATTTTGTCTTTAGCTTGCATTTCCTCGCACCAGGGTAAGGCTTGTACCCTCCCAATTGCGCTCTTCCGCCCGAAGCCGTTGGCACAATGTGGGGTGTCGGGTTTGGTAAGCGCCGCCCAACGTTCAGCGCTAATAGAAACCAGGTAGTACCGTCTACTGTTATACGGTAGCTCAGTCATATCTGACTAAGACCTGACACTTTACATACACACTAGATTATACGACAGACATTCTACTCATACACTTTGCACATACATGACACTTTTCTCTATTAAACTAAATTGTTGTTTTTGTTAGAGCCAGTGTTGTGTAGTGTGTGTGTTTTTTTTTTTTTTGGGGGGGGGGGGGGAGAATGAGAGGGGACTTGGTTCAGTAGTAAGAGAGAGAGAGAGAGAGAGAGAGAAAGTGATCCAGGGACTGACGGGGTGTTGTGGACAGAAATCCAGAAAATCCTCAAGATATTGATATGGGGTTAAAATAATGTTGGTGTTGATTCCCCTCACCCCAGAGATGACACATATATAATACGACAGGTGGTGTGAATATACAACAGGCAAAGATTATTATAAACTGCTCAGTGGCCATTATGTTTTCTTCAGGATTCTTGGTCCGGGCTTCTAGTGCAATCAGAGAAACCGCATGATCAAACCACATGGGAGATCTGAGCTGAGATCCTTAAAGTGCTTAAATTATAGTTATTAGATAACAACACACGTTTTTCTTAATCATATTTTATCTTTTAATTTCCCAAAATGATAGTGTACATTACTTCGATGTTTGTAAATACCACCACTCATCATCTCATCTCATCTCATATTTTTCTTCTTGTAACTTGAGGTGTCGAGGCGAAGTATAAAGAAGAGTTCCCGCTTATGGGCTTCATGTATCGATATTCCTGTGGACTCTGCTATTCCCTCTGTCCATCGTTTACGTGGTCGATCTCTGCCTCTGCTTCATCTGGTCTTTACATCATTGTGTATTGCGGAATACTGTTAGTTGGTAACATAGTTACATGGCCAGATCATTTTACCTGTCTTCTTATAAAATCTAGCGCTGCTATAACCACAACTTTATTCCTGATTTCTTCATTTCTGATTTCTGATTTCATTTTCTTAACACACATGCGTATACATGATGTTATAATTCTCCTGAGCACTGACAGTGCGTTATGAAAAGGGCTCTATTTCTACACAAATTGAGTCTAATTCAGCTGTTTAAAGTGCCACATAAGAAATGTGTGGCCAAAGATGTACAAACAGCCAAATAGTAATATACAGAGGGAAGTTGCATCTACAACTTATTGATTCTCACTTGATCGATGCATCCCAGAGAATTAGTTGATTAACTAGCTTTCAGTTTTAAGCCTGATAAAGTTGTTAGAGAAGCATGGCTTCAATGATGTCACCCATACATCCCCCATTCCATTGTGGTCAGAAGAATTAGAATGGTAGGGGGCTGCGTTGTCTCGAGGTATGGTGTCCGCCTTGAGTGCTGGAGGTCCCGGGTTCAAGCCCCGATGATGACCGGGGATATTTTTAATAAAATTTCCCCTGGTCTCTGGGTAGTGAGATCGGACGCCCGTGTGTATTGTTGCGCACGTAAAAGATCCCTTAGCAGTTGGAAATCGAAAAAGAGTAGCCTAACGGCGCTGCCCGGGCAAAATTTCGAGTTAAAAATCTACCCAACGTATTTCAGGATCCTCGCCGGTGCTACGGAGTTCGTGCACTGAACTGAGTTTCTCCAGACTCAGGTTTGAGTTAGGAGGAGAATGGAGCATTATGGATTGGACCCGTGTGCAGTGATGCTGATCCATCGACTAAACTAAACTAAGAATTAGAATGATTAGTGACAGCCTATATTCTGTTGTTTGTGTGACAGCTCTAGTCACGGACAAACTGTCCATGCCACTGCCCATCAGATGTTTAGACTTCCCGAGATAGGGACTCGTTAGGAGTTGTATTAATTTATTGTGTATGTGCTTTAAGTCATACTTGATGACAACTACGGGCGATTTGGCAGCAGACCACCTGGCGTTAGTTTTTTACGAAATTGTATGGGTGCCAGTCGTTCAGAAAGCAATGACAAAAAACTGAACGTAAACTTGTCAAGTGATCACAAATGGCACAAACATGCCAGGGTTGACTACCGCGTCATGTAAAAGGATATATAACTAACATACTTCCTAACGAACTGACATAACATCCTACCACTAGGGACCAACTGCTGAGGACTAAGCTTGACAGAAGCGCTTTTAAAGTTTGCAAATTTAAGTTTGCAACAAGCGTTTATTGATACATTAAAGAGCACCTTAAGAGGAAAACTGCCAGATAGTCATGGGCGTTTCATACAGCAAATCAACCATATAAACATTCAAAACAACTGCCTTGACAACTGCCATGACAACTACCTTGACAATTGCCTTGACAGGTGACTTAACTGCTTTGACAAATGCCAAGAAAACTACCTTGGTAATTGTGTTGACAATTTACCTGACAGCAGGATTGACAGTTCACATGATGATTGACATGGAATCTACCTTGACAACTACCGTGACATGCATTGCCAACTGTCTTGACAACAGTCCTGATATATGCAGGGATAGCTTGATTACAAATGAAGACATGGGTTTTTGTGAATGTAGTGTCTAGAAAAACAAATAATAATTGCAGTGAGAGAGTCAATGCTTGCCTGTTTTGTTTTGTTTTTTCAGAGACCGAGAGCCGGATATTTCCTGCGACCCAACCAAACTCCCATCTAAGGCTATGATAACACGTTGGATTACAATAATATCTTCGGAACAGTTAGAGAGATGCCTTACTCCTTATCGTAAAGCACATATGTATTGCTAGGACATCTGCAATGACACCTGTTGGTTTTTTTTTAATGTTGATAATAGTGTCTAGATGATATGTTTATGATATGTGCTGTAACCGAAACCACTCTTTCTTTTATGGTTTGATCAATCCTGCTGTATTATCGATGTTCAGATATATTTGACGTAACACAAAGCGGCAGCTTCACATGTAGATTATTCCGCTATGGTGCACTCACAACACACATATACAGCCAGCCGAGACACACTTGCTTTCTATTTGGCGCTCATTCACTGACCACTGAAGACAGCACGATTTGTGAACATCTCTCTCCTGTAGTCATTGTACGTCTGTGGTGTCGATATTACATTATAACTCTTTATATATCGCAAATCCCTTGCACAATTTTTATGTTAGTTCACGATTGTCCTTGTTAACTTGGTCTCAATGGAGAACACTAATCTGCATGCACAATTATGATCGAATATAATTGTCAGTCCAATTCTTCCAAACATCGTGTTGAAAATTCTCGTTTGTGTAATGTAGTCAAATTATATTGAATAAAACTGTGTGTGGTCCGTAAGCTGTCCCATTCCTGAACGACCGAGTCCAGCTAGTTCCCCTTCTAGTAGTCGCTTGTGACCTCTCCACTTCCCTTGAAACGTCGAGCACACTGATGATAGATAACACTCTCTTCCTCCTAAAGGTTTTCCCAAACTAACACGTGTTAATATTTTCTCTGTGCTTCTATTGTATGATTTTTTTTTGCGTATCCTATTTACAGGACATCGTTTTCAACACCAGCACTGCTGTTGTTGATGTCTTGACAAGTTTACGTTCATTAGGTTGCCATTGCTTTCTGAACGACTGGCTCGCATACCAACACGTTAAACCCCAGCGCGACATGGTATGCTTTCCAAATCGGTTGCAGCTGTGTTTTGAACGCAGGTAAACGGAATTACGAACTGCACCCGTAACGCCTTTGCACAGAGACCGGATTATGATTATTAGCCTTACTTAATTCTTTCTGTGCATGACAAAATCAGTATTCAATGTAACAACCTGCAACTGTGCCATATATTGTCTACATCATCAAACAAAATAATAATAATAATAATAATAAAACACTTTCACAAAGCAGATCAATTATCCATAACTGTAATTTCAGACAGAATAGACACAAAGGAGAAAAGGAAAACCATTAACATTCTACATACGTCTACATACACATATTATGTTTCTTCTTACCAAATTGATGTTATGTGCTTTGTCAACACTGCACGCGTTGGTGTAATCACATGTCTAGTTTCAAACATTAGTATGAGTTGTGATGACTTATAAACCACTTGAGAACAATTCCGATTGACTAGAGGAACCTAATTGACATCTGACAGCCGCTGTAGCACAGTGCCATGCAATGATATGTGCCCGCAATGTGGTTATGCGTTCTAATAACTGTATAGGCCACAATCTGATTTATTTCATATGGAATCAGCTCTCATATCGAAACAGTCTAACTGAGTTCAGAAACACACCTGGGAGGTAAAGACAGCAGGCAAAATATTGACCACATCACTGTGGAAAGTTAAGAGAAGACAGAGGTCCCCATTAGAAGTGGTCTCTGTAAATATATCTTGTATAATAGATAGACAAGATACAGGGTACGATTTGGCAAGCTTTTGTCTTGAGGAATCTCAAATGAGATAGATAATCATTCCCGCTTAGCCCTTTAGAGGAACCAGTTTTCCTGGCTCAAACCCCCACTGTGCACCTTAGACCGAAGCCCAAGTACCTACACAGAAAATTTATAAAAGAAGGAAAAGGTCCCCTCAAAGGCCATAAGGAGATCTGGACTATTTGCCCCTGTACAACCGAGGAATTAGTTCTCTCACCATAATGTTGTCAGTGTGCTTTCAGTCCGCCACATTAGATCTCCCCTTATTTATATTGTGTCAAAGTGGCATGTGTCAGTTGTACCATTAGATATTAGGACTTTAGGACTCAACAGTAGTAGACATAAACTCAACAATAACTGTACTTAACATCAGTTGGACAGAACATCTACATGACAGGTTCTTGACAAAAGTTGGACTTACATTCACAAGGAGATGTTCACACCAACAATTGAACAAGACATACATCATGAGAGATACTGGACAACATTTCTACACCCTTCACATTTCACTGACACCACCAACAGTTGACCAAGACATGCACCAGGAACTGTACTTGACAACAGCTGGGCAGGACATTTACAAATAATGTACTTCACACCAGCTGACTGTCGTGTCCTCCTTTAAAGTGTCGTCCCTGGAGTGAGGAGATCCGACACCCACATTATAATATTATTTTTTTTTTCCCCCTCAATATTCTGGAGAATCCACCAGCTTCCGTCCAACACACTCCATCAGCCTATGGACACCTTTTCCTATCACTCTCACACTGTCGTACTATGCCCCCTTCTCATACTTCCCCAACGCAACATACTCAACAACTCTTACTTCTAGAAATTAATAAAGATTAATTTATTAAAATAAAAGTGTAACGTGTATGAGACGTGTATGCGAAGAAAATGTGTGACGTGTTCTATAAAGTGTAGAGAATCTGACTCTCAGACATCAGATCAGTCCGCTGATCACAGCAAAGATAGACCACAGCACGTTACGTCAGAACAAGTACGTCTCACCCGTTGCCGGAACCATCCTGCCGGATACTGCTTTGCTTCTGTAGACCTCTGGTAATCCCATTTCATGAACATGAGAAATAGACACCGGTGGTATGAACAGTTACTTATGGACCGGATTCACTCTACACAATGTCCGTTCCTAATGTTCTCTAACCAACTGCACAAGTTCTTTTCTAGTGTTTACACAGTTAGTAAAGTTAAGTGTTAGTCGACAGATCATCCTCGTTGCACATCGAACCATTCAGTCCGCAAGTGCTAATTACTAATGTTAATTGTTACTGTACTAACACTAGTTACTCTTAACCGGTTCTCGGTTCGTTACCACTGTTTAATGCTGTATGGTGCAACTGTAATCTTCACTATGTTGGGTGAATCAACCTCCCTCTAGCTTTAATCACGTCTGTAAGCAATCTTTATTGATTGCCGAACTGGTGTTCTTCAGACTGGGATTTTCTTCCTTCCCAAAACTTTATTGAGCTTCCTTGGATCTGGTAGGGAACCTAGGATAGAAACAACACACCTGGTGATAGTACTAGTTCATGATTCTTTCGGCTGAGTGTAAGCCTATCACCTTGCCTAATGATCGTTAGCTAACTAGACTTAGTCATAGAGCAGATTAGCTACCCACCTAGAGTCGAATCAGGTTATGACAAAGAAAAAATCAGCAAACAGAATGTGGAACCCCTCCCACAAGGGACACCTACGGGAAATCCCAATTATCCCTCATTACTCAATTCTCAACTAGTAAAGCTTATCAACACTTCACTAATCTATTCTAGCTAACAGAGTCAAGTATCACTTCCCTACTCTAGCTAGTTTCCACTAACAGTGCTAATCATCACACTATAGTTTAACAAGGCTACTGCCTAAAGTAATTATAACGAATATATTATAATAGGTTATACCTTAAATGGCACCACTGCAGTCCTATCAATCATATCTACATCTGCCATTATAGGCACGTGTAAAATTAAGTCACTAATTAACACACGGTAGATATTATTTCCACTAGGCGCTGCCGTGCCCTGGCACTCATACTAAAGCATAATTTCAAGTCCTCCCTAGCTGGTCCCAACTAGAGTTTATATGGCAAACTACCAAAGTTGTCCACGTGACTTTATCCTCTTCTCCCCCACACAGGTGTTATTTGGACATATCAACCATTTGCAAGGATCTATTTTTCCGGGCTTAAATCCTGTCAAAGTTGTCAGTAATTGTTAAGATTCTCAAAACAAGCCAGCGAATTTTATGACGACTTCCAACAAACAGTTGCAAATAACCCCGTCAAACTCTTCATGTTCCGGAAACCAAGAATTGACATATGTACTGTTTTTCTCCCTACTAAGTACTTCCGTTTTACATCTGCCATTGTGATCTCACGGCTTCCATCTGCATTCAAATGTTGACAAACTTGTCAATCTTCTGTTCCGTGGTGACAATATATGTGATTCTAACTGGTAATGAACTGCCAACTCGGTGTATCCCTTCCTTCTCACTCAACACCAAATGTGTAGATGGGCTGACCCCACTGCTTCCATTTACATTCAAATGTAGACAAACTAATCAAGGCGATGCCAGGACCTGTCACCATCAACACCGACCGTTCCAAATCCGTTATAGATGTACACGTGCAGCTACAAATATTGTCCTGAGATTTTGACATCCGCGGTGTTTTTCCAGTTAGTAAAATAATGGTGCTGAAAATACACGCCAAGCAAACGTTGGGAATATTTATCTGTTTAACTCATGGCAATCTCGCGACATAGGCCCCCTCTTAAGAGAGTAGTCCATCTCACTCTCCTCCACCATGAGTTAAATCCAGATAATTCATTCCTCTTCTTCAGGAGCTGGGTGTCTTGACAAGAAATCCGCTCCAACATTTTCCTTCCCAGGAATGTACTCTACTGTGAAATTATACGGTTGAAGTAACAACGACCACCGCATCAAACGTGCGTTGAGCTTCTGAGAAGTAGCCAGGAACATCAGGGGCTGATGATCCGACTGAACCCGAAACTTAACTCCATACAAATATGGCTGAAATTTTTGCACTGCCCATACGAGGGACTAAGCATTCTCTCTCGACGGTTGAATAATTCCTCTCCGCCTGTAGAAGTTTCTTACTTGCGTATGCCACAGGTTTCAAAACCGAAGCATCGTCTTTTCCTTCCTGTAACAAAGCGGCTCCAATTCCAATCCCACTCGCATCCGTTCTCAACACAAATGGTTTGGAAAGGTCAGGGAGCTGTAATACAGGTTTGCTGACCAAGGCCTCCTTTAACTGACTATAGGCATTCTCACATTCTGGTGTCCAAATGATTTGATCCGGGAATCCCTTTTTCAAGGTTTCGGTCAACGGAGCTCCCAGTTCCGTGAAATGTGGGATAAATTTGTGGTAGAACCCACACAACGAGAGAAAAGATCGCACATCCTTCTTCGTTTTTGGCCTTGGTGCATTTCTGATTTTCTCCAGGTTCTTCTCTTCTGGAACAATGTGTCCTGGAGTGATGGTGTGACCTAGAAATTCCAGAGTCTGGTAACCAATCATGCACTTGGTTGGACGAGCAGTAAGCCCTGCTTCCTTGAGCCTATTAAACACTCTCTCCAAGGATTGTAAGTGGTCATCCAGGCTGTCACTGGAAATCAGAATATCATCCATAAATGAGATGATGGACGGATCCTGTAACGGATCTAGTAAAGTCCTCATCATGCGTGTAAACACACTAGGTGCATTGCTAAGTCCAAAGGGCATGACCTTAAATACGTAGTGTCCACTGGGTGTACTGAAAGCTAACAGTGGTCGAATCTCCGGTTTGACTGGTATCTGATAGTACCCCCGACTCAGATCCACCTTTGAAAAGTACCGAGCCTTATGGAGCCTAGCGAATAGCTGAGTTGGATTCGGCAAAGGTTCCACCTGAAACTGTATATGACTGTTCAGCAGTCGGTAATCTATACACAACCTGTGTTCTCCACTTGGTTTGCGTAACAAAACTACCCCCGCATTGTATGGGGATGTGGATGGTGCAATCACGTCATCCTCCAGCAATTTTTTTATTTCCTCCTCCAGGGCCTTTTCTTTAGAGAATGGCACTGGGTAAACCTTCTGACGAACCGGCTCCTGTGTGGTCAAAGTCATCTCAAACTCCACCAACCTCGTTCGTCCAGGTTTATCAGTCAGTATCTCCTTATGAGACTTGAGAACCTGGGTTATCCTTTCCCTCTCCTGGGAGGTCAGATCAGGGTTCACTTGTACATCCCTATAGGTTTCCTGGTGTACTAAGGGATATTCCCTGCCCTCGCTGGTTCCCACTTCTGTCTCCACTGCAACTGCCATTGCCATGAGGTGAGCTGCCTTGTCTCCGGGTCTCTCTTCGTATTTCCGCAAGAGATTGATATGGAAAATCTTCGACTTTCCCCGGATCCGGATTTGATAGTTGGTTCTGGATATCACCCTTTCCACGGGAAATGGTCCTTGCCAACCTATCTCCAGTTTGTTGTTTCCCGTTGGGAGTAGCAACAAGACTTTATCTCCCACCTCTAGAGATCTTTCTTTAGACCTACGGTTGTAGTAAGCCGCATGTCTTTTCCTGGCCTTTTTCAAGTTTTGATTTGCCAGAGTCCATCCCTTGTGGAGTTTTTCTTTCAGTTCCTCCACGTATTGATAGGATGAGATCACTTCTTCTGACGTCCCCTCTTCAGTCCAACTCCTCAACATGGCTTCCAACGGTCCTTTGATTGGACGACCAAACAGCAACGTAGCGGGTGGTAGTCCTGTTGAGCCATGAGGAACTTCCCGATAGGCAAAGAGTGCTGCTGGGATATATTCATCCCACCTATCAGGTTTTTCCTGCGCTAATTTCTTGAGCATTGTCATCAACGTGCCGTTGAAACGCTCTACTTGTCCATTGGCTTGAGGGTGGTAAGGGCTGGTATGTATGTGGTTAGAGTGAAACACCCTAAATACCTCCTCCATGAGTTTTCCACAAAACTGAGATCCATTGTCCGTCAGAATTTGATCCGGAAAGCCTAATCTGGTAAAGGCCTCCATCAGTGCGTCCGCCACTCTTTTCGAGTCAATCGTGGTCAACGGTATAGCCTCACCCCACATTGTACAGCAATCCACCATTGTGAGTATATACATATTCCTCTTCCTAGTCCTGGGAAGTGGACCCACGATATCGATGGCTACCCTCTCGAAAGGAGAGTTCATGATGGGCATCTCACCCAACATCACCGGTGCTGTCCAGTGTTTCGGTGCCACCCTCTGGCACTCAGGGCATGACTTCACATACCGACGCACATCATCTGTCATTTCCGGCCAATAGTAGTGGCAGGAAATCCGCTGCATGGTGGCGGCAATACCCATGTGTCCACTAAAGGAGATGGTATGCCCCATATGAAGAATCTGGGACCGATGAGCTTTCGGGACGACCAACTGACCGTATAGGTTGTCTCCCCTTCCTGCTCTCCTGTAGAGTATCCTATTCTTCATGTAGTACTGCCCCCGTCCTGGTGGATCAGCACTTTTCTGCAGCTTTTTGTAGCAAGGACGTAAAGTATCATCCTCACTCTGGGCAGTTCGTAGCTCCCCCGGCATTGGGTTAGTCACAATTGCGTCTGCCTCTTCCGTTTTCGCCTGAGAGCGAGTCTGCATTGCTCCCATATGAATAGGCTCCCTGGGCATTCCCAGAAAGACATACCGGCAACCTAGGATGACTGGAAAAATGGGATCGGTCAATACAGCGGCCTTGATGGTGCCGGTGACGTACCGTGACCGAATCTCCACATTAGCAATGGGCAACTTCATGACTACAGCACTCTTCTGTGCAGGCTGTATATCCAAGGTTTCACCTGTGAATTGTTCTGGATGTACTAGATCCGCAGAAATCACGGCCTCCCCGTCCAGTCCTGTGTCGTATAAACACTCCACTTGACGACCGTTAACCTCTACCAATTCCACTACAGGTGGTTTTTCCTGGTCTGGAGTCTCTTCCTCGGTCTCGACCTGTTCGGTGGGCTCCACCTTAGGTTTTCCTGAGCACACGACGAATTGAGTGTCTCCTGACTTTCCCCTGCAGTCAATAGCATTGTGCGTGTTTGACTTGCATCCTTTGCACCATTTCCCTGTCCTAGATTTTCTATTGTCGGACTTGAATGAGCTCTCCTGGTGGTGAGCTTCCTTGTTGACCTTGGCATTTTCCGTGACAACCTCCTTGGAAGTCACTTGACATGCTGCAAAATGAGGGTTCTTAGCCTTCGATTTGCAGTCCCTCGTATTGTGAGAGGGTGACTTACAAATTGAACACCACTTCTCCGACCACGGTGGTTTAGGTGTAGAGCTTGAGGTGCTCTTGCTTCCCTCCTTCTTCTTCTCTGAATTATCCTCTGATTTTTGCACATAAGGTTCCCACTTTTTGGTTCCTGAGTTTTTGGCTTTCTTCTTGTCATGTTTCTCTTGACTTTTGGTGTTGGTTGAAAGGTTTTCCCCTACCTCCCCATGTACCTCGACGAACCGTTCTGCTAATTTATTCACGAGGTCAATACGTTCCGCTCCTTGTTCTCCCAGGAACGTCCTGAGAGGTTTAGACATTTGCTTCTTCAGCTGGTCGACCACCATGAGCTCTTCCAGACTCTCATAGTCATGTGCGAACCCAGCCAAATCCATCCACTTATGGAGATAAGATTTAAGACGCAAACTGTAGGCGGCAAACAACTCTCCCGGTTCTCGTTTCGCTGCTCGAAATTTTTTCCGGTAGGTATGCGATGTAACCTCGAATCGTTTCAGCAGAGCCGTCTTTAACTCATCATAATTGTTTTCATGTCCTGGTGGCAGGCGAGTATAAACCTCGTATCCTGTCCCGCGTAATCCCTGGGATAGCTTAAGATTCCATTTGTTACGCTCCAGACCCATAGCAACTGACATAGCCTCGAAGCGTTGAAGGTATTGATCAATCTTCTCTTTGTCCTCCTCGTAGACCGCTAAAGGAAACTTCATAGCATGGTACCCATGTCCACCTACTGGTGTTGATCCTGGGATGGAGGAACCTCCAACTGCTCCCTCAGTTTCTCCATTAGATTGACTCTTCAACTCGAGTTCCCTCATCCGGTACTCGTGCTCCCTTTTCTGTGCTTCCTGTTCAGCTTCTAATTTCCTAGCTGCTTGCTCAGCTTCAAATTTCCTAGCTGCTTGCTCAGCTTCCAATTTCCTAGCTGCTTGCTCAGCTTCCAATTTCTTAGCTGCTTGTTCCAACTCCATCCTTCTCAATTCCAGCTCGGCCTTTCGATCATCCCTTTCTGCTTGACGATACTCTCTCTCCACTTCCTGTATGTAATCCGTTAGAGAAGACCCCGCCAATCCCATTTCTTCCCCCCTTTCCTTTAATTCTAACGTGCTAAGTTTAGGGGTGGCCATTATACAGAGAGGTAAGCTAGCAGGTCTAGTACAATATAACTGCAAATTACTATACAGATATATGAACAAGTACTATAAATCTCGATATTACCACACACAGTACATTCACTCAGTGACAAGAGTAGAATCAGGACCACAGACCTATGCAGACGTGTGAAGTGTGAACAGGTAAGATATTAATCCTAACCCCTATCCACATTCACTCTAGCTGGATTCTCCAAAATGATATCTCCCTTTTATAACTAAGGATCCCGTGTCAAAAGACCCCGTTGTCAGAAGATCCCCCTGTCAAACGTTCCTGCTTGCAGGAGATCTCGCTGTCCAAGGATTCCGTTTACGGGAGATCTCGCTGTCCAAAGATCACGTTTACGATAGATCCCACTGTCCAAATATCACGTTTACGAGAGATCCCACTGTCCAAATATCCCGGACGAGCCCCCAATAATGTCGTGTCCTCCTTTAAAGTGACGTCCCTGGAGTGAGGAGATCCGACACCCACATTATAATATTATTTTTTTTTCCCCCTCAATATTCTGGAGAATCCACCAGCTTCCGTCCAACACACTCCATCAGCCTATGGACACCTTTTCCTATCACTCTCACACTGTCGTACTATGCCCCCTTCTCATACTTCCCCAACGCAACATACTCAACAACTCTTACTTCTAGAAATTAATAAAGATTAATTTATTAAAATAAAAGTGTAACGTGTATGAGACGTGTATGCGAAGAAAATGTGTGACGTGTTCTATAAAGTGTAGAGAATCTGACTCTCAGACATCAGATCAGTCCGCTGATCACAGCAAAGATAGACCACAGCACGTTACGTCAGAACAAGTACGTCTCACCCGTTGCCGGAACCATCCTGCCGGATACTGCTTTGCTTCTGTAGACCTCTGGTAATCCCATTTCATGAACATGAGAAATAGACACCGGTGGTATGAACAGTTACTTATGGACCGGATTCACTCTACACAATGTCCGTTCCTAATGTTCTCTAACCAACTGCACAAGTTCTTTTCTAGTGTTTACACAGTTAGTAAAGTTAAGTGTTAGTCGACAGATCATCCTTGTTGCACATCGAACCATTCAGTCCGCAAGTGCTAATTACTAATGTTAATTGTTACTGTACTAACACTAGTTACTCTTAACCGGTTCTCGGTTCGTTACCACTGTTTAATGCTGTATGGTGCAACTGTAATCTTCACTATGTTGGGTGAATCAACCTCCCTCTAGCTTTTAATCACGTCTGTAAGCAATCTTTATTGATTGCCGAACTGGTGTTCTTCAGACTGGGATTTTCTTCCTTCCCAAAACTTTATTGAGCTTCCTTGGATCTGGTAGGGAACCTAGGATAGAAACAACACACCTGGTGATAGTACTAGTTCATGATTCTTTCGGCTGAGTGTAAGCCTATCACCTTGCCTAATGATCGTTAGCTAACTAGACTTAGTCATAGAGCAGATTAGCTACCCACCTAGAGTCGAATCAGGTTATGACAAAGAAAAAATCAGCAAACAGAATGTGGAACCCCTCCCACAAGGGACACCTACGGGAAATCCCAATTATCCCTCATTACTCAATTCTCAACTAGTAAAGCTTATCAACACTTCACTAATCTATTCTAGCTAACAGAGTCAAGTATCACTTCCCTACTCTAGCTAGTTTCCACTAACAGTGCTAATCATCACACTATAGTTTAACAAGGCTACTGCCTAAAGTAATTATAACGAATATATTATAATAGGTTATACCTTAAATGGCACCACTGCAGTCCTATCAATCATATCTACATCTGCCATTATAGGCACGTGTAAAATTAAGTCACTAATTAACACACGGTAGATATTATTTCCACTAGGCGCTGCCGTGCCCTGGCACTCAGACTAAAGCATAATTTCAAGTCCTCCCTAGCTGGTCCCAACTAGAGTTTATATGGCAAACTACCAAAGTTGTCCACGTGACTTTATCCTCTTCTCCCCCACACAGGTGTTATTTGGACATATCAACCATTTGCAAGGATCTATTTTTCCGGGCTTAAATCCTGTCAAAGTTGTCAGTAATTGTTAAGATTCTCAAAACAAGCCAGCGAATTTTATGACGACTTCCAACAAACAGTTGCAAATAACCCCGTCAAACTCTTCATGTTCCGGAAACCAAGAATTGACATATGTACTGTTTTCTCCCTACTAAGTACTTCCGTTTTACATCTGCCATTGTGATCTCACGGCTTCCATCTGCATTCAAATGTTGACAAACTTGTCAATCTTCTGTTCCGTGGTGACAATATATGTGATTCTAACTGGTAATGAACTGCCAACTCGGTGTATCCCTTCCTTCTCACTCAACACCAAATGTGTAGATGGGCTGACCCCACTGCTTCCATTTACATTCAAATGTAGACAAACTAATCAAGGCGATGCCAGGACCTGTCACCATCAACACCGACCGTTCCAAATCCGTTATAGATGTACACGTGCAGCTACAAATATTGTCCTGAGATTTTGACATCCGCGGTGTTTTTCCAGTTAGTAAAATAATGGTGCTGAAAATACACGCCAAGCAAACGTCGGGAATATTTATCTGTTTAACTCATGGCAATCTCGCGACACTGACCAAGACATTACATGGACATGTTCTTCAACACTGTTCTCAACACAATCTTTTATTGAGCTGACTTTAGGGGTCGAGAGAAGACCCATGTTCCATCTCAATCATTACACCTCGAAAAAACAATCCTATGCAATGTGAGTATGAAAATGGAAAAATGACTACATTCTCCAAAATAACCCACCAACAGACACCCAATCTCAAAACTCTCCAACTCTCCTCCATCACATCTCTAATAAATAACTCCTCCTACACCACAACTTAAGTACATCATGAATTGTCCTTTCAACTGTCACTGAGAGTAAAACACTGGTGGACTTTCTAAAATGGGGCAGACATAGGGACACACAGCTATTCTGGTCCGTAGACATCCTGTTATCACCTGAAGTGGTGTTGGGAAGGTCCCAGGTTGCAGCTTTCCCATGACGGTTCCCATATAAGTCCAATTCCTCCTGTGTCAGTCTATGAACAGATAATCATGGCCTCTCAATGGTGAGTAGACTGACCGAGAAGCTGGCGACTGGGGGTTAAACAATACATATAGTCTGCATACTATCCAGTCAGTAGAAAAATCTACACTATACAGCAGCCTTATACGACACATGTCTCTCCCAACGTTTTCTGAATGAGGATAAAATACAGGATTCTGGTTCCTGCTTGTAAGTTTGAATTAATCCAAGTTTCATTGAATGAACAGTTTAAGTTGGGATCACATTCTCCCAAGGAAAATAATGCAAGTCTCAAGTTCACAGCAGTCATCATGGTCATGTCCTGTCTGAGACAACTGAGTCCAGGAGGTTACTCCGTATGAAAATTGAATGAGTCAAATGTGGACTATGTTCATTTTTGGTTTGGTGGTATGGATTGGTAGGACTTGGTGGATTGTGAGAGGACGTCCAAGAACGTCTAGGACTTAGATATTTGCTGGAGGCAGAGGGTCGGTAGTCCACTGTGAAATTGCTGTAACCATATCGGAGTACATATGTCGACTCTAGGACAAACCAATTCGGGGAAGCTAACCAAACTCTGACAAAGTGTCGATTCCCTACTACACTCCTAGACTGATTCTTGGCATTGGTTCTGGATTCATCCATCTACCATTCACCCGTCTATTCTTCCATCTACTCTGCGAACACAAAGGAGTCCATTCTCTGGTTGGGTTTAAATTGAGACCATTTCAGTGCCATCAGCTTTGACCAATATTGATGAAGATTTATGCTGGTATTTTCCTAAAGACATTGGGGTTACTGTTATATATTATAGTCTCCATATTTTCCAAGGAGTTGTAATCCTGAAGTAGGGACTTTCATTTTGTATGTCCCCATGAAGAAGAGGGCCTATTCACCATCACTGTTCTCTGTTGATATATAAAAGGTACAACATTCGCTTTACATTTGTTCAAAGACAATGTTATCTTAAACATCAACATATACAGATGGAAATAGGGAGTAGGGGGAGGGTGTTACCCAGACACCAAAACCCCAATATTGGTGATGGAGTGGATTCCACTCTGATAGACTGTGGGTGATATGTTTTCATTATTCACCTTTATCTGTGATAGTCACAAGCCCATATGCTGAGACAGGGATAGCCTTTCACAATTACAAGCAGTTTATGTGTCTAGGTTCTCACATATTTTAACCACTGTAGACATGGGCACAACGAGGAACAGACACAGTAAAGCAGGCACTATGAAGCAGGCATTGTAAGACAAGCATCATGAGCAAGCCTTGTGAAATAGCAACATGAGCAAGCCTTGTGAGGCAGCATGAGCAGCATTAGGCATATGTAAGATAGCAATATTACACTAGCAGTAATGCTAATAGTATGTAAACTAATGGCAAATAACCAATTAGCAGACCAAACATCAATTCCAATGGGTGTTATGTTGGTACATGAATGTCTCCTCCCATCCTCACTCACACAACAATGCCAGACTTCACCCCTTTCAGACTAGACTCGGCTCACAAGTACATCATATCATCACCATCATCATGTGCTCTTTCCCCCACTGAGTGATGTCCAAATCTACTACACTAGGTAAAAAGAATCAAAATTGCATAAGCAATTGTAAACATGTTTTCCCCTGTAAATGTGCATGAGCCATACAATATATTCAGCCAACTAAGACACGGCTTCGAACACACATTGTCCTTTTAGGAACTTGTTCATATGAACCCACCAAACAGCAAAGGTACTAGTGTAGTACTTCAGAGAGAAATTGTATTAATTCTCCTGAGCGTAATTTGGCCACCAGACATCACAGAAACTTGGTAATTCTGGCGTGCAATACACGTCCTGCCTGCGTATGGATATTGAAGCATCTTTCCTTCTACTAATGTGAGAGGCTACTTATAAAATCACCAACTCAATCCTTCAACATTCTCAGCATTTACAAAGGAAATGTTACATGTTACACCACACATTTTGATCACAGACGTAGATTCACAAAAGCATTACTACCGTTTGATCACGAGTAGGCGATGATAGGCATTCATATGAGAATCCAGAATGCTCTAAGGTTTGCTAATATGCATTGAGTGTGATTTACAGTCATCAAGCACACGCAATCAGTCACAACAGGGGAATGATAGGCAATTGGAGTATACAGCGTGGGAGACCTGACAGGTTGAAGAAGCAGTATTCAGAATACTTTCACAATGAAGTTCTGATTTCATTTTCACATTTTCTTCATAAAATACTCTTATATTCTTCTCTTTCGCTCACTAGGTATCCACACATTTAAATATGTTTTAAAGTGGTACCTGTTATCCAGAGAACAATATATTACGGAATCCCTAGGGCGTTATAATCACCACATCACAGATAGCGACTGCTCCGGGTGGAATCCGAGTTTCGACTACCAGATTTTGAATTTGGCCTATTGGATATCGTTGTCCCCCGAGTATTAGCCAATCAAAAGACGGGCATGCGCCTTTACCCTTCCCCGCCAGATTCTAGAATGTTCGAAGTTATTAATATCCCCGCTATCAAGATGGTCTCTGTTCAAATTTTAAGTATTGAGAAGGATGTGGTGGACTGGGGACGTGAATGACTGATTCAACATGTAACAATCACTCATCACGTTAGGAGTGGTCTAACATATGGGGCAGGCACCATTTATACCATACGCCAAATGGAATCAAATAGAATATTCTAATTTACTTTACTAATTGAGCCACGAATATTAAACGCAAATAGTGTATGAACTATTTCTTTATATTTACTACTCATGTGATAGTAAACGAAAATGTTCACCGATGAATTAATAGACTCCAGAATGAAGCAAATAGCTATACATACAAATTACAATGTTTCTGTATTTAGCCATCTATAGCGAACTCTGGTTCTAGCACAGCTGTTATAACCAGTAAACAAATAGGATAAAAACAAATAATGAAAGATGGCTGAAATCAAGACAACCATTTTGGCAACCTTCTGATTCCTGTTAGAAATGTATATCGATCTGTACAGATGCTTTTCCGCCATTGCGTTAATTTAGTGTAACTTCATTACAAGCGTGAGAGTGCATATTATAACAATGATAAACGCACTATTAGGAAATATAATGTTGTTGATGATGAAGGAAATCTTTTCCACTTCCTGCTTGTTACTGGTAGTGATAAGACCGATCAGTGTCTTGTTTTTGCGTGGGTAAAATTTCATGCCAAGTCGGTTAACCACATATATCGGAGATAAGCATAGCAGAAGGCCAATGAAGACACAGATCACGAGGACTGAAACTCTCCGTGGGGTGACAATATTTTTTACCTATAGCGAAAAGAAAGAAGAGAGCAACTAAAGAGCATGCATTTAATGAAATATGTAACCGCAATGGTAATATTAATAGTTGCTGCTTCTGTAGAAGTAATAGTAATAGTTTTAGTTGTAGTAGTAGTAGTAGTAGTAGTAGTAGTAGTAGTAGTAGTAGTAGTAGTAGTAGTAGTAGTAGTAGTAGTAGTAGTAGTAGTAGTAGTAGTAGTCGTAGCAGTAATATTATTATTATTAACGGTAATAGTATTAGTAGCAGTAGTAGCAGTATTGCATGCTGTGGTCGTTGTTGTTGATAAAGTAGTATTTTCAGTAGTAGCAGCAGTAGTAGTAATAGTATTAGTAGTAGTAGTAGTAGTAGTAGTAGTAGTAGTAGTAGTAGTAGTAGTAGTAGTGTTAGTAGTAGTAGTAGTAGTAGTAGTAGTAGTAGAAGTAGTAGTAGTAGTTTTAGTAGCAGTAGTAGTAGTAGTAGTAGTAGTAGTGGTAGTAGTAGTAGTAGTAGTAGTAGTAGTAGTAGTAGTAGTAGTAGTAGTAGTAGTAGTAGTAGTTGTTGTTGTTGTTGTTGTTGTTGTTGTTGTTGTTGTGGTTCTTGTTGTTTGTGTTGTTGTTGTTGTCTTGCATTGTAGTAGAGTTCTTCTTACCGTCATCTATTTATTACACATCAGTTTTTACTTTCAGCTTTATTTTAGGTAGCTTCGTTTTGTTTCATACAATAACACTGGTGATGTCTTACTTGCTTATTAAGCTAACTTATATTATTGCTGTCTTTGTTACAGTTTGTCTTGTTATAGATAGAAATGCACGAGGCATATTATTATGTTGTTACACATTAAATATTCTTATTGTTAATGTACATACAGGAAAATTAAATTATAATGCTGTAATGAAAACTGCTGAACTTTAATATAGTTAACATGGCAAGCTAGCACGATCGTGATCAAAGATATCAACACCTATACTTTGTTTGCGGAGTAGGACAGTGACGCTGATAGGCATGATGTTAGAGAGTAGTAGTTGTCAATATGCCTTTGAATAGCATGTGTCTGAGGATAAGTGAGATGCAGTTGCCGATATGTCCCGAATAACTGTGTAGTAGTTCCCCACATGTCTGAGCATAAACGAGCAGTGATTACCCATAGTCTCCGAATGACAAAGTAACAGATGCACTTCTCTGAATGGCCGATTAATAGTTATCAATATGTCTCATGATAATTGAGTTGTACTTGAACAGATATTTTCGAATAACCGTTCTCTGGCTTACAATCTGGGATGATGGTCAGTTAACATTGTCATGAAGCTGTGACTGCCCTAGTAAGTCAGCGGTGGATTAGTTTAGTTTAGTCGATGGATCAACATAATAACACACGGGTGTAACCCATAAGCGTTCCATTCTCCTCCTAACTCAAACTTTAGTTTGGAGAAACTCAGCTCAGTGCACGAACTCCGTAGTACCGACGAGGATCCTAAAATACTTTGGGTAAATTTTTAACTCGAAATTTTGCCTTGGTAGCGCCGTTAGGCTACTCTTTTTCGATTCCCAACTGCCAAGGGATTTTTTACGTGAGCAAAAATACACACGGGTGACCGATCTTACTACCCAGAGACCAGGGGACATTTTTATTACTAGAAGTCCCCGTAACAAAATCCCGGTCCTCACCGGGGCATGAACCCGGGACCTCCAGCACCCGAGGCGGACACCATACCTCGAGACCACGCAGCCCACGGCTAACACACGCAACACGTCCAGTATACAATGGGTGATTAGTAAAGTTATACAAAGCCTGGGCAGGCTCATGTCCTACTACTAGACGCATCCTAGTTGTAGATATTTTGTCTAAAGGTTAGCTGTAAAATATTTTGCATGAAAAGCTGTGGATCAACACAACTACTGGCCATTGAAAGGGGGGAAAGTTAGTTAGTCGGCCAGTAGCTATCTATAAGGATAAAGTTAAAAGTTAGTTGCATATCGTTTACAAGACACAGTGGTCAACCCCATCATATTTTACTGTTCCTGATCTCTTGACAAGTCACGTTCAGTAGTTTGCCATTGCTTTCTGAAAGACCGACACCCATACCATATCATAAACAATATAAAATTACTCAAAGTAATGCTGCTTTACAGAACAGAAATGCGAAACAATACAAGAGCTGCATTACTTTGTGTTATTTTATATTGTTTACATGTCCACAGTTTACCTCAGTTCCTCTGATTAAACCATTTCATTAAAAAAATAAAAACGTAAAGGTGTCTGCTGCCACATCGTCAACAGCTGTGTTTCGAACGCGGACATGCGGGATTACGAACTTCGACCGTAACCACTTCGCCACGGCATCTATAAAGATAACCCAACGGAATATCAAGTTCTATCTAGTATTACTTAATAAGTCACAAACATTACAAGTGCAATTTTATTGTAAAGAACAGATATAATGCAATGGAGATAATACCTACCTACCTACCTACATACCTCCCTACCTACATACCTACTAACCTACCTACCTAGCTACCTACCTAACTACTACCTACCTGCTTACCAACCTACCTACCTAAATATCTACCTACCTACCTACCTACCTACATACATACATACATACTTGTACATGCATACGGACATACGTACATACGTACATACCTACATACCTACATACGTATACAGTCATCATCATCATCATCATCTTCCACTTCTGCCGTCAAGCGTCGTGGGGAGGAATAATTTGCGTTCCAGCGCCCGGTGGACGGCACTGGATAGTGTATACGTATACAGTACATACCTATATACATACATACGCACATACGTACATACATATATACGTACTACCTACATACGCACATCGCACATACGCACACACCTACACACACAGACACGCACACACGCACACACATACAGACACAGACACACATACATACACATATACATACACATATACACGCATACACCCATACACACAGACACACAGTCACACACGCCACACACACACACACACACCATACACACACCACACACACCATACACAAGAATACACACACACCACACACCATACACCACACACACAGCACACACACACACATACACACATATACATACACACATATGCATGTATGCGTGCGTTCGTGCGTGCATAAGTCCGTCTGTCCGTCCGTCCATACGTACATGCGTGCGTGCGTGCAGGCAGACAGGAAGGCTGACTGGCAGGGAGGCAGGCAGACTCGCAGTCAGGCTCGCAGGCAGACACGCAGGCAGGCTCGCCCGCAGGCAGGCTCGCAGGCAAGCAGACTCGCAGGCATGCTCGCAGGCAGGCTCGCAGGCACGCTGGCATGCACGCATGCACGCACGCTCGCTCGCAGGCACAAGCGCACGTAAGCTCGCAGATACGCATGCACGCTCGCCGGCAGGCAGGCAGGCAGGCAGGCAGAGGTTGGTTGCACGCACTCAAGCACATATGGAGAAAACCACAGGGAAGCCAAGAATTGTGAACTCAGAAGCAATAGCCCTCACATCATAACGCCATATTATGTTCATATAAATACACGTGCAATTAAATGTATACAACACACCTTTAAGGGCGCAGTAATACAGAGACATCTCTCCAGAGTGATTATGGCAGTAATCCAAGCAGTTACATCGTGTAAACGCTGTGTGAGGCCACCCGCTTGTTAGGTATTGAAACTCTACGGGGTCGAACGGCAGGTCAGTTGCAATGAAAGCCGGGGTGAAGCATATGTTGGTCCAGATCAATGTGATTAGACAGCCCATGTCAGCCAAGGTCAGACCTAAATAAATACAACAGATGTCATGCGTTAACGCGTGTCTTTAAACTATTCAATATGCTAATTCATAAATGCATCCTGGTCGAGGGGTTAGCAGCTTTCTCCGTTAACCCCGAATACTCTCGTGGTCGACGTGAGCGGACGAGAATTAGAAGTGGTTCGAGTCACGCCAGTGACTTATGAGAGTATGGAGCCGGTCGCTCAGAAAGTCGTGGCATGCTGATGAGCGTAATCTAGCCTAGGAATCAACATACAGCTGAAAGATGCTGGTGTTGACCACAATATCCTGAAACAGGATGGAAACGCGGGGGGAAAAAAAATATATATATATATATATATAATCACAGACTCAATGCTTAGACAGCTTCATTCATGGGGCGCTTTCCTTTTCACGGAACAGCTGGTACACTACTCGTGAGGTTTTGTTTATCTTGTTTTACCTCAAAGCTGAACTTGTAAATCATTCTTGCCGATTGCTAGTATGCTGGGGAATGAGCAGGCGGACTGATTGGCTG
>JACEFZ010020517.1:0-65000 GCA_014155875.1 Cepaea nemoralis
ACAGTATATAATGGTGGTTAAAGAACTGTCAAACACAACATACAGATAATGGATGAGTTACAGAACTGTCAAACAAACAGACAAATAATGAATGTATTGTATTGTACGACATACGGATAATGGATGAGTCATAGAACTGCCAAACACAACAGACAGATAATGGATGAGTTACAGAACTGTCAAACAAACAGACTGTGAAAGACGACAGACAGATGATAGGTGAGTCACAGAACTGGCGTACACAACAGACAGATAACACAACCCTACCAAAACATGGTGTGGTGCCAAACATTTTACAACTGTTTTTGAATAAATGAGGCCTGCTAAATCTGTAGCAGCTATAGTTTTTTATACATAGGCATTTGTATATATTATTAATATTATTACAGTATTTTCTGTATAAGGCTCTAGAAAAAATATCGCTATCCCAAAAAAATTTTCTTTTACAGGACGTTGCAGTCAATACCAGCATTTTTTCGGCTGTTCGTGATTCCTGAGTAAGTTTACCGTTCAGTAATTTGCCATTGCTTTCCAGCCGACCGACCGACACCCATACCATTTCATAAATAACAAACGTAAGGGGGTCAGATTGCCAGATGGCCCACAGCTGTGTTTCGAACGTGCGTATGCGGTATTACGAACTGCGTCCGTAACTCCTTCGCCATTGTCTAGTCCCTTACAGAATTTGGAATTCCAATGGTTTGCAGAGAACCCAAGAACCCATATGACGACTGTTATTTCTGTGTTTTGAATATTAAGAGAATTAATGGAGAAAATCCCAAACAAATGGAAATATACAGATTTAGATTCTGCTAGACCAGTGGTTCTCAACCTTTTTTTGGCCATGCCCCCCCCCCCCCCACCCTACACCATATGATAAGAACGTCATTCCTCCCCTTTCTTATTTTCTTCCTGTAAATTCCCCCCCCCCCCTTTTTACACAGTATACGTAAATATGGAAGCTAATTTAATAACTTTATCTTACGACAAATAGCCGAGAAACATTGGGAATATAAAAGAGATCTCCATAACATTTTTGTGGATTTTAAAAAGGCTTATGATAGTGTCCATAGGAATAATCTATGGAATGCTATGCAGGAATTTGGAATACCAAGGAAGTTAATCAACATGACCAGACTATGCATGGAAGATACTTATAATATAGTAACATATAAAGGCAGGAAATCAGACCCCTTCCAAATAACATCTGGCTTGAAACAGGGTGATGCACTATCGCCGCTACTCTTCAATCTGGCTCTAGAGAAAGTTGTAAGGAAGGTAAAGGAGGAATGTGATATTGGAGGAACATCCAAGCTGCTTGGTTATGCAGATGATATAGATATTATAGGGCAAAGTGAACAAAAGACATTGGAAATATTGACTCACTTAAAGGGAAAAAGCCCAACAGATGGGGCTGGTTATCAACCAAGATAAGACAGAATATATGGTAATTTCAAGAGACGGAATGGCTAGAAACTCTGGCCACATACAAATAGATAATATGACCATTAAAAGAACGGAAACATACAAATACCTGGGTACAATCTTCAACTGCTCCAACATCATAAGGGAAGAAATACAAACTAGAATCAACTCTGGAAATAAGATATACTATGCACTACAACATCTACTAAAATCAAAGGCGCTATCTCGTAACACCAAAATCACAATATACAAAACACTGATCAGACCAGTTGTGCTGTATGGCTCTGAAACCTGGAGTACAACGAAAGGAGACGAAGCCTTGTTACAAACCTTTGAGAACAAAATTTTAAGACGCATCTTTGGACCCATTAGGGATACACAAAGTGGAGAGTGGAAAATAAGAAGTAACAAAGACATTTATGATCTGTTTAAGTCCCCGCTAATCACTGGTATCATGAAGGCTAATAGACTACAATGGCTGGGGCATATAGAAAGAATGGAAGATAATAGGGAAACAAAACTCGCTTACACTCAGGAAATAAATGACCGTAGACCCCGAGGTAGACCAAGAAGGCGGTGGAGAGATAATACATGTACAGACCTACAAGCACTTGGAATCAACGACTGGCAAGAGAAGGTCCACCAGAGAGACGAATGGAGACGGATTGTATTTGCAGCAAAGAACCTCAATGGCTCGGAACGCTGAAGAAGAAGAAGAAGAAGAAGAAGAAGAAGAAGAAGAAGAAGAAGAAGAAGAAGAAGAAGAAGAAGAAGAAGAAGAAGAAGAAGAAGAAGAAGAATTTAATAACATATACAAGAACAAGTCTAGACGTCTACATCACAAGTGATTTGCGGGTCTACTTACGTTATAAAATGAAGTTCAGAAGGGCGAGAAATACAGAACCGTAAAGTACGGAGGGACAAAATAATATTAAGTAATCAATTCTTGTATTAACGCGATCTTGAAATAATCTTAATTCCCCCCTGCGAAACCTTAAAATTCCCCCCTTGAGGGGGGGGGGGGGGGGGGGGGGAGAGAATTCCCAACCGGTTGAGAACCACTGTGCTAGACGACCTGTTCCACACGGATATAACATACCAATTCACCTGTCAGTCAGATTTCGGATTCACTGCTAGAAGATGAAACAGCAGTGGCATGTTGAACGACAAGTGACAGTGATAGTGAGTTCGAAGATGATTTTCCAGCTGCTCAATGCTTAAAGCAGCGTGAACTGAATGATCTAATCTGAGATCTATATCTTTCCCAAGAATATTCAGAACATTTGGCTTCAAGATTGACAGAAATAAAATAACTGACTGCTGACTGCTGATACAAAGGTTGCATTTTATCGCAGCAGAGGGCAAGGTTTTCCTCCATTCTTTTGTAAAGAAAACAACCATGTGTCCTGTACTAATGTAGGAGGTAATGTAAACGAAATGGGTGTAACTTATACATCAGATGAGTGGCGACATTTCATTGACAGCTCTAAAAGAAGTTTTAAAGGTGTCCTCTTACATAATGGTAACAAATATGGTTCACTCTCTATTGCTCATTCTACTACAATGAAGAAGGAATATGCTACAATAAGCATAGTTCTGGGGGGGGGGGGGGGGGGGGGGGGGAATTAAGTAATTAGAACATAACTGGATGGTTTGTGTAGATATTAAAAAGATAAACTTCTTGCTTGGATAGCAAAGGGGATTCATCAAATATGCATGCTTTATATATTTGTGACCGGTCTCTGTGGCTAAGGGCTTGCGAACGCGGTTTGTGAGCCCGTATACCCGGGTTCGAAACACAGGGGTGCTGGTTTTTTTTCGAAAAAGGTATAGGGGCCGGTCGTTCAGAAAGCAATGGCAAACTACTGAACGTAACACTTGCCTAGTACATCAACAGCAGCTGAAAATCCTGGTGTTGACTGCAACGTCCCGTAAGGGATACGCAACCAAAATATATATATATATATATATATATATATATATATATATATATATATATATATATATTTGTGGGATGTCAGGGGAAAAAGATACGCACTGGACAAAGAAATAGTGGCCGTTGAGGGATGAATTTAAAGGTGGAGAAGAAAATATTGTCAACAAGCTTCTCATTGATCGAAAAAGAGTTCTACTGCCACCATTACATATACAGCTTGGCTTGATAAAGCAGTGTGTTAAGACACTGAACAAAGATGGTACAGGTTTTAATTATTTATGCAGAAAGTTTTCGTAACTGAGCAGAGAAAAACGTAAAGCTGGAATCTTTGATGGACCTCAAATTATAAAGTTAATAAACGATCCAAATTGTATTGATTAGATGAATATAACAGAGTCCACAGCCTGGTCATCATTTGTTTTAGTTGTGCAAAACTTTCCGGGTAACTTTAAAGCAGACAATTATTCTGAATTAGTTGAAAACATGCTGTCGAATTTCTTTGAGCTTGGATGCAACATGAGCGTACAATTGCACTACCTCCATAACCATTTACATTACTTTCCCGAGAATTGTGGTGACTTTAATAATGAGCAAAGTGAAAGATTTCACTAAGATATAAACACAATGAAAGAGAGATACCAGAGACTTCGGGATGCCCACATGAGGCAGATTACTGTTGGAGCCTTAAGCATGACTGTCCGGGCATATCACATTCCAGGAAGTCCTCCAAACGAGGCTTTTTGTGTGTGTTGACTGCAGATATAGAGAATGCTAGTGACAAAATGTTAATATATTTGGGGTGTTTTGTATGAAGGTAATAAATGCACAGTAATTACATATACTGTAATATGAATGCAGATTACAGTCAAAATGCCACAGATGGCACCTAAGCTTATACATAACAATTGTCCTACTAAGATCATTCTTAGTTATCTCAAAAACTAGAGTTGGTAGAATAAATCTGATTACTTTTTTGGAATCAGCAACACAAAATCACCAAAGGACAGCTGAAAAATTTAAGGCACCAAAATGTGCGTAGACCAGTGTGATGAATGAGTCACAGAGCTGTCAAACACAACAGACATCACAGAGCTGTCAAACACAACAACCAGAAGGAACGAACGAACGAACGAACAAACTTTACTTTCAAAGGGTTAAGAATTGGGCACACAGGCCCGTCTAATGGATGAGTCACATAACTATAAAACACAACAGACTGATAAGTGGATGAGTCATGGAACTGTCAAACACAACTGAAAACAGCCATGTCATAGTACAATTAATGTACACAACCAACAATGATGGTCACAGACCTCTTCTCGGAAGTCATGTATTACCTGTTTGGAGATAGTTGTCTTCGTAAGAACTCATCAACATCTAGAGAGTCTGGAAAATTACGAGAAATCCTTGAAGATAAATATGGAAATTGGCAATTTAGTGCTGCATTGATTATTATAAGATTAACTGTTGACATGTTAGTACTGCACTGACTAATGTATGGTTAAAGGTTGAAACTTTAGCACTCTTGTAATAATAAACTATGACAATTTAGCACTGTGCTGTCTATTGTAAGGATAACCTTTGACAACTTAGCACTTTACTGACTATTGGTGATGTCTTTTGATGGCAGGCCGAGTGGCTAAAATGCCGGATTCTCTTTCGGGAGACCCGTGTTCGCATCCTCGGTAAGGGATGGAGTTTTTTTTTTTTTTTTTTTTGGGGGGGGGGGTGTCAAAAAGAATACTCTAACCTGCACAGTTCACGGCGACTGCACTAGCCAGGCAGCCTTTATTCCTCAGGCTCAAGACCTCCCTACCATACACAGCAACGTACTATATTGGCAATAAATGACAGCCAGACAATTTAGTGCTGCACTGACTATTTTAAGATTAAATGTTGATAATTTAGAGGTGCACTGACTACTGTATGGATACATTTTGACAATTTAGTGCTGCACTGACTATTGTAAGGGTAAATTTTGATACTTTAGTGCTTTGGTGGGAACTGTAAGGTTCATTACCAACAATGTGGTTCTATAATGTAACTATTTAACATGTGGAAGTAAACCATGGGTACTTTAGATGGGCACTAAATAATGTAAGGTTAAATGTTGACAATTACATGCTTTATTGACGATCGTATAATTAAACATTGTCTATTTGGCTATCCATTGGTATATAGGTAAGTAAACAAGAAAGTAAGCACGTAAATAAGCAAGCAAGTAAGTAGGATCTAATTAAGTAAGACAGTAAGTAAGTAAGTAAGTAAGTAAGTAAGTAAGTAAGTAAGTAAGCAAGTAAGCAAGTAAGCGAGTAAGTGAACTAACTTTATAGGTAGGTAGGTAGGTAGGTAGGTAGGTAGGTGGCTAGGCTGGTAGCTAGGTAGGTAGGTAGGTGGATAGGTAGGTAGGTAGGCAGGTAGGTAGGTGGGTGGGTAGGTAGGTAGGTAGGTAGGTAGGCTGGTAGGTGAATGTTTCATTTACACACTTTACGTCTCATCGAACATACGGTGCCGAACCTATAATCTCATAGACCAGTCGTAATCGGTAGATGATGTGATCACATCACGCCGACTGCCTTCACTTCCCAAGACAGTTCCTGATACCCAATGGAAGCTGGATCGGAGACCCAGTCCCAAGTCAGTTTACACCAATCAATTTCACCCCGACGCAGATCGAAATCATGACCACTAGACCAGTGGAAGGACATGTTGACATTATGTTACCACGGCATCTTTGTGGATATATATATATACATATACACCCACACGAGAGCGAGTCAATAAGTAAGTCACACAGTTCTGTGGGATAGCAGGTAAATGTAGTTGGTGTTTTCTACAGGTGTCATTAGGTGACAGCAACATCAAACTTTATATTCCCGTTCGTCAGGTGGCGCTAGGTGTCTCATGCGCACGCGCAGCACACAGCAAAATGGCGACTGTACTTACAGAGTGTTCAACCAAAGAGCAACGTGCTGTTGTGAGTTTTTTTTTTTTTTTTTTGTGGGCAAAAGGACTGCCTGCAAGGGACATTCATAAGGAAATGCTTCTTGTTTATGCTGACAAATGTTTGTCCCATAAAGCGGTGCATAGCTGGGTAGAAAAATTTTCTCAAGGACGCTCTAAAATTGTTGATGAAATCCGATCTGGTCGTCCCTGTTGAGATTGCAACAGAAGCATCCGTGCAGCGGGTGGGGGGGGAGATGATTAGAGGTGACAGGACGAGTAACGATAGACTCTGTAGCATCTGCAATAGGGTGCTCACATGGTTCAGCATACAGCATAATGCATGATCGATTGAAATTTAAGAAAGTGTGCTCAAGGTGGGTACCCAGACAATTGAAGGAGGAACACAAAATGAACCGATTTGGCCTGTCCTTGCATAATCTCTGTCGATACGAAGATGAAGGAGAAGACATGCTGAACAGGATTGTTACTGGGGACGAATCATGGGTGCATCACTACCAGCCCGAATCAAAGCGTGCTTCAATGCAATGGAAACATCCTTCTTCGCCTTGTGTCCAAAAATTCAAGGTTACGCCATCAGCTGGGAAGGTTATGCTGACAGTGTTCTGGGATTGTCAAGGAGTGCTTTTAACCAATTTCAAGAAGAAAGGTGACAATGTGAATTCTGAATCGTACTGTGAAGTTCTATCGATGCTTCATGATGCAATTCGAAGAAAACGTCCAGGACTGCTGACTAGAGGGGTGTTGCTTCTTCATGACAATGCCAGACCACATACGGCTCGATTAACTCAGGAGAAAATTAACCAACTAAGGTGGGAAGTTCTGGAACATCCACCTTACAGCCCCGACTTAGCGCCTAGCGATTTCCACCTTTTTCGTCCACTGAAAACTCACCTTGGCGGGAGACATTTTGCGAATGACGCCGAAGTTGAATGTGAAGTGAAAACGTGGTTTAGAAAACAGAGCACGTAGTTCTATGCAGCCGGTTTGGGAGGACAGATAAAACGATGGGATCAAACTTGGTGGAAATTATGTTGAGAAATAAAGGGGCATTGTACGTATAAAAATAAACTGGTATCAGTTATTATCATATTTAATTATTTTTCTACGGCCATTTGTGACTTACTTATTGACTTCTCCTCGATAGTGTGTGTGTGTGTGTGTGTGTGTGTGTGTGTGTGTGTGTGTGTGTGTGTGTGTGTGTGTGTGTGTGTGTGTGTGTCCGCGCGTGTGTGTGCACGTGTGCGTGTGTGAAGAAGAAGACAAAATATAAACAAGAGTATTTAAGAGAACAGTCATACCTTGGCTGCGGCTGCTGAGGTTCTGTACATAGTGAGAACGGATGTGCCCTCTTACAGCCTGTACCGGAGTAAAGATTCATTCATTCATTCAGTAGAATGTGCTTTGCAGAACCTCGCTCCCATAACAACCTTCCGGAAAACCTCTCGATCATAAGCAAGATGTCCCGCGTCTGATACACCCATCTGGAGATCATCCACCACATCCTTCACCCATCTTCTCTTCGGCATTCCTCTTCCTCTCTTCCCAGGCATATACCCCTGCATTATTGTTCTCTCCAAACTTTCGTGACGTTTCAAGTGACCAAAATATTTCAATGTTCTTTGTTGTATCGTCTTCAATAGCGGACACTTCTTCAATATTCATGGTGAGTTCAAATAATATGTCAGTCATCATATAGTAAAGTAAAGTCAGCATGTTTACATTATGAACATGAACCGATCTGACATTCTTGGTCGCAATGAAACACACTCAATTTTAAGCACTGAAGAAACGAACAGTAGACTGCACGATTTATTACCCGCATAACGTACTATTAATTTATATATATTTAAACATCCGGTGTGCTGATGCCGAGTTAGCGGGTTCAACCCCTACACCGGTCAGGTGTAAAATGTTGAAGTAGTCATCTTCTCTTCTTCTTCTTGTTCCTCCTCGCCCTATCCCCCCTCTTCTTCTTCTTCTTCTTCTTCTTCTTCTTCTTCTTCTTCTTCTTCTTCTTCTTCTTCTTCCTCATCTTCTTCTTCTTCTTCTTCTTCTTCTTCTTCCTCTTCTTCTTCTCTTCTTCTCCTTCTTCTTCTCTTCTTCTCCTTCTTCTTCCCCTACCCCCTCCCATTTTTTGGCATTTTATTGCCAAATAAGTTGTGCATAATCAACCTGCAGGAAATGGGGTTACTGAAAGAAAGGTTGAGAGTGAACGTCATGGCAACAGCGTGGACCGGAAATATCGTGTCTACCGCTATATGAAATCTGCGTCGAATCCGAGTCTTATCGTGAATTAATATTACAAGGTAAATGCGATTTTACTTCCTTCATCCTGGAGTAGCGAATCGAACAATGAGCCAAGCCTTCTCGGGTAAAGGAGAAATTACAGGAGTCCCTTGTACTGCAGGCAAGCGTTCATGATTACTCGACTGTTGGAAATCTTAAAGAGTAGTCTTAAAGAGTAGCCTTAAGTGACCGCATCCTGTTTAAACTCACACACAATACTCAATTTAGTCATAGTACTAGATAACCCATCATGACACATCCACCTTAACAACTAACTATATATAATAAAGGAAACAAATTTTATCTGTTTTAATTGGTGACAACATCATTTCTATAATAAAGGAAACTTTTGGATGTTTTTTTTTTTTGGGGGGGGGGGGGGGGGGGGGCCGGGAGGGGGAATGCATTTTGAAAACTGTTATCGATGTCGCTATTGTATACTGTGAGCAATTAAGGTTAGAGTTAATTTGTAGAGCCTCTTCTTTTGTATGGATGTGAAACTTGGACAATGAGCAATCAAGCTGAAAAACATCTGATGGCTGCAGAAATGTGGTTTCTTAGGAAAATGCAAAGAATACCAGGGACAGACAGAAAAACTAATGACCAAATACTACAGGAGACAAATGAAAATCGTAAATTGATTACATAAATTAGACGTAGACAGTCAAATATTTTTGGACATGTTATGAGAAGAAATGGAATGGAGAACTTAGTGACAACTGGCAAGATCGAAGAGAACAGACAAAGGGGAGGACCGAGAAGAAAATACCTGGATGGCTTGGCCACATGGCATGGCGCAGACAGGAACACAGAGCTGATCCACGACTCTGGTGATCGAGTGAAATGGCGAGTCATGACCGCTCACGCTTACCGGCATGGCATGTGATGGGTGGATTATGCTCTTTATCTTAGTGATGCATCTTCCATCTGATGTTATCCATGTGCATAATTATCTTAATTTCTGCACTTGCCCAAAAATAACGTCCTGTACTTTAATTGCACACTTAGGCACAATCTATTTCTTTGATATCACCATGACGTCTGGCTTTCTATTATGTAAACTAATGCCCATTCTTTCACTCTCCACAACCAGTGTATCTATCATTTCCTGTAGATCGTTCTGACCTGTTACTAATAAGACGGTGTCGACAGCATAACGTACGTTATTTATATTATGTCTACCAACCAAGATCCCCGACATATTTTCTGTAGATCTTATTAAACATTCACCGTACAATGAGAACGAATCAGGAGACAATACACAACCTTGTCTGACGCCCTTCTTTACACTGAAATGTTCCTATAAGGTTGTTGGTTCCTATGACTGCTGTTTGCTACCAATATATGTTCTTTATTATTCGCAGATCTTTGCCCTCGATGTTCAGTTGCTCCAGTAATTGTGTTATTTCTTCATGCTTCACATTTGCAAATGTGTTTCTATAGTCAATGAAGCTCAACTACATATCTGTCTTACTTGTATAGCTCTTTCTAATAGTGTCCTGAGAATATATATATAGCGTTGCTTGTGTCCTTTCCCTCCACAATTCCACATTGTTCATCACCAGTTTATGGTTTAATCTTTTTTCTTAGTCTTTTCATAATGCTCTGAGTAACAGCTTTGTTATATAACTCATAAGACTTATTGTGCGATGCTCTTCGCATTCTGAAGCGCCTGGTTTCTTTTGCAGAGTTGTAAAGATGGATTTTAATAGGTCGCTAGGAATATACCCATTAGTATAGATGTCATTTAGAAATTGTGTCAATATCTATATTCCAAACGCACCCAGAACCTCAAGTTCCTGTATTGTAATGTTGTCTGGACCGGGTGCGTGTCCTTTCTTTCTGTTTTACGCACGTGAAACATGGACAATAAGCATTCACTCTGGAAAACATGTAGTGGCACTTGAAAGCTGGTTTCTGGGTATAATACCCACACAAAATACCACTGATGGACAGAAGAAACACGAATAATACAGTCCTGCGAAAAACAAATGAAAACCACAAATTCGTTACAGAATTTGAACAGCCAAGATTGTTTAGAAAATTTTATGAGCAGAAATAAATTAGAAAACTTAGTTACAACTGGTAAATTTGATGGAAAACGAGCATAGAGATAAATACCTGTATGGCTTGAACTCATGGCACAACAGGAACAAATTTCCGATAATGATGTGAGATGGCGAACCAGGATCGCCTAAGCTAATAAGTATGGAATTTTATGATGATTTGTAAACTGTCTACATCTTTACTGTCTTTGATTTTTTTTTTTTTATTTCTTCCACCTTTTCACACCGCGTTGACATACACTGCTGGTCTAGGTTCATTGAAAACAAAAATAATGTGAACACAATACAATATTTAAACTATGTAATTACTTTGTTTACCTTTTGCATTAATCTTCTTTTCTTTTCATTGGTTGACCTTCTTGATGGCACCGCTGCTGCATGTAAGGACGTTAACTTCGAGACAACAACTGCAGATGATGTCTGAACATTGACACGTCTCCCATTAGTCGTAACTGCTGATAAAGGTAAGGATGTTAACTTTGAAGCAGCTGCTGCAGATAGTGTCTGAATCTGAGCACTGTCCCTGCTAGACGACGTTTCTGCTGCAGATCCAGATCCGCAGATTAACGCTCGTTGCCGGCTTATCTCTGGCGTGCTGCGAGTAGATGGTCGCCTAGGCTGAGCTGATTCCTTGTCTAAAGGCAGCTCAAGAGAGTCATATGTTGATTGAGACGTTGATTGTTGTGCAGATACAATAGATTCGCGTTGTGGGTGTATATTTTCCTCTCCAAATGAGCATTTTGACCGGAGAGTTCCATATGTTTCAAGCGTGCTCTTTGGGAGCTTCTCTTCATCGGTTGACGTTTGAGAACGACAGCCTTGCCTATCTCCCCCACGTCGAGACATAACTGATCCCGGTGTGCAGTTGCCATCTTCACACGAATGTGTGTCATTTGAGTCAGCATTCCGGATACTTAATGTGTTCCAAAGGCTGTACAACGCATCACATATGCATCCAAACGCATCCAATATATTCCAAGCACACATTTCGCCAGTTAAGAAAATGCCGTTGGTTAAAGAATTGTATGTCACTGGAGCTGTACTCACTGGACTGTATCTCGCTGGAGTGGAAAATGTATCTCGCTAGAGCTAAACAAATTATGTCTCTGACTTTGCCTATTCTTTTCCCTCTCAATCTTGCCAGATGTCACCAGAGACACAACTGTATCTCACTGAAGTGGAAACTGTATCTCGCTGGCGAGAAGGTTGTATGTATCTCGCTAGAGTCAAGAATGCCCCTCGCAAGAGTCAAGATTTGAAGCTCGCTTAATTGTCTAAATTTATTGGTCGGAGAAAGTGTCTCGTTGTGTTTTGCTAAAGCAACAAATCTATATCTATAAAACAAAGTGTATGTATATGTGTATGTATATATGTATGTATGTAAATATGTATGTCCTTTATTTGTTCGCGAACGGCCCATCCGATTGAGATGAAATTTTCTACACGCCTTCCTTTCATTCCAGAGCTGTCAACTGTCATAGTTTTTTTTTCTTCTTCCTCCTCCTCCCTCCTCCCCCTCCCAAAATACGTACGTAAATATATGATGATGATGATGAAAGAATCCCCGAACCAAAACGCTAGGGAAAGGGAAGAAAATGACGTGACTACACAGAATCGTCACACGGCAATCATCATCATCAAGTGCCGTGCCGGCTGGCGTAGGCGTTCATGGCTCTCTGTAGATCTCAGTCTTTGTTTTTTTTAATCAACTCTGCTGCTGATATTCCTCCATGCCACGGCAATATCAATAACAATTCATCTTTTTATGTGTAAGGAAGTTATCTACAGTCGTGTAGAAGGGAAGAACTAGACGAGTATGAATTCGGAATGGCGAACTCTCTCCCCCTCTCTTCTCCTCCCTCTACCTCCTCCCTCCACCCTTCTCCTCTTCCTCCTCCCTCTCATCCCTCTCCCTCCTACCTCCTCCTTCTCCCTCTTCCTTCTCCCTCTTCCTCTCCCCTTCTCCTCCATCCTACTCCCTCCGCCTCCTCCCCCCTCCTCCCTCATCTTCCCTCCTCCTCCCTCTCCCTCCTCATCCCTCCTCCTCCTGCCTCCCTCCTCCTCCTCCTGCCTCCTTCTCCCTCATCATCCTCTCTCCTCCTTATCCCTTCTTCTCCCTCTTCCCTCGTCCTCCTCCTACCTCCTCCCTCCTCCTCCTCCCTCCACCCTCCTCCTCCCTTCTCCTCCTCTTCCTCCTCCCTTTCCTTCCTCCTCCTCCTCCCTCTACCTCCTCCTCCCCCTACCTCTTTCCTCCTCCCTCCTCCTCCCCTTCCACCTCTCTTTCCTTCCTCCCCTCCTCATTCTCCCTCCTTCCTCCTTCCTTCTTCTCCCTCCTCCTCCTCCTCCCTCCTCCCCCTCCTCCTTCCTCCTCCTCACTCCTCCTCCTCCCTCCTCCTCCTCCCTCTACCTCCTCCCTCCTCCTCCCTCTACCTCCTCCTCCCTCCTCCTCCCTCTACCTCCTCCCCCTCCTCCCTTCACATTCCTCCTCCTCCCTCTTCCTCCTCCTCCCTCCTCCTCTCTCCGCCTCCCTCCTCCTCCTCTTCCCTCTACCTCCTCCCATCCTCCTCCCTTCACATTCCTCCTCCTCCCTCCTCCTCCTCCCCTCCTCCTCTTCCCTCCTCCTCCTCCCCCTCCTTCTCCTCCTTCTCCCTCTTCCTCCTCCCTCTTCCTTCTCCTTCTCCCTCCTCCTTCTCCCTCCGCCTCCTCCCTCTTCCTTCTCCCTCCGCCTCCTCCCTCCTCCTACTCTCTCCTCCTCCTCCCTCCTCCTCCCTCTCCCTCCTCCTCCTATCCTCCTCCTGCTCCCTTCTCCTCCTGCGTTCTCCTCCTCCCTCCTTCTCCCTCCTCCTCCCTCTTCCTCCTCCCTCCTCCTCGCCTCCTCCTCCACCCTACTCCTCCCTCCTCCTCCTAATCCCTCCTCCTCCCTCCTCCTCCCTCCTCCTCCCTCTACCTCCTCCCCCCTACTCCCTTCACATTCCTCCTCCTCCCTCTTCCTCCTCCTCCCTCCTCCTCTCTCCGCCTCCCTCCTCCTCCTCCTCCCTCTACCTCCTCCCTCCTCCTCCCTTCACATTCCTCCTCCTCCCTCCTCCTCCTCCCCTCCTCCTCTTCCCTCCTCCTCCCCCTCCTTCTCCTCCTTCTCCCTCCTCCTTCTCCCTCTTCCTCCTCCCTCTTCCTTCTCCCTCCGCCTCCTCCCTCCTCCTACTCTCTCCTCCTCCTCCCTCCTCCTCCCTCTCCTCCTCCTGCATGGGCGAAATAGAGAACACACTGAACCGTTCAACAGGGATTCATTGTCAAAGAACTGTGGTTATTAAGACAAACGAAAGTGAGGGAAATGAAATACTTTGGGCGTGTAGAGTCTGGAAAAGATGTATATGGAGGGAGGCCTAACGAGTAAGCGGACAAGAGGAAAACCCAACATGGATGGGTGTATCTTATATATAAAAGGCGATCTCCGTCCGTCTGTCTGTCTGTCTATATGTCCCTAATGCGCTCGCGAACGGCCCATCCCATTGAGATGAAATTTTTTACACGTCTTCCTTTCATTCCAGCGCATCCCACTGTCATATTTTTTTAGTATGAAAGTTTGAAGATTTTATATTACTTTACACTGTCGCCAACTCTAAGAAGACATGGAACAACCTCAGCCATTATTAAATCTACAGGCATATGCGTTATATTCCTCCTCCTCCTCCTCTCCCCTCCTCCACCTCCTACCCTCTTCCTCTTCTCCTCCCCCTCCTCCCTCTCCCTCCTCCATCCTCCTCTTCTCTCTTTCTCCTCCTCCTCCCTCCTCCTCCCTCTTCCTCCTCCCAGCTCCTACTTCTCCTTTTTCTTCTTCTTCTGCTGCTGCTGCCGCTGCTCCATTTACCCAAGTTAATATATTACCAAGTTGGTCTTCGTTTATCTAAGGTTGTTCTAACTGCAACCAATAAATGATTAGACAGACAGACAGACAGATATACAGACTGACAGACAGACAGACAGACAGACAGACAGACAGACAGACAGACAGATAGATAGTCGGGAACGGGAACGTGAGCTTATATGACTACTTATATGAATTAAATGAGATGCTCCACACCAGGAGCTGGGCAATGCCGGGCCGGGTCAGACAGACAGACAGACAGACAGACAGACAGACAGACAGACAGACAGACAGTCGGTAACGGGAACGGGAACTTATATGACTACTTATATGAATTAAATGAGATGCTCCCCACCAAGGACTGGGCGAAGCCGGGCCGGGTCAGCTAGTATATTTATAAAGAGTATGTAGCGGGGATTGGGGTATCTCCTATCAAAGGAGAAGTAAGATGCCCCCTTCCCTCCGCTAGCCTACGGGACACCCTTTGGCAAGGTGGAGTACCTGTTTAGCCCCCCGATCAGGGATACGTGAAGCCATGGGTGCAAGTGGTGGATGAGGTTGAAGAGCAGCCAACAGATAGTTATAGGTTATGGTCTCCAGCTTCACGATAGTAGGCAGAGGATCTTTCTTTTCTTTCTTTTTTTTTTTTTTGGGGGGGGGGGGGGGGGGAGACAATGGCTACGGTCATTGACCAGTATGGTGATTGCTGAGAACGAAAGTAATGACAACCTACCTTCTTTACAGATGCCAAGAAAATTATATTTTGCGATCTCATTGAAAGTCAGAGAAACGGCTTAAATGGGTGCTCTATAGGAGCAGCTTCACCCAGTAGGGATAGTCGTGTGCACCAGGCTACTGAATGCAAAAGTCTACTATCATTGAAAGTAGGAACTTGGAATGTTAGAACAATGAGTGCAGATGGAACATTGGATAACATCAAACAAGAAATGGGAAGAGATAATATTAACATATTAGGATTGTGTGAGGCGAGATGGAAAGGGACAGGGATTAAGGCGGGAGGATTTTAAGGTTATATATTCTGGATGAGAGGAAAGGCAAAGAGGTGTAGCAATTATCTTGGATTTGAAAACATCAAAATCTCTTAAAGAATATTGGGAAGTATCAGACAGGGTTCTATTGGTAAAATTAAACGATAGACCTTTTAATATAAACGGCATTCAAATATATGCCCCAACAGGAGAAAGCAGTGAAGATAGTGTGGAGGAATTATAAAATGACGTGGAGAATGCTTCAGAGACATGTAAAAATTCAGAAATAAACATCATAATGGGTGACTTCAATGCCAAAGCAGGTAATCAAGGTGATGAATGCACAGTAGGTAAACATGATTTGGGAGAACGAAACCAGAAAGGATAAAGACTTGTAGAATGCAAAAGAAAGTAAAATGATTGTTTTAACCAACATCATAGAAGATTGTGGACATGGAGAAGTCCTGACAGCAGGATTAGAAACCAGGTAAAGTTAAGGAAAGTCGAGTATACACCAGGAAACACTAAATATGATCTGTGTGCGTTAAAAAAGGACAAGGAAATACAAGACAATTTTAACATAGAAGTACAGAACATATTTGATGTATTGTCTGATCTAGAGATCTTATTTCAAGATGTGGATGACCAATGGGGAATGAAAAGAATTCAATCAAATTGGTTGCAGAAACAACTATCCTAAAATTAAAGAAAATAGGTCGAAAAAAATGGATGACTGAAGAAATTTTAAGACAAATGGAAACAATAAGACAAAACAAAAATAATCCTGACAAATATTACGAGATTCATAAGAAAGTCAGAGCATTATGTAAAGAAGCAAAGAAGCATACCTTGAAAACAAAAAGTGCATATAAATTGAAAAACAACACAATAGTAAAAACACCAAATTAATCTTCTTCTTCAGCGTTCCGAGCCATTGAGGTTCTTTGCTGCAGATACAATCCGTCTCCATTCGTCTCTCTGGTGGACCTTCTCTTGCCAGTCGTTGATTCCAAGTGCTTGTAGATCTGTATATGTATTATCTCTCCACCGCCTTCTCGGTCTACCTCGGGGTCTACGGTCATTTATTTCCTGAGTGTAAGCGATTTTTGTTTCCCTATTATCTTCCATTCTTTCTATATGCCCCAGCCATTGTAGTCTATTAGCCTTCATGATACCAGTGATTAGCGGGGACTTAAACAGATCATAAATGTCTTTGTTACTTCTTCTTTTCCACTCTCCACTTTGTGTATCCCTAATGGGTCCAAAGATGCGTCTTAAAATTTTGTTCTCAAAGGTTTGTAACAAGGCTTCGTCTCCTTTCGTTGTACTCCAGGTGTCAGAGCCATACAGCACAACTGGTCTGATCAGTGTTTTGTATATTGTGATTTTGGTGTTACGAGATAGCGCCTTTGATTTTATTAGATGTTGTAGTGCATAGTATATCTTATTTCCAGAGTTGATTCTAGTTTGTATTTCTTCCCTTATGATGTTGGAGCAGTTGACGATTGTACCCAGGTATTTGTATGTTTCCGTTCTTTTAATGGTCATATTATCTATTTGTATGTGGTCAGAGTTTTTAGCCATTCTGTCTCTTTCCAGAGTTGATTCTAGTTTGTATTTCTTCCCTTATGATGTTGGAGCAGTTGAAGATTGTACCCAGGTATTTGTATGTTTCCGTTCTTTTAATGGTGATATTATCTATTTGTATGTGGCCAGAGTTTTTAGCCATTCCGTCTCTTGAAATTACCATATATTCTGTCTTATCTTGGTTGATAACCAGCCCCATCTGTTGGGCTTTTTCCTTTAAGTGAGTCAATATTTCCAATGTCTTTTGTTCACTTTGCCCTATAATATCTATATCATCTGCATAACCAAGCAGCTTGGATGTTCCTCCAATATCACATTCCTCCTTTACCTTCCTTACAACTTTCTCTAGAGCCAGATTGAAGAGTAGCGGCGATAGTGCATCACCCTGTTTCAAGCCAGATGTTATTTGGAAGGGGTCTGATTTCCTGCCTTTATATGTTACTATATTATAAGTATCTTCCATGCATAGTCTGGTCATATTGATTAACTTCCTTGGTATTCCAAATTCCTGCATAGCATTCCATAGACTATTCCTATGGACACTATCATAAGCCTTTTTAAAATCCACAAAAATGTTATGGAGATCTCTTTTATATTCCCAATTTTTCTCGGCTATTTGTCGTAAGATAAATATCTGATCTATTGTTGGTCTGTTTTGTCTAAAACCCGCCTGGTAGTCACCTAATATGTCTTCTGAATATGGTTTTAGTCTATTTAGTAATACTGCGGATAGTATCGTATAGCTTGTGGACAGTAGTGATATTCCTCTATAATTTCCACATTGGAACTTGTCTCCTTTCTTAAAGATAGGTATCAATAATGACTCTTTCCAGTCATGGGGTAATTCTTCTGTCCTCCAGATTTTTATTATTAGTTCGTATAGCTTTAGATGTAATGCATGGCCACCTGCCTTTATAAATTCAGCAGCAATTCCATCAGTCCCAGTTGCCTTATTGTTTTTAAGTCGTGTGATTACATATAGGATTTCTTCAAATGTAGGTTCTTCAATTTGTGGTTCGCATGTTAGAACCTCTTCCTGTGGGAAAATGTTACTTGGAGCTTCACAATTTAGTAATTCAACAAAATATTCTTTCCACGTGTTGCACGTTTCCTCATTGGTATTTATTATATTCCAATTTTTGTCTTTTAAACCATATGTGTTTTGTTGGTGCCCTCGTTTCATTGACTTCAGTTCTTTAAAAAATTTTCTGGATTCATTTTTCTGGTGATTAGTTTCCATATCTTTGATTATATTACTCATATATTCTCGCTTCTGCTGTCGGACTATTTTTGTAGCCTCTTTACATTCATTTCTATAATGTTCTTCCTTTTGGATGTTGTTGATGTCATTTAACCATAAATGTCTGGCATTCTTTTTCCTAATGACTGCTTCTTCACATTTTTGATTGAACCATCTGTTCTTTCTATGCGTGGTTAACACACCGAGACATTCTTCTGCGGTAGATTGAATTGTATTCTTGATGTTCAACCAAGTTTGGTCAACGCTTTCCTCCAAAGGGTTTTGCAGAGTTTCAAGTTTACATTTTATTTCATCTGTAAATTTCTCTTTGACTGTAATTTCTTGAGTTTTTCTCTGTTATATGTTGGGTGTAATCTTTGTAATTTAGTATAGAAAGCTCTCTTAAGTTTTATTTTAAATTTTGCTCCAACGAGGAAGTGGTCGCTGTGGCACTCAGCTCCTCTATAACTTCTAACTTGCTGTATGTTTGATGCATTTCTGTTGTTAATTAAAATGTGATCTATTTGATTATAGGTTCTCTTGTCACATGATTTCCATGTTTGTTTGTGTATATCCTTTCTTTGTAGTCTGGTACTGCTAATCTGCAGTCTTTGGCTTCTGCCAGGTTGATGACTCTCCATCCATTATCATTTGAAGTTGTATGTAAGCTTTCCATACCGGCCACTTTTTTATTAGTTTGCTCTCTACCTATTTTTGCATTGAAGTCTCCCAAGTTTACTAATTAAAAAAAAACACCTACATCGGCAGGCTTCCTGAAAACAAACGATGGAAAAATCATAATAGAAAAACATGAGATTTTACATACATGGTCAGATTATGTGAACAACCTTTATGATACAAGATAAGAACAATATGATATGCTGAGTAATAATGAAGGACCATCAGTTCTGAAGATAAACGTTCAGAATGGTCTAACCATATGAAATCTGGCAAGACTCCGGGTCCAAACAACATCTCAACAGAAATTATCACTGCCTTAGAAGAATATGGAATAGACCACGTCATCAGACTGCTGAACACAATGTATGATACTGGAGATATACCTCCTGAACTGTGTAATCTTATATTTATTGCAATCCAAAGAAATCCTATAAGCATATAGTTTGTCAAATGAAATAAATTAACTCTTCTTTCTGGCCCAGGTAGGTGTTGTTTTAACTCGGTCTAGCCTAAGCAGTTGGTAATGTGAAGTTATAAATTAGTGCGTCTAAACTTGAGGTTATAAAACTACGCATCTAAAGTTGAAATTAGTAAAAACATGTGTGTTAATAAACGATGGCACAAACCTGTGTGGGTCTACAGATAAAGTTATATAGCTATTAGTTAAAATTTGAAGAGATAAACTTGGGTTAAAACTGAAGCTATAAGTCTGTGCGTGCGTTGAAACTTGAATTTATAAATATGTGCGTCTAATCTTGTAAGTATGTAAACCTGTGCATCTAAACTTACAAACATGACCGCCTGTGCCTTAATTTTTTATAAATCTGTGCAATTTAAGTTGAAGTCATAAACCTGTGCATCTAAAGTTGAAATTATAAATCCTTAGATTAAAACTTGAAGGTATAAACATGCGAATCTAAAGTTGAAGTTATAAATCCTTAAATTAAAACTTGAAGGTATAAACATGCGAGTCTAATATTGAAGCTATAAATCCTTAGGTTAAAACTTGAAAGTGCAAGTATAAACATACGAATCTAAAGTTGAAGTTATAAATCCTTAAATTAAAACTTAAAGGTATAAACATACGAGTCTAATGTTGAAGTTATAAATCCTTATTTTAAAACTTGACATCGCCGTAAAGTATAGTTTAGCGCTTCCTTCGGCTTCAAGTGGCAAAGCCTGTTTGGATTTGACAGCACTTGAATTGTTCTTTTAGGATTGTGTTATCAGCTAGTGATTATTTTGTGGAATAGTTCTGTAGTTTGTGTTTGTATCGGTTGTGGTATAGGAAGACTTTGAGTTGTGACACCAACACAGCTCAGATTAGATTGTGACGTCCCGAGAGAGTGATGTGCCAGAAAGTCCATTGTAATAAGATTATGGACATGGAGGAGTCCTGACAGCAGGATTAGAAACCAGATTGTTTACATCCTGATTGGCAGAAGGTTTCAAGTGCGTTATCAATCGAAAAAACAGTTCCCAATTTAGACTGTTACAGTTATAGCAGATTGCTTGCAGATTACATTGAGGGTAAAGTTAAAGAAAGTCATGTATACTCCATGAAACACTATATATGTTCTGTGTACATTGAATGCAGTGTAGTCAACCATGGTTTGGGAGAGCGAAACGAAAAAGGATACAGACTTGTAGAATGGGCAAAAGAACAAGGAATGGTTGTTGGAAACACCTGGTTTAAACAACATATAGACGATTATGGACATGGAGGAGTCCAGGCAGCAGGATTAAACACCAGATAGATTACATCCTGATTAGCAAAAGGTTTCGAAATGCGTTAATAGTCGTAAAAACAGTTCCAAATGCAGACTGTTACAGTGATCATAGATTAATTACAGGCACATTGAGGGTAAAGTTAAAGAAAGTCAAGTATACAGCAGGAAACCCTAAATATGACTTGTGCAAATTGAAAACTGACAAAGAAATACAAGATAATTTTAACATAGAAGTAAAGAACAAATTTGATATATTGTCTGATCTAGAGATCCTGTTTCAAGATGTAGATGATCAATGGGAAACGATGAAGAATTCAATCAGTTGCGCAGCAGAAAAAACTATTCCAAAAGTAAAGAAAGTGGGCCGTAAGACATGGATGACTGAAGAAATTTTACAACTAATGGAAACAAGAAGACAGAACAAAAATAATCCTGCCAAATATGAAGAAATTCACAGAAAGGTGAGAACCTTATGTAAGGAGGCAAAAGAAACATGGCTTGAGAAAAATTGCAGAGAAATTGAAAAACAACACAACAGTAACAATGCGAAACTAATGCACAAAAGAATTCAGGAGCTTACTAATCAAAGAACACGTACATCAGCAGGCTGCCTAAAGACAAAAGATGGAAGAGTCATAATAGAAAAAGATCAAATATTACATGAATGGTCAGATTACGTGAAAACCCTGTATGACGATAACAGGGACGAACAGTATGATGTTCAAAATAATAATGATGGACCTGCAATTTTAACCCTTTGAAAATAAAGACTTATTATTATTATTATTATTATTATTATTATTAAGATGGAGGTTCAGAATGCTCTTAACCATATGAAATCTGGCAAGACCCCCGGTTCAGACAGCGTCACAACAGAAATGATTAATGCTTTAGAAGAATATGGAATAGATCAAGTTACCAGTCTGCTTAATACATTATATGATACTGGAAATATACCTCAGGAGTTATGTAATTCTGTATTTATTGCAATCCCAAAGAAATCAGGAGCCTTGGAATGTGATCAACATCGAACAATTAGTATAATAAGTCACATCACGAAGATTTTGCTAAGAATTATCATGCAAAGAGTTAGGAGGAAAATACAACCTGAAATAGGAGAAGAACAATGTGGGTTTGTGGAAGGCAAGGGTACAGTAAATGATGTGTATATACTGAGAAATATAATCGAACGTTCTATAGAAGTAAACAAAGATCTACACCTTTGCTTTATTGACTACACAAAGGCTTTTGATAAAGTGAGACATGTCAACATGATAAGGATGCTTGAAGATCTACAAATTGATGGAAAAGATCTTAGACTTGTAAAAAACATATATTGGAAACAACAAGCTGCCATAAGAGTTGATAATGAAGTAAGCCAATATCAGCCTATTAAAAGGGGTGTGAGACAGGGATGTGTAATGTCTCCAGATCTGTTTTCCCTGTACAGTGAAAGTATTTTCAGAAATATTGAAGATATGGAAGGAATCAACATTGGGGGACGATGCATCAATAACATTAGATATGCAGATGATACAGTCTTGATTGCAGACAATGAACAGGACCTGCAAAATTTAGTAGATGCGATTGTTACACACAGTGAACAACTAGGGTTAGAATTAAATTGTAAAAAGACACAGATTATGGTCGTCACTAGGAAGGACGAAATACCACAATGTAATATACAAGTAAATGGGAATATTCTTCAACAAGTGAGCAGGTACAATTATCTCGGAACAGTAATAACATCTGATGGGAGATGCCTTGAAGAGATTAGAACAAGAATCGCCATGGCAAAAGTAGCCTTTAGCAAGATGAAAAACATATTGACCAATAAAAAGATGTCAATTGAAACGAGAAAAAGAGTGTTGAGATGCTACATTGAACCTGTACTTTTATATGGATGTGAAGCGTGGACAATAAGCAGTCTGGCTGAAAAACATCTGATGGCTGTAGAGATGTGGTTTCTGAGGAAAATGCAAAGAATACCATGGACAGCCAGAAAGACCAATGAACAAGTCCTTCAAGAAACAAATGAAGATCGTAAATTGATTAGAGAATTTAGACGTAGACAGTCAAAATTTTTTGGGCATGTTATGAGAAGAAATGGATTGGAGAATTTGGTGACAACTGGTAAGATCGAGGGGAACAGACCAAGGGGAAGACCTAGAAGCAAGTACCTGGATGGCTTGGCCTTGTGGCATGGTCGAGACAGAAACACGGAGCTGATCCACGACTCTGGTGATCGAGTGAGATGGCAGAACATGACCGCCCACGCTTACCGGCATGGCACATGATGGATGGATGGATCACTCTCTACATGTATGGTCAGATTATGTGAAAAACCTTTATGATGATAACAGAGACGAACAATATGATATTCAAAATAATAATGAAGAACTATTAATTTTGAAGATCGAGGTTCAGAATGCTCTTAACCATATGAAATCTGGCAAGACTACCGGTTCAGACAGCATCACAACAGAAATGATTAACGCTTTAGAAGAATACGGAATAGATAAGGTTACCAGACTCTTGAATACAATATATGATACTGGAGATATACCTCATGAATTATGTAATTCTGTATTTATTGCAATCCAAAAGAAATTAGGAGCCTTAGAATGTGATCAACTTTGAACAATTAGTATAAAGAGTCACGTCACAAAGATTTCGTTAAGAATTATCATGCAAAGAGTTAGGAAGAAAATACATCCTGAAATAGGAGAGGAACAATGTGGGTTTGTAGAAGGCAAGGGTACAGTAAATGCTGTGTACATACTGAGAACAGTAATTGAACGTTCTATAGAAGTAAACAAAGATCTACACATCTCCATAACTGACTACGCAAAGGCTTTTGATAAAGTGAGACATGCTGACATGATAAGGATGCTTGAAGATCTACAAATTGATAGAAAAGACCTTAGACTTGTAAAATATATACATTGGAAACAACTGCCATAAGAATTGATAATGAAGTAGGTCAATATCAAATCAAATCAAATCAAATCAAATCAACTTTATTAGGGTCACAAATTGGGCGCGCAGGCCCTTCCAATCACTCGTCTTTCGTTCATCAAGAGCATTATACATTTACATAGGAAGAAAAATAAGCATTGTGAAATGAATGTTGTAAACATAAACAAGGCTAATTACCATGTTATTAAGCCCATCTCCCACCTATCCATACATCACCCACCCACACAACACCCCCACCTACCCACACACACGCGCACCAAGGGACACATACACACCCCCACCTACCGACACACACGCACACCAAGGGACACATACATACCCCACCAACCGACCCATCCCCCTCCCGCACATCCCCCACCCACACACACTGCCCTCACCTGATCCCCCAACCAAAACACACTCGCCACCCACAAACATTCCCCCACCAACCCACACATCCCACCCCACACATCCTCTCCCCACCCACACCTCAAACCACCCATCCCCCAGCCACATCTCCATCGACAACATATTCCCCACCCACACACACAATCCCCCACCAACCCACACATCGCACATCCACTCCATTGGCACCTTGCCGTCTTGACAGACGATAGTTTGTGCTTTAAAAAGGCATAATAACTTTTAACTATGGCGGTAGCGAGTGTGACTGATAAGGCCAATTTGCGCTGTAAATGTCCGTTCACAGTGGGTGCATCTGAACACGTGATCATTTCCACCATCATGCACCATCTTACGTCTCAAACGCTTGGTGTGTGACTTTTCTGCAATAATTTTCTCCTTTGACTTTATTCCATTTCTGATATTTGCCCTCCATGCAACACGTTCAGCGGCGACTTGCTCCCAATGTGCATTATCAATGCCTGTATCAATCATGTCCCGCTTACACACATCTTTGTATCGTAGTAGAGGCCGACCCTGAGATCTCTTACCCATCTGTAATTCACCAAAAGAGATATCCTTTGGTATTCTACCATCATCCATCCTCCTAAGATGTCCTATCCATCTAAGTCTACGAAGACTGAGCATGGAATAAACTGTCACACAACCTGATCTTTCCAATACTTCAGTATTTGTGATTTTGTCTTGCCACTTAATACCAAGAATTCTTCGCAAACACCGCATATGAAAGCTGTTTAAATTGTTCTCTTGGTGTGAGTAAGTTGTCCAGGTTTCACTGCCATAGAGAAGAGTACTAAGGACACAGGCTTGATAGACAAGGACTTTTGTTTTCCTGATCTAGGGATAATTTGCTATTTACCACTGATCCTAGATATGTAAAATGGTCTACTATCTCTAGTTCAGCGTCATCAATAAAGATTGATGGTACCCCATGTGCACCTTGTGACATAATCTGTGTCTTCTTTTTGCTAATTGTTAAACCAAATTCAGAACAAGCATTGGAGAATGCAGATAGTAGACATTGCAATTCTTCCTCAGAGTGGGTCGTAACTGCAGCATCATCTGCAAAAAGCAACTCTCTGATCAGTACCCTCCTAATTTTGGTCTTAGCCTTCAATCTCTGAGCATTGTAGAGGCCGCCATCTGAGCGTGAGTGAATGTATATACCACCATCCTGATCACGAAATGCATATTTCAGTAGAAGTGAAAAGTATATTCCAAAGAGGGTGGGAGCTAGTACACAACCTTGCTTAACTCCACTCTTGATTTCAAATTCTTCAGAAGTTGCACCATCAAACTTGATTATACCCTTCATGCCTGTGTGGAACGATTCCACAATGGACAGAAGAGTTGGTGGGCAGCCAATCTTCTTTAGTGCCTTGAACAGACCCTCACGACTGACCAAATCAAATGCCTTTGTGAGGTCGATGAAGGCAATAAACAGTGGTTGATTCTGTTCACGGCATTTTTCTTGCATTTGTCGCAATGAGAATATCATATCAGTGGTAGACCGGTTCTGTCGAAAGCCACACTGTGATTCGGGGTAGACTTGATCTCCTAGGACTTGAAGTCTGCGCAGAACAATTCTGGCAAATACTTTTCCAATAATACACAGAAGTGAGATACCCCTATAGTTGTTGCAGTCGCTCCGATCGCCCTTGTTCTTGTACAGTGTTATGATGCTTGAATCTTTGAAATCCTGTGGGACTTGTCCTTCACGCCAGCATAGCTCTATTAGCTGGTGGATCTGTAGAGTGAGTGTGTCTTGCCCACTCCTGATAACTTCTATTGGAATCCCATCCTTACCTGGAGCCTTGCCAGATGCAAGTTCATTTATAGCACACTTAACTTCTGTTATGGTGGGAAGTGTGTCCAGGTAGTCAAGAGTTGGTAGAGCCTCTATGGTGTTGAGGGCATCATCCGCTAGTTTGGTCTCACTTGAGTAAAGCTCCAAATAGTGCTCTACCCATCTGTCCATCTGCCGTTTCTTGTCAGTGATGATTTCTCCAGTCAAGGTTTTCAATGGTGCACTTCTTTTGATCACTGGACCACAGGCTTTCTTTATTCCTTCATACATGCTTCTTATGTCTCCCTTATCACTTGCGATTTGAATGGACTCACATAACTTGATCCAATAATCATTTGCACACTGCCTGGCAGCCTTTTGCACATCCTTCCTAGCTTGCCTTAGCTCACTCAGAGTGTTACGCGTTGGTCTTTCCTTGTTTCTTAAGAGAGCTTTCTTCTTCTTATCAATCAAGGGCTGCAGAGTCTCGCTGTTGGCCGCAAACCAGTCCTGCCTCTTATGATCCACAGTGCCGTAAACCCCTACGGCAGTTTTATAAAGAGTTTCCTTAATTTGACCCCACTTTTCATTTACTGTACAATTTTCTGATGTATCAGTGAAAGCGTCTTCAAGTTGCTGTTGAAACTGAAAGCCCAAGAGCATTATACATTTACATAGGAAGAAAAATAAGCATTGTGAAATGAATGTTGTAAACATAAACAAGGCTAATTACCATGTTATTAAGCCCATCTCCCACCTATCCATACATCACCCACCCACACAACACCCCCACCTACCCACACACACGCGCACCAAGGGACACATACACACCCCCACCTACCGACACACACGCACACCAAGGGACACATACATACCCCACCAACCGACCCATCCCCCTCCCGCACATCCCCCACCCACACACACTGCCCTCACCTGATCCCCCAACCAAAACACACTCGCCACCCACAAACATTCCCCCACCAACCCACACATCCCACCCCACACATCCTCTCCCCACCCACACCTCAAACCACCCATCCCCCAGCCACATCTCCATCGACAACATATTCCCCACCCACACACACAATCCCCCACCAACCCACACATCGCATATCCACTCACACATCCCCAAACCATACACACACATCCCCACCAACTGACATGTCCCTACCCCCCCCCCCACACACACACATCTCCCTAACCACCCATACATCCCCAATCCACTCACACACACACCACCACCCACACATACAACTTCCACCCACCCACACATGCCTTAACCTAATCCCCCACCACACAATCCCCCACCCGCACATCACATACACCCCCTACCACACACTATTCCCAACCAACACACCACACATATATCCCCCACCCAGATACCACGCACTATTCCCAACCAACGCACCACACACACACATATTCACACTCACTGACTCACTCACTCAAACTACAGTAATGAACATGAGTTTATATTATGCATGATAAAATCAAATGGTATTTAACTGATAATATGACAGATGAGAATACACAAACATATGGATTAGCGTGTTACATAACATGCGTGTTACATGACATGCATCTGCTCAGCTCTCTCTCTCTCTCTCTCTCTCTCTCTCTCTCTCTCTCTCTCTCTCTCTCTCTGTCTCCCTCTGTATTCTTTCATATACACACACTCACACGCATGCGCGCGCACACACACACACACACTAACACATCAACTCTCCCACTGTCTCACTCTCTAACACACAATCCTTCACACACACACTCACTCTCTCAATCACACTCTCTCACACATACACATACACATGAACGCATGCACGCACGCATACACTCCCTCACTCACTCTCACACATACACGTACGAATGCATGCACTGACACATTCCCCCACCATTTCTCGCTCAATCACTCTCTCCACACACACGCATGCACGTGCGCACACACGCATTCACTCTCTCCCTCTCACTGACACCCACTTTCTCTCTCTCTCTCTCTCTCTCTCTCTCTCTCTCTCTCTCTCTCCTCTCTCTCTCTCTCTCCTCTCGCCCTCTCGCTCCCACACGCACACACATATATAGTGAACAATTATAGTTAAACAATTATAATGAACAATTATACTGAACAATTATACCAGTAAATGAATTATGGTGGCATATAGTCCGTATGGATTAAGTATTGAAAGAGTTTTCGGTTAAATGTGTAGGGACTCATTGGAGTTTTCAGATCTGGAGGCAGATCATTCCATAAGTGAGCACCAGAATAGGCGAAACATGTTTTGTATAGGTCCAATCTAGGCTTTGAGACATGTAACAAATTTAGGCGCTTGCTGTTCATTGCATTAGATTGAATCAGCGGCAGAAGATACTCTGGGGTATTTTGAGATATAATTTTATTCACTAATTTGGCTTTGTTGAAAAGGAAGCGCTTTTGTAGTGGTAGAAGTCTTAGATGACTGTACAAATTATTACTTTCAACGTGCTTTATGTCAGAAACCAGACGAATAGCGCGGTTTTGTAGAGAACATAGTCGTTTTAAATTAGATTTAGGGCAACCATCCCAAACTGTGGAACAGTAATCGAGATGTGATTGGATATAGCATGTATAGAATATTTTTCGTGTGCTTTTTTAGAATTGACTGAATTTTAGCAAGTTGGTAAACTTTTTATCAGCCTCTTAAGAGAGGTGTGAGACAGGGATGTGTAATGTCTCCAGATCTTTTTCCCTGTACAGTGTAAATATTTTAAGACATATAGAAGATATGGAAGGAATCAACATTGGGGGACGATACATCAATAACATTAGATATGCAGATGATACAGTCTTGATTGCAGACAATGAACAGGACCTGCAACATTTAGTAGATGCGGTTGTTGCACACAGTGAACAACTAGGGTTAGAATTGAATTGTAAGAAGACACAGATTATGGTCGTCACTAGGAAGGAAGAAATACCACAATGTAATATACAAGTAAATGGGCATATTCTTAAACAAGTGAATCGGTACAGCTATCTCGGAACAGTCATAACATCTGATGGGAGATGCATTGAAGAGATTAGAACAAGAATTGTCATGGCGAAGGTAGCCTTTTGCAAGATGAAAAACATACTGACCAATAAAAAGATATCAATTGGAACGAGAAAAAGACTGTTGAAGTGCTACATAGAACCTGTACTTTTATATGGACGTGAAGCGTGGACAATGATAGACAAGCTGAAAAACATCTGATGGCTGTGGAAATGTGGTTTCTGCGGAAAATGCAAAGAATATCATGGACAGACAGAAAAACCAATGAACAAGTCCTACAAGAAACAAATGAAGATCGTAAACTGATTAGAGACATTAGACGTAGACAGTCAAAATTTTTGGGCATGTTATGAGAAGAAATGAATTGGAGAACTTGGTGACAACTGGCAAGATCGAAGGGAAGAGACCAAAGGGAAGACCAAGAAGTAAATACCTGGATGGCTTGGCCACATGGCATGGTCGAGACAGAAACACGGAGCTGATCCACGACTCTGGTGAGCGAGTGAAATGGCAAAACATGACCGCCCACGCTTATCGGCATGGCACATGATGGATGGTACACTGAAAAATGACAAGGCAATACAAGACAATTTCCACATAGAAGTAAAGAACAGATTTTATATATTGTCTGTTCTAGAAATCATATTTCAAGATGTGGATGATCAATGGGAAATGTTAAAAACTTCAATAAGTTTGGCTGCAGAAAAAAAACTATTCCAAAATTAAAGAAAGTGTGTCGTAAAAATTGAAGACTGAAGAAATGTTACAACTAATGGAAACAAGAAGACGCAACAAAAATAATCCTGAAAAATATGAAGAACTTCACAGAAAAGTCAGAACATCATGTAAGGAGGCAAATGAAGCATGGCTTGAGAAAAATTGCATATAAATTGAAAAACAACAGAACAGTAAAAATATCAAATTACTGCACAGAAGAAATTAGGACCTTGCTAATAAAAGAACACATACATCAACAGGCTGCCTAAAGACAGAAGATGGAAAAATCATACTAGAAAAAGATCAGATTTTACATGTATGATAAGATTTTGTGAAAAAAAACGTTATGGTGGTACCAGAAAACATTATTATATTTGAAATAATAATGAAGAAACATCAGTTTTGAAGATGTAAGTTCAGAATGCTCTTAACTATATTAAAACTGGCAAGACCCCCGGTTCAGATATCACAACAGAAATGATCAATGACTTATACTATGTCCACATTTGTTTGCCTCAATATAAACATCCATATCTCAGTAACCAACTGAGGGAAAATTATGAGATTTAGTAAATAACCTTATCATTATGTCCACCTAAAAAAAAAATTTTTGTTCTGGAGATTTTACAGCAGATTTCAAAGTTTGTTTATATGCGGTAAATAATTTACGAGTCTGAGATGAAATTCATAATTTTGAATGTATTACAGCGTAGCCAGACAATCAGTGCTCAATGTTGAATATTTTAACGGGATTGGCCTTATGCCGCCAACTCCCGCGTTGTTTTAGACTAGGACTGTTCAGAGCTGTCTCAAAATGTGGGTTATTTCATGACACCTGATTAATATGTTCTTTGTTTTTATTTTTTAACATCTTACCACTTATCGCTAACATTGAAATGTGTGAATGTTTTTCAATGGGATTGAATGCGAAATTGTGTATACTATTACAAATTCCGAAAAAAGAACAGTGCATGCATTGGGTTTGAGTAAACGGTAATTTCGTCGATGGGTGCAAGAATCTGGAATTAAACCACCACGCAATAACCAAACGGTAGGTAGAAAGATTATTGTAGACAGCTTTGACAAAGATGTCATAAGGCGAGCTATTATAAAAATGCTTTAAAAAGTCGCTTAAAATTCGACAGGGTCGACTTCATTGCACCGGGTTCTATCCCATATGGCTCGGTCTCTTTCCGCAGCGCGGAAAGCATCGCACAAAGCACGAACTCCGCAGCTCTAGCGACGACCCACAGAAGTCTCCGAAAAATTTAACTCGTGAACCGAAGGATGCGGCCCGGAATCGAACCCACGACCTTTGGAGCCCGAGTCAAAAGGCTTGACCACTTCGCCACGGAGACTCCTAAAATTATAAAAATTTTGGATTTTATATCCAGGATTATCCAGCATTATAAAAATGCTGGATGCCAAAGAAACAGTGACTGTAAGAAAACTTAGGGTTTGGTTGAGAAAGAACAATAACATAGAGCTATCCAAAACAACTTTGTGGAAAATTATAAGGACATTATCTTCACTTTTTGAAAGTACAAGGGCGGTAGAAATATTCTTTGCGAGCAACCGCATTTAGGAGCCTTGAGAAGCAGATACCTACGTGAAATAAGGGAAATGCGCAAAGAAAATTATGACATAGTGTATTTGGATGAGACGTGGATCAATGCGCACCACACAAGTGAAAAGGAATGGCAATCAATGGATGGAAAGATAAAGCGTTATGTGCCCAGTAGTAAAGGACAGCGTTTGGTCATAGCCTATGCTGGTAGTACTCATAATGGCTTGCTACAGAATGCTGGGCTCGTGTTCGTATCAAAGCATACAGACAATAGGGATTATCATAATGAGATGAATGGTAATGTATTTAGAGATTGGCTCGAGAATACAGTACTTCCATCCCTTGATAGACCGTCTTGTCTAATCATGGACAATGCATCATATCACAATGTTGTTGCCCAAGAAGACAAAATACCTACGGCATCGAGCACAAAGGAAGCAATAAAGATATGGCTCCTGAAGGGAAAATATACCATTTCCAGAAACATATTTCAAGCTACAGTTGTTGTCCCTTGTAAAACAGGCGCAAAAAAGCACGAAATTTCAAATCGACAAGTTGATAGAAGAGCATGGCCAAAGGTGCTTGAGACTTCCGCCGTATCATTCTCATTTAAACCCTATAGAACTTGTGTGGGCTAAACTTAAAGGACAAGTGGCAGCTGCCAATACTACATTCAAATTGTCTGACGTCAAGATACTAACCCAGTCCACGCTATTAAATATTGATAAAAGTTACTGGAAAAAATGTGAGGACTATGTGTTGAAAGAGGAAGAGGACTATTGGAGAAAGGATGGATTGAATTTTATGCAACCGAGAGCAATCATCAACCTACTGGAATCGTCCGACACAGATTAAGGTCTGGGCAGATTGATTGATTGATTGATTGATTTAGGAATCGACATCACAGCATTCGGGGCATTCCCATAAGTGCTCCGTCCCCATCCTCAGCAGCCAGCGAAGAGTTCCAACACTAATAGTACCAGTAGCAATCTGATTATAAGTCCGTCTCGCCTTTCCTTTGAGCGTTGAACGTCGGCCAGATCCCTTCGTCACTCCTCGTTGTCTCATTCTTGCCAGACCATGGTAATCCATTTGCTCCTCCGAGGTGTGCACGTGCTCCCACAAGGCCGCAACCACGTCTGCCTTGTCATGTATCAATACTCCACCAAGTTCTGCAGAGCCAGCCAATCTGTCCGCCTGTTCATTTCCCAGAACACCGGCATGCCCCGGAGAAAAGATCCAGGCGATGCTTGTCACCCGTGACCTCCGAAGCGAAGCAAGCCACTCCGCACGAAGTCTGCCCGTCCTCACCCTCGTCAGCATGCTTTCTGAGTCAGTTACAATCACGATGTGTGTGTGTGTCGTATTCTCCATCCAGCGGAGAGCCGCAGTGACTGCCTCCACCTTCCATTCTTAAGCTGGATGTTGTGGTATCATATGCCAGGCTCTCCTGCCCCAAACATCGACCATTAGCTTTGGCAATGAACCCCCAGCCACTTCTCTCACCTCTTGACACCGAACCATCTGTGTAGATAATCACATCACTCGAGTGAGCATTGTCCTGAATTAGTTGCTGGATTTCCACTTCCGTGGCCCCTGCTGGCCACTCCCTGCACTCCCGGCTTAATGTGATTATAACTCTGCACAAGTCTGACTGCTCCGCTGGCACTCTGACCCACTCCTCTCCACGCCTAATGTTCTCTAGGGGGCACACCTGTCTGATCGTATCCTCCGCCTGAGCCATCCATGATTTCCCTCTTATCAGTCGCTGACCCTTAACTGCGTCCATCGCCTCATGCAGTGGGTGGTCTGTGTCTGCAGCTACTCTGAGGTATGCCTTCGCCTGCATCACCTTGAGCCTACCAGCAACAGTCGGCAGACCAAGGATGTAACGCATACACACTACTGGGGTGTCTCTAGTGCATCCCAGAATGACCCGCATAGCTTCGTTCTGTATGCGCTCTAACTTCACCAGCTGACTCTCTGAGACAGTGAGCAGACCTAATCCATAATCAATTACTGAGAGGATCAAGTGCTGGTATAGTGTGAAAAGCATTCTCTGCTCTATGTCCATAGCAGCCATAGTTTTAAGTGCATTGAGTCCCTTTTTAGTTCTTGTCACGACCGTCTCCACATGGTCCTTGAAGGATAGGCTCCTGTCAAATGTGATCGCCAGATACTTCAGTTTGTTCTCTCTGCTGACATTTCTACCATCCATCGCGAGGCTTGGGACATCAGCTCTTACAATCCTGTTGTCCAGAGAGCACCACAAAACAGCCGCCTTTTCCGGGTGGATGACAGCACTCATTTCTGTGCACCAGTCAATCACTTTATCTACTGTCGCCTGTAACTCCTGGGCTGTTTGCTCCCTATCTCTCCCCTGCCTATATGCAAGAATATCATCTGCAAATGTTAGAATCCTTCCAACCCCTGGTGCTTCTAGGTTTGCAATCTTGCTCGTATACACATTAAAGAGCACCGGTGAGACTGCATGGGTCTGGGCGCATGTACCTCAGAGCCACATATGTTAACCCCGGGTCTGGGCAGATCGCAGACCTTAATCTACGTACACACTTGCTGGGATGTTTTGCTCCAACTATTCAGACGAATTGCAGGCCCTAAACATTACAGCATCAGCATAATGTCAATGGCAACAGTTTGTATTCTACAGTGATGAATTTTCAATTCCGCAAGCCCTCAGCGGTGACAAACAACTGTATTGAAAAGAAAAAAAAACACACACACACACTAAACGCATTGAATACCAACAGAAGAGTAATATTGCGGTGGAAACTGACATATTGTGGCATAACAAGAAACGTGAGAGCAAACACGTTGTCAAATTAGGGACAACACACGTGCATACGAATCAATCCATAAACTTCAATGAAAAGAGGACCAACATCTTGGTCGTTAAGAAGAAAGCCCACTACAGAGACACTGACAACTATTTTCATAGTGCAAAACAGGTAATCATGTTCCGTCTCTGAACGGTAAACAGCAGAGTAGACAATCTTTCACGAAGACTCAAAGCGGGTCTGTCACCCATGTGTACGTGTGAACAAACTACACAGACAGCTGAACAGATCCTTAAAAATGGAAACATGATGACTAAATTGCGGTATCATTTCTGGTCACTCCAATATAATAAAAACGTCCCTACCCTTTCCTAAGCATTGAATCCCTTAAAAATAAACAACCCCTTACAATTACTGTTTAAGTAAATTACTTAATGTAGGAGAAAATAAAACAGCGATAGACTGACCGTGGCAGCTTAATTTAGTTGGCTTTATTTTGGCTCGCGTATCTGGCCAAGCCGGCGAGTTGAAAACAAAGACCAGTGTAGCCATTTTAGTTCAGCCAAACAAAGGGAGAAGCGGGGTAGCGGGGTAGGGGTATCCCCTATCAAAGGAGAAGTAAGGCGCCTCCTTCCCTCCGCTAGCCTACGGGACACCCTTGGGCAAGGTGGAGTACCCGTTTAGCCCCCCGATCAGGGTTACGTGAAGCCATGGGTGCAGGTGGTGGATGAAGATGCAGAGCAGCCAACAGATAGTTGTAAGTTATGGTCTCCACCTTCACGACGGTAGGCAGAGGATCTCTTTTTTGAGGAGACAATGGCTACGGTCACTGACCAGTATGGTCACTGCTAGGAAGGAAAGCAATGGCAGACTACCTTCTTTACACATGCCAAGAAAATCATGTTGTGTGAAATCATCGATAATCAGAGAAACGGTGTAAATGGGTGCTCCTTAGGAGCAACCTCGCCCGGTAGGGATAGTCATGCGCACCAGGTGACTCCAGACCGTCAACAGGCTACTAGGTGCAACAGATTGATATCATTGAAAGTAGGAACTTGGAACGTTAGAACAATGAATGCAGATGGAAAGTTAGAAGACATCAAAAAAGAAATGAAGAGAGAGAAGATTAACATATTAGGAATATCGGAAACGAGATGGAAAGGAGCAGGGATAAGGACAGGAGAGGATTGTAAGATTATTTACTCTGGGGGAGAAGAACAGCAAAGAGGTGTAGCCATTATATTAGATAAGCAAACATCAAATTCTGTCAAAGGATATCATGCTGTGTCAGACAGAGTCCTATTAGTAAAATTAAACGGAAGACCTTTTAAAATAAATGTCATTCAAGTATATGCCCCAACAAGTGAAAGCAGTGAAGAAAGCATAGAGGAATTTTATAATGACGTGGAGTCTGCTTTGAAGAACTGCAAAAAATCAGAAATCAATATCATAATGGGTGATTTCAACGCAAAAATAGGACAGCAAGGCGATGGATGCAGTGTAGGCAACCATGGTTTGGGAGAGAGAAATGAAAGAGGATACAGACTTGTAGAATGGGCAAAAGAACTAGAAATGGTTGTAGGAAACAGGATTAAAAAACCAGATAGATTACATCCTGATTAGCAAAAGGTTTCGAAATGCGTTAACAGTCGTAAAAACAGTTCCAAATGCAGACTGTTACAGTGATCATAGATTAATTACAGGCACATTGAGGGTAAAGTTAAAGAAAGTCAAGTATACAGCAGGAAACCCTAAATATGACTTGTGCAAATTGAAAACCGACAAAGAAATACAAGATAATTTTAACATAGAAGTAAAGAACAAATTTGATATATTGTCTGATCTAGAGATCCTGTTTCAAGATGTAGATGATCAATGGGAAACGATGAAGAATTCAATCAGTTGCGCAGCAGAAAAAACTATTCCAAAAGCAGCCAGACCCGTCTGAAATACATGGCAGTGCTACTCAGGGGAAAACGTGTGATCCAAACACGGCAATTTAATGCAGGCCTAACACCTATATAAAAGTCCAGACTTTGTGGAGCCGGGACGTCTGTAATTGCCACCACAAAGGAGCAATTAGGACCAAATGCTTAACACCTCACTGCAATACGGGGCGGCAACGTAGGAACACATGGCTGACACATTTTGCCAGCAACCCAGGAAGGCGGGTGTTACCAGCAGATTGGAATGTAATGACGCAACTGCCTCGCCGCCAAAGCATGTTTCATTGTTTCAGGAATGTGGCAGGGCATCGGTAAATTTGATTGACAGATGAAACTAACAACCTTCACAGGAAAGGAGGAGGGGGGAGAAGAATTTGGCACTTAATCCATCTAGGTAAATCGTCCTACATGAAAAATAGGTGGAGCCAACAGGAACTTGGACATAGTAATTAGCTAGCGTGGAAACTAGCCAGGAACAGAGCAGAGGCCAGCCAGACTTCAGACGCATTCACAATAGCGTACCAGGGAAGCTGGAATTTTAATTTCTGGTGAGAGAGTACCCTCTCGTTTTGTTACTTCGATACAATGTCGAATGACAGGATTTCCTAGCTATAACCCAGGTAATACCATTATTCTGAGTTTGTCTGCTAGTCTGAAGGCCTTATAGTTTCTTGTTTCTGTTTATTCTCCAAAACTTTACACTGGTGGATTTTCTTTGTACTTAATGTTCCAGTTTCTAGATTTACTATTACACTGTGAACTTTATCTTCTTCTTTCATTCACCACTTGGTTGTCTGATTTGTTGTATGTGATAATTTGGGGAAATCCATTATATAAGCTACATGAGCGTGTGGCTTATTCATGTACTGGAGATACATTTAGATTCATCCTGTATGATGTTAAACATTGGAGAGACTGATTACTTAGGAGAAATTCCTGAGAGCTACCAGTCTCTTGATAGCGTCCGATTAACATTGATTATTTGGACCAACACTTTGAGTGCCTACCAAGATTGTGGTGAAACCACTTGGTTTGAGGAATGGCACCAGTTCACCTTGTCTGCATGATGTCTGCATGAGGACAGACATGACTTAGGACATTCAATATCCCAGACAGATTCAGGGAAGGCATTTAATGTTCGACAGGACTGTGCGACCAGTCCTTCCGACAAGACAGTAGTGAATGAATCAGAAAGGGAGAGTGTAAGTGAGGTGAACTTATATGGGAAACACTCCATTACACAAATGTATATGAATATGTATGTTTTGAGCTATAGATGTTCTAAATAGTTTTATGAATATATACATATATATTTATTTATTTAGAACTGATATATGTTTATGTAACATGCCATCATATATATCATCATACCATCATATATTATGACTTGAATGTATGTTTATATGAATGTATAGACATATGTGTTTTGAGATGTGTAGACGTAGATACTACCCATCTCCGTTCATTTCATTCCAGATCTCTTAGGAGCAATGGACAGTCAACAACCCATATCCGGAAGTGACTTAGCCTTGTGAAGGGACCACTTTGGACTCCTTCAATCTGACAGTGAACTGCGTCTCACTGGGGGAAGCATGACCTATGTGCTTCTGAGCTTTTCAGCCAGATGAGTTACGTATACCATAATATAATCATCATCATCATATGATCATCAAGATTAGAAATAATAAACACAGTTGTTGTATTTTAAACTCAATTTGTCCGTATAATTCTAAATGTTTATAAATGTTTGTGTAGCGTATCAAGTACACACATTATTGTATCATTTAGTGGGGGTTCACACATATTGTCCAGAAGTGGGAATCTATGTCCGGGAGGTATCTTGCCTATGCAGTCATAAGTAACCAGATTACGTTGCATGTCTTAACTCCTCCTTTCTCACTTCTGGTGATACCAAGTACAGCCAAAACTATATAGATATATTCTATCTTCAACGAGCCACTTCTTGGCTGTTTTCTTGAGTATCAGGGACAGTGTCTTAAATCAGCATAACAGACATTTGTTCCACGTTTTCTCTCTGGGATTAGTCAGTGGTAATTAGTCCCTTCTGACAGAGTTAGGGGATCTCAAACTACATCCAGAACTAACCACCAGTAGAAGAAAATGATTTTGGCTGAGTGGTTGCCCAACCGGGAGCTACCTCAAGCCAGTTGGTGACACAGAACAAAAATAATCATGCCAAATATGAAGAAATTCACAGAAAGGTGAGAACCTTATGTAAGGAGGCAAAAGAAACATGGCTTGAGAAAAATTGCAGAGAAATTGAAAAACAACACAACAGTAACAATGCGAAACTAATGCACAAAAGAATTCAGGAGCTTACTAATCAAAGAACACGTACATCAGCAGGCTGCCTAAAGACAAAAGATGGAAGAGTCATAATAGAAAAAGATCAGATATTACATGAATGGTCAGATTACGTGAAAACCCTGTATGACGATAACAGTGACGAACAGTATGATGTTCAAAATAATAATGATGGACCTGCAATTTTGAAGATGGAGGTTCAGAATGCTCTTAACCATATGAAATCTGGCAAGACCCCCGGTTCAGACAGCGTCACAACAGAAATGATTAATGCTTTAGAAGAATATAGAATAGATCAAGTTACCAGTCTGCTTAATACAATATATGATACTGGAAATATACCTCAGGAGTTATGTAATTCTGTATTTATTGCAATCCCAAAGAAATCAGGAGCCTTGGAATGTGATCAACATCGAACAATTAGTATAATGAGTCACATCACGAAGATTTTGCTAAGAATTATCATGCAAAGAGTTAGGAGGAAAATACAACCTGAAATAGGAGAAGAACAATGTGGGTTTGTGGAAGGCAAGGGTACAGTAAATGCTGTGTATATACTGAGAAACATAATAACGTTCTATAGAAGTAAACAAAGATCTACACCTTTGCTTTATTGACTACACAAAGGCTTTTGATAAAGTGAGACATGTCAACATGATAAGGATGCTTGAAGATCTACAAATTGATGGAAAAGATCTTAGACTTGTAAAAAACATATATTGGAAACAACAAGCTGCCATAAGAGTTGATAATGAAGTAAGCCAATATCAGCCTATTAAAAGGGGTGTGAGACAGGGATGTGTAATGTCTCCAGATCTGTTTTCCCTATACAGTGAAAGTATTTTCAGAAATATTGAAGATATGGAAGGAATCAACATTGGGGGACGATGCATCAATAACATTAGATATGCAGATGATACAGTCTTGATTGCAGACAATGAACAGGACCTGCAAAATTTAGTAGATGCGATTGTTACACACAGTGAACAACTAGGGTTAGAATTAAATTGTAAAAAGACACAGATTATGGTCGTCACTAGGAAGGACGAAATACCACAATGTAATATACAAGTAAATGGGAATATACTTCAACAAGTGAGCAGGTACAATTATCTCGGAACAGTAATAACATCTGATGGGAGATGCCTTGAAGAGATTAGAACAAGAATCGCCATGGCAAAAGTAGCCTTTAGCAAGATGAAAAACATATTGACCAATAAAAAGATGTCAATTGAAACGAGAAAAAGAGTGTTGAGATGCTACATTGAACCTGTACTTTTGTATGGATGTGAAGCGTGGACAATGAGCAGTCAGGCTGAAAAACATCTGATGGCTGTAGAGATGTGGTTTCTGAGGAAAATGCAAAGAATACCATGGACAGCCAGAAAGACCAATGAACAAGTCCTTCAAGAAACAAATGAAGATCGTAAATTGATTAGAGAAATTAGACGTAGACAGTCAAAATTTTTTGGGCATGTTATGAGAAGAAATGGATTGGAGAATTTGGTGACAACTGGTAAGATCGAGGGGAACAGACCAAGGGGAAGACCTAGAAGCAAGTACCTGGATGGCTTGGCCTTGTGGCATGGTCGAGACAGAAACACGGAGCTGATCCACGACTCTGGTGGTCGAGTGAGATGGCAGAACATGACCGCCCACGCTTACTGGCATGGCACATGATGGTTGGATGGAAACAAAGGGAGCAGACATGTAAATGTTCCCCATGTGGGGTTTCTTTCCCCGTGTGGGGAATTCTCTTCAACTATTGGTATGTTATATCTACATTATTAAGATGTATTTATGTATTACATAGACCAGTATGTTTAATTAAGAATTATAGTTACAATTCTCTTAAACCAGGCTGGATGATGTTTACCAAGGAAACACATGTGGGCGCCACGCTGTAATTTTTCCTATGTCTTACAATTTCAAATCCCTATGTTAATATCTTTTATAGGCATTATGAACTTATATCTAACTAATAGTGCTTATAACCTATAATATATGTGTACTGTAGTACACATAAGTATCAACTCTCATGTCTGAAACATTCTAGAGATTTTCTCAATGTAGGAGCAGACCCCTGATTCATACTTCATAGTAAGAAACTCGTGTCTGTCAATTTCATATTCCTATGAATAAATAACTTCTATGCATGTGAACTATATCTCAATATCGATGCTTAGAAATCTGCAAATAATCTATGTACTGTAGAGATTGGACTTTAAAGAAACATTTTCTCAATGTAGGAGCAGACTCTTGATTTCATACTTCACAAGTAGAGAACTGGTGTCTGCCACTTTCAAATATCCTATGTAGTGTAAATTCACTGGTAAGGATGTCTCTGAACTTGTTTTATCCATGCGGGGACATACAAATGATTACGCATATTCCTGACTCTTACTTAGTCAGGGGATAAAATATTTTGCTACATCATAATCTGTAACTTGGAACTATAGTGCTAAATTTTAGTACCATCCTTTTGTTAACAGATTAGTAACCACTCCATATGAGGAGGGACATATAATCATTTCATAAAATAAAGGGAAAAAAGAATAATCTAGTTTGTGGACAAACAAATGAAGAAAATTCAAAACCTAGGCTCCCTGCATCATCATTATGATTATTATGTATGATTATCATGTACTTAATATCAGAGAAATGTACATGTATGTTTTTTTCTGGTATGAGAATTTTCTCTGTTCTGATTGTTACTTTTTACTGTGGGAATATACCTTTTAATGTTGCACCTTGGGGACATAGAGGATGTTGATAGTAAGAATCCATGTGTACGTCAGTACTTAAGAAGCCAATGTTGAATAGTCTTGACCTAATGATGATTATAGTGCCGAAAGGAAGACGCGGCATTAGAAACCACAGAGATTCTGTATAGGCTATTCTCTTCAAGTAATGAGAGAGACAATATCAACATATTGGATGGACAGAATGACTTCACTCATCTAATAGTCCCAGTAACAACAGAACATAAATATAAGTGAGAAAATACCTTACTCACTATTAAGAGTCAGAATGGCTCTACTCAGCAATGAGGGACAGTGGAACGTGGACACCCACTCCTTTCCCCTTCTCCCCTTGTTGTTTTGTATTTGTGTTTGTAATTGTGTTGTAAACCTTTTACCATAACACAGTAGGTTAATGCTCGTGTTGTATTCTTGTCATCCCTTTTCTATAGAAGAGAAGCAGGTGGTGGTTGAATGTGGTGGGACTATATCACTAAATCTGGATCCTGGGTCAACAGCCAGAAAGTGAATGTCCTAACCATAGTCTGCATCTAGAAATACCCATGGTTACTGCTGCGCTCAATAGCTCCATAGCGAGCAACAGATAAATTCGAAGACAACTGACTGGGTGAGTGATTAAGTCCTATTTTAGTAGGAATATCCAGGATGGACTTCAAGATCTAATAATCTACAAAGATGAAGATCATCAGAGTACTGACAACAGTGTATCGTCTGCGTTACTTCTGAGAAGTATCACCTATGGCCTCATCATTCAACCAAGTCAGTGAAACTGGGACAATCCTTCTAGCAAGTTACTAAAACTAACAACAGTGAGTAACCTTCAACTGTTGGTTGGATTACCAAGTTAATATCCACAATGGATAAGTCTTCGAAAGAACATCTCACAGCTGCAACAGTCAAACATAAGGTTCCAGCCATGCAACACCAAGTTCTAGCTATGAACACCCACTCAAACAAATGGGAAGAGACACTGAAACAACTTTATAAGCCAATACAAGCAACTTCAGAACCTCTGAACCCTAACAACACCAGATTACCTCAAGGTTCCAAAACCTGAACACATAAAAAAGACCATATGAAAGCAGTTAGCGGAGTAAATGCCTCTACGCCTGCAACCACAGGAATCACCTGATGGCCTGCAACCCTGGATATGTGGTGGAATAATATTCTTCAGTCTCATGCCTGCAGCAGAATCCTGGAATTAATTCCAGATGAACCAAATGAATAACAAGCAGAATTGTATGTCTACACTGAAAGTAAATAATGAATCAGAACTCTGTGCTGGTCCCATGTCAGCCTAAATGCCAATCAACTGTGGAATAGGTTATAGACTGATGACTAGGTGGGTGAAAAATCTGTGGGAACAAAATTGAGATTCGGATAATATAAGCCGAGAAGCTGAAAGGTAGGCATCCTTTTCATCGGATATGGTGATATAGGGAAGAACCTTAGTCCAAGACTCAAGATGCATCTCCTGAAGGTATGACCAACCCAGGCCTCAATTCACACTGACACCGAGCCGTTCGCAACAGAAGATTCTTGAATTCAGCCCCAATGGAGGGGATATGTATATGTGGTGAATTTATTTCCTAATAGGGATTATAAGTCGTTCCGCAACAAACTTCAGTGGACATTAATACATGACTGTGAGTATTTATTGCTGTCCCGGATAATTATGGACATTAACAGCTTAGCACTGGAGAGGAATATCCACCCGCAATGCCAAAATGAACACTATAATTAATTAATTTAATTATTAGTATCAACTGCTTTTATGTGGGTGTGTTTTTTATGCCATGTATAAAGAGTGTTTTATTTGGTAATGGTGTACAACTAAAGGGTTATGTTATGGTATATATGTATAGTATTTTGACACCAACTCATTATTTTTAAAATGAGAGAATGGTAAAAGGTGTCAGAAACCAATGTTGATATGTTGGGTTCTATTTAATCTTTATTTGCCTTAATTATGAGGGAAAATGAAAGTAGACCCAATTTGTGGTTGTTGTGTTGTTTGTAATAACCTTGTTTTTTTCTGGGGTCACTGGGTACTATATTATAATAATGCAATGAATCCCATGCCTGTCTGAAAATGCATAGTGTTTATTACACATATATATGTAACTGCAGATCTTGAGTTAATACCTGAACTGTTTGTCCAAAAGTATTGTGTACATCAAGTAAATGTGGTGTCCAACAATGGTTGTTTATATGTTGTGAGCAATCAATATCCTTCTAGCACTATAGTGAATTTAAAGGGTGATGAAGTGGGAAGGGAAACCTACCCACAGATGCCATTGTTTCAAGGATTGAACTCTTTTCTCCTGGGATTTGTGGTAAATATCCCTGATCACCCTGCATTCTAACCAGTGACCAGAGAATCAATAATACCCCCTAGACATTTAACGAAATATTCTTAGGAATTAAAATCCACATCCCACACATGTGTACGTGTGAACAAACTACACAGACAGCTGAACAGATCCTTAAATATGGAAACATGATGACTAAATTGCGGTATCATTTCTGGTCACTCCATACGCACATTAACGCACAGCTATTTGGAAGCTTTCACGAACTCAATATAAAAAGCTAACACGAATACGTGTGTACACATTATTAACCAGCAGCTGAAGAAACAAGAAGGAAATGAAAAATAAGGTAAGAAATATATTCCTTCTACTTTCCTGTTAATTTACAAATTATTTACCCCATACCTCTGTAAATTCTCTGTCTTTACTAATATTACACATTGCACCCCTCTCGGAATTCTCCGTGGTGAAGTGGTCAAGCCGTTTGACTCTGGCTCCAAAGGTTGTATGTTCGATTCCGGGCCGCGTCCTTCATTTCACGAGTGCATTTTTCGGAGACTCCCGAGGGTCGTCGCTGGATGTATGGAGTTCGCGCTTTGTGCGACGCTTTCCGCGCTGCGGAAAGAAACTGAGCCATATGGGATTTTTTAAAAAAAACGATGCAATGCAGCCGATCCTGTCGATTTTAAGCTACTTCTTTCATTGCACCCACTCCCATACGAATCCGGATACGCCTTGTGTGTCATCTGAATTGGCGGGGCTTTCATTACTGTAAACATAAATTTGTTAGCGAGAAATCACTAGTTTTTCAGCAAAACATCAAAGAAATGTCGCCGCTTTCGATTATTTAAGTTGTTTTTGGACCTATCAAAGACATATTCCTTGGGTGGGGGTAAATATAAGACGGCTGGAAAAATGTCATAACGATGCAACAGACAGTTTTCAAAATAATTGATCGTGAATGAAGGCATTCTTTCCGGGACATACTATAGAAGAATATGGAATAGACAAGCCACCAGACTGCTGAACACAATATATGATACTGGATATATACCTCCTGAACTATATAATTTTATATTAGGATGTCCTAAGACAGCCATTAACTATCTCTGAATTATGTTTTGCCGTGAATTCTTGGAAAGATAATGTGGTGGTTTCCCCTTGCCTTCCACATCCACATGGTGGTCTTTTATCTCTGCCTTTGACAGCCATTTCCGACTGTCAGGACAAGTTAGTGCCCTGCTCTGCTCAGATGCAGAGTTGTTCACTTATCCCAGTGGATACTCGGTCCCCAGGGCTGTGTTTGCCACACCGTGGTGTTTCCCATCCTCTACCACTGGTAGGTGCAGTTGGGATTTTTCCTTCCTTAAGTTACGGTCTACGATGGCCAAAACTCTCCAGTACTTTTAGAGCACCAGCGACAACCAGGGGAATTTATTTCGCAGACAGAGGCGGGGGGAAAGGAGACAACGGAGTTTTCTAAAGCTTGTGTAGTCAGCCAACTGCAAAGTAATAAACATGGAGAAATGGCTTCAATTATAGCAGGTGACCAGTATGTGGTGACAGACGTGAACCAGAGGGTCGCCATATGTATGTGTCTAAGTGTATTTTGAAATCGAGAGAAAAACTAAATTATACTTTACGCTGATGAGAGATAGAGCGTAACGCTGACTGCATTCGGGCCAAAGAGGACAGAGAGAGATAAAGAGAGGAAACATCTCTCCACCCCCTCCCCCACCTTCCCAACCAACAAGAAAAGGGAAAGTAATATGAAAGAAAGATTTCCGGGATTCTAAACACAGAGGCTGGGATTCATCTCTCCCAAGCCAGTCAATTATTTAAACTATTAAGCTGTAATAGCAACACAGTATGCACAAACTAAACTTATACAGACTAAACTAACCAATCTGAAACAAACTAAAGTTCTTTATTTATAAAATTCTACAACTAATTTTCATATAAATATAATATATAATAATAACAAACGCCAATACAAATGTAGTCTAGAATAAAACACTAACAATGATAAGTGGTTTCTAAACAAATAACCAGACATGTACCCTATATCTAGGCCAAGTTTGGCAGATACCCAAAGTACAACAACTGAATGGTTAATCACCTAACCTGAGTATTATGTAGCACCAAAACAATATCACCTAACCTGAGAATTATGTAGCACCAAAACAATATCACCTAACCTGAGTATTATGTAGCACCAAAACAATATCACCTAACCTGAGTATTATGTAGCACCAAAACAATATCACCTAACCTGAGTATTATGTAGCACCAAAACAATCCAGATAGTAGATTGAGTACAACATAAAACATAAGGTGCATCAAAAATATAAGGCACAGGAAAACATAACACTCAAATAATGGCTCCTCCTATCCAGCAGCTCAAAACCACTACTAAACGTCAATTCTGATCTGGATCATACACGATCTGACAACAAGCAATGGCGCCTATCTTCTTATTCTGCGTTCATCCGGAGAGTTTTTTTTTCGGACGTGATTGCGTTGTGCCTGTTTACAGCAGGGCTGCGTTCTTGCGCCGTTAGGCTGACACATCCGACTTTTGCGGGCATTTGTTGACCGGGTTAATCTTCCCGTGGGCGCATATCTGACTGTGATGACAATGTAAAGAAGACCATGCATATGTATGTGTATCTCTGCCTTATAGTTGTACATTATGTTCCAGTTTCATTTGCCTCTTCCAGACCTGTTTATTCTAAGGATCGGATCGTCTCCCCTTGCTTCCCACAATCCCTAGCGCTGTGCTATCTGTCGGGATTTCACTATCATCATGGGCCGTGTACATTAGATTAAACGTTAAAGTTATAAACCTGTTCGTTAATAGTTGAACTTATGAACCTGTGAGTCTGCAGTTGAAACTATAACCCTGTGTGATTGCCTCAAGCCTTGGAGGCAGGAGCATTGGAATGTGATCAGCATAGAAAAATTGGTATAATGAGCCACATCACGACGATTTTGCTCAGAATTGTCATTCAAAGAGTTAGGAAGAAAGTACAACCCAAGACAGAAGAAGAACAATTTGGGTTTGTAGAAGGCAGGGGTACAGTAAACGCTATGTATATGCGGAGAACATTAATTGAACGTTCTATAGAAGTAAACAAAGACCTACATCTATGCTTTACTGACTACTCAATAGCTTTCGATAAAGTAAGACATGTCAACATGATAATGATACTTGCAGATCTACAAATTGTTGGGGAAACCTTAGACTTATAAAAAACATATATTGAAAACAACAAGCTTTCATATAGATTGATAATGAAGTAGGCCATTGGCCTATTAAGAGAGGTGTGAGACGGGGGTGTGTAATGTTCCAGATCTTTTTTCTCTGTACAGTGAAAATATCTTCAGAAATCTAGAAGATATGAAAGGAATCACCATTGGGGGCCGTAACATCAATAATATTATATATTCTGATGATACAGTATTCATTGCAGACAATGAGCAGGATCTGAAACATTTAGTAGATGCGGTTGCTGCACACAGTGAACAACTAGAGTTGGAATTAAATTGTAAGAAGACACATTATAGTCGTCACAGGGAAGAAGGAAAACAACACCGTAATATACCAGTTTTGGGGATATTCTTAAGCAAGTGAATCGGTATAATTTTATTTTTCGGAACAAACATAACATCTGATGGAAGGTGCAGTGAAGAGAAGGGTGCAGGAATCGCCATTAGAAATTAGGGCTTGAGGGGGCGAGGGTGAAGAAACTTGGGTCTTGATTGAGGTGGAGAAACTTGTGGCATGAGTTGGGTGGAGAAACTTGGAGCGTGAGTGGGGTGGAGCAATTTGGGTGTCAGTGGGGTGGAGAAACTTTGAGCGTTAGTAAGGTGGAGAAACTCGGAGCGTGAGTGGGGTGGAGAAACTTTGAGCGTGAGTGGGGTGGAGAAACTTTGAGCGTGAGTGGGGTGGAGAAACTTTGAGCGTGAGTGGGGTGGAGAAATTTTGAGCGTGAGTGGGGTGGAGAAACTCGGAGCGTGAGTGGGGTGGCGAAACTTTGAGCGTGAGTGGGGTGGAGAAACTTTGAGCGTGAGTGGGGTGGAGAAATTTGAGCGTGAGTGGGGTGGAGAAACTCGGAGCGTGAGTGGGGTTGAGAAACTTTGAGCGTGAGTGGGGTGGAGAAACTTTGAGCGTGAGTGGGGTGGAGAAACTTTGAGCGTGAGTGGGGTGGAGAAACTTTGAGCGTGAGTGGGGTGGAGAAACTTTGAGCGTGAGTGGGGTGGAGAAACTTTGAGCGTGAGTGGGGTGGAGAAACTCGGAGCGTGAGTGGGGTGGAGAAACTTTGAGCGTGAGTGGTGTGGAGAAACTTTGAGCGTGAGTGGGGTGGAGAAACTTTGAGCGTGAGTGGGGTGGAGAAACTTTGAGCGTGAGTGGGGTGGAGAAACTTTGAGCGTGAGTGGGGTGGAGAAAATTTGAGCGTGAGTGGTGTGGAGAAACTTTGAGCGTGAGTGGGGTGGAGAAACTTTGAGCGTGAGTGGGGTGGAGAAACTTTGAGCGTGAGTGGGGTGGAGAAACTGTGAGCGTGAGTGGGGTGGAGAAACTCGGAGCGTGAGTGGGGTGGAGAAACTTTGAGCGTGAGTGGGGTGGAGAAACTTTGAGCGTTAGTGGGGTGGAGAAACTTTGAGCGTGAGTGGGGTGGAGAAACTTTGAGCGTGAGTGGGGTGGAGAAACTTTGAGCGTGAGTGGGGTGGAGAAACTGTGAGCGTGAGTGGGGTGGAGAAACTCGGAGCGTGAGTGGGGTGGAGAAACTTTGAGCGTGAGTGGTGTGGAGAAACTTTGAGCGTGAGTGGGGTGGAGAAACTTTGAGCGTGAGTGGGGTGGAGAAACTTGAGCGTGAGTGGGGTGGAGAAACTTTGAGCGTGAGTGGGGTGGAGAAACTTTGAGCGTGAGTGGTGTGGAGAAACTTTGAGCGTGAGTGGGGGTGGAGAAACTTTGAGCGTGAGTGGGGTGGAGAAACTTTGAGCGTGAGTGGGGTGGAGAAACTCGGAGCGTGAGTGGGGTGGAGAAACTTTGAGCGTGAGTGGGGTGGAGAAACTTTGAGCGTGAGTGGGGTGGAGAAACTTGGAGCGTGAGTGGGGTGGAGAAACTTTGAGCGTGAGTGGGGTGGAGAAACTTTGAGCGTGAGTGGGGTGGAGAAACTTTGAGCGTGAGTGGGGTGGAGAAACTTTGAGCGTGAGTGGGATGGAGAAACTTTGAGCGTGAGTGGGGTGGAGAAACTTTGAGCGTGAGTGGGGTGGAGAAACTTTGAGCGTGAGTGGGGTGGAGAAACTTTGAGCGTGAGTGGTGTGGAGAAAATTGGGGCGTGAGTTGGGTGAAGAAACTTGGGTCGTGAGTGTGTGGAGAAATTTAGCGCGGAAGTGGGGTGGAGAAATTTATGATGACTCTTGTTGTATCACGTCATATGATGGGTTGAGCAGGGTATGCGTGCAAATCGTGCTTCAGTACTAGAAAAAAAACATGAGATTATTTGTATTTGTCCTCTTCTACGTCTGCTCTTTATCCCTCATTCGGGCACTTTAACCAACCCTCGCCAAATCGTCCTATCTTTAGCTAAGTCCTGCAGCTCATTCCATATCCTCTACATAGTATTCATCTCTAACTGTGTTATTTCATATATCGCCTTGTGGGCTCCAGACAAGAGAGTGTCTAGTTATACTGTCCTCATGTTTTCTCAGTGATGGTCATATCCAGCACGTGTGTCTTTCACTCAGCTCTTGATTCAGTGAGGTTTGTTTAGTTCTCTCCGTGAGCTCTGCACTGGTGATTCTGTCATACAATTGTGTTGCCACTATCCTGCGAAAGTACTAATTAGTGAATGTTTGCAGTTTATCAGTAATTCTGTTCGTCGTTCTCGAGGTTTCTAACCCATACAGTAGCACAGATTTAACATTGGAGTTAAAACTTCTAAGTTTGGTGCTGAGTCTAACTTCTGTTGACTTCTACAAATTTCCTAGTGTTATGAATGCCCCTCTTGCCGTGCGTATTCTTATTGTAATATCTCTGTTATTTTTTTCTGCGGTCTGCATTGCTTCTCAAATAGGTGCATGATTTCGCCTATTAAAGTGTTGTTTCACCAAGGGAGAACGGGTGGTTATTTATTTGATTTAAACTCATTATCATAGACTTTCCCCTATGAATTTTTAGACATAATTGCTGTGACCTCTCATCAAGTGTGATTAGTTTATCCTGCATAATTGTGCTCTACCACGGCTGTAAATGTTCCACTTTCTGTTCTCTATTTGCATGTTCACAACATTAGCAGTCTTGTAAAAGACTACATGAGCACATATCATTGATTGTCCCCAACAACATTCTCATCTAGGGAAATAAACCTTCAATACTGCGTATTTCAGCTAAAATGATTCGTTGCTTTAAGATTTGTTTAATTATTTATGTTGAATACGCCTGACGAGTTACAGCGAAATATGTCAGGCAATAAATGGTGCAATATATTGTTTGCGTCTTCATTACTCACAATGGGAAAATGATGTTTTTTAAAGCAATCTTTCTTTAGTTCACCTTGAAAAATATTATGAAACAAATGTTACTCAGGCTTCCATATCGCTTAGCGTACTCTTTATCACAAATACATATTTGAGTAAAGTCGCCCGGTTCGGGGATTTCCCCCGGGCGTAGGATTCCAAATCTGCAGACCGGACCTCTAATGAATTTCACATTCCCCAACAGCACTGATAGAGAAGCAAAAGCTTCGCCATTTCGAAAATGTGAGATTGTGTTCTCCCAGTTCCGTCTACCTTCAGCTGTACTCACTTCCAAGCACAGATGAGGCAGTTCCTTTTGTAATTGTCTGCTAACTTTGAAAGCAATTATTGCTCCGGTGTTATGGCAGAATCTATCTACTTTTCTGTTTGCCCATTCCCTGATTTTGTGTAATCTGGGGTCACATAGAACCCATATCCATTGGAAAAGTCTTCTCTAGATCTTGTTTTGGTTAAATCGATTCCTTCTTCGATGATACACAGGGCACTTTGAACATCGGTTGCATGGAAATAGATCTCTTCTCCGTCCTCCAAATGAATGTTTCTGAACTTTGCAAATGCTTCAAGCATCGTCTTGGAATCGTTGGTCTTTATCAGATTGATCATATCCACGTGTGCACCGAGAGGTTTGCCTTTGGGTTCTGCTGTGGGGACTCTCGTTACAAACTCACGGAACCATGTATTGACTAGGTCTGGTCTGTATGGCAGGCATGCATTCCTGTATGGAAGAGAAAAGTTAGTACGGACTCAAGAATAATTAATTAATAAACAAAATAACGTATTTACTGCGTCATGTCAGTCCACAGAGTGGTATTCTGTTGCTACACATGCCAATCTAAGAATGCACATTAAACTATTAATTAAACTATTAATTTTGAGAACAAATGTCTTAGAAGAATTCTAAAAATCCAGTGGACAGATTTCAAAACCAATGCGCAAATAAGACAAGAGACTAAGCAAGATATTATATCCAATTTTATAAGAAAACGCCGTTGGAGCTACATCGGCCATGTACTCAGAATGGACAAGACAAGACTCCCCTACCAAGCCCTCTTATGGTCACCAGTAGGGAAAAGAAAACGGGGAAGACCAAGAGAGACCCTGCGTAGAACCATCATCAGAGAAGGCTCATTCAACGGCCAAGTAAACATCCAAGATCTACAACAGGTAGCAGCGAACCGCCAGACATGGAGAGCCATGACTTCTGCCCTATGCGCCGACTTAGGCTCAAGAGGAAAGACTAACTAACTAACTAACTAACATTAAACTATTCACGGGAAGATATTGTGGCCATCTTCATGTCTTCGACATCCAGTAGGGAAGCTGTTACAGTAATTTACGTCTGCCATGACAACTGAGTGAGTGCGATAAAGTGTTCAAGTCTAGAGTTATCCACTTTTTCTGTGGATTAATGGAGCTCCTGAGCTCTGTTTGCCACACCCCCATCGTTGCAGCTCCTTTACAACTAGGAGGTGCCATTGGAGCTAACCTTTTTTTTTTTAAAGCTGGGTTGTGGGTTCGATTCCGGGCCGTGTCCTTCGGTTCACGAGTGAAATTTTTCGGAGACTCCTGTAGGTCGTCGCTAGAGCTACGGAGTTCGTGCTTTGTGCGACGCTTTTCGTGTTGCTGAAAGAGACCAAGCCATATGGGCTAAAAACCCAGTGCGATGAAGTCGACCCAGTCGACTTTAAAGCGACATTTGTTTTAAAAAGCTGGACCATGAAAGAATTTCTCGTACTTCTCGTACTTTTCATAGATAAAACAGGACGTTTTTTTATATCAGCGTCATAATAATATGGATATTCCTTTGTAGACAGTCGCTCTCATCACAGCGCGCTGGAAATAGATTCTCAATCCTTGGTCAGTTCCTCTGCTGATGTCTTTTAACGCCCAGAGTATCTTTACTGTGATTGTTAATGGGGGGAAAAAAACATTCATCTTCGTATAGTCCACGCCGTGTGGCGTTGATGATCATGTCTGTCCACAGCCTTCTGTCTCGTTTACTGCCATTCTTCTTATAGACCACGCCGTGTGGCGTTTATGATCTTGTTTGTCCACAGCCTTCTGTCTCGCGTACTGCCAATCTTCTTATAGTCCACGCCGTGTGGCGTTTATGATCTTGTTTGTCCACAGCCTTCTGTCTCGTGTACTACCAATCTTGTTATGGTCCACGCCGTGTTCCTCCATGTCATGATGCCAAACTGTCCAGCACCTTCTCGTTCTGTCGCCCCCTGCCTCCTCTCAAACGTTTTTTATTTGTTTTTCACGACGTACTCCCTTTCCCCTTTTCATGACATGCCTCTTATGATGTGAATAAGCGGTTCTCTTTTCTAGATGCGAGTATCTTCACTACTTTTTAAACCATCCACAATGATCTCGGCATTGTATTATAAAACCACATCTTCGCAGCCTCCACATAATCCCTCACTATAATTTCTCAAGGCCACAAACCAACACTCATGACCAATGAAGGACCACCAAAACTGACAGAAAAAGTCTAAGATACTAAAGTAAATGCCCAGAGACATATAACATCACTTTCGAAGAAATAAAAGCTGTTGGTGAACTGGGTGCAGAGGTGGTAACGCAACTGTTAGATGGTATCTACAACAATGGATAATGCATATGTCATGGTTTTATCAATTTATGACTATTTCACATATCTGAAAAAGAGGTCGAAACGGGGAGCTCGCTGCTGTCCAGCTGATACTGATCTCCAAATGAAAACACAAAATATGATTAATAAAACGTCGAGCGGGATAATATACATAGATACAAGCAAAAGTTTCACCAAAAGTCTTTACCAGCGAACATCAAAAACGAAACAATAAAAACAGATAAAAGAAAGGAATTCTGAAAAGTACTCCGATCAACAAAGCTTGGTAGCACAGTGTTGTTGATCGGATTACTTGTCGAATGTCCAGATAAATTTTCATTTTGCTACAACTGTATTTGTAATATTATTATTATTATTATTATTATTATTATTATTATTATTATTATTATTATTATTATTATTATTCGTATCATTATTATCATTATTATTATTATGTTTTTCTTGCTAGATGATGAAGACTCTGGTCTACACATTCGCCCATGTTTGTGTTTTTCCGTTCGTCGAGCTTCATTTTTTACTTTCTTTCGGATCTAAAAGGGAACTGTGGTTGTGTAGTGGCTTGTCTACTTCACTGCCAGTATAAAGGTTGGATCTTCACCAGTGGCAGGGTTGTTCCACGACTACAGTGCTTGGATCTTCACCAGTGTCAGGGTTGTTCCACGAGTACTGTGCATGGATCTTCACCAGTGGCAGGGTTTTTTCACGACTACAGTGCTTGAATCTTCACCAGTGTCAGGGTTGTTCCACGAGTACTGTGCATGGATCTTCACCAGTGGCAGGGTTTTTTCACGACTACAGTGCTTGAATCTTCACCAGTGGCAGGGTTGTTCCACGAGTACTGTGCTTGGATCTTCACCAGTGGCAGAGTTGTTCCACGAGTACAGTGGTTGGATCTTCACCAGTGGCACTGTTGTTCCACGACTACAGTGGTTGGATCTTCACCATTGGCAGGGTTGTTCCACGAGTACAGTGGTTGAATCTTCACTAGTGGCAGGGTTGTTCCACGACTACAGTGGTTGAATGTTCACTAGTGGCAGGGTTGTTCAACGACTACAGTGCTTGGATCTTCACCAGTGGCAGGGTTGTTCCACGAGTACAGTGCTTGGATCTTCACCAGTGGCAGGGTTGTTCCACGAGTACAGTGCTTGGATCTTCACCATTGGCAAGGTTGTTCCACAAGTACGGTGGTTGAATTTCCACAAGTGGCAAGGATGTTCCACCAGTACAGTGGTTGAATCAAAACTAATAGCAGGTTTGTATTATTTCACATGTACCATCGTTAAATTAACACTGGTAGCAAGGACGTATTATTCCACCTGTACCATGGTTGAATCAACACTAGTGGCAGGGTTGGATTATTCCATCTATACCATGGTTGAATCGTCACTAGTGGCAAGGTTGTATTATTCCACCTGTACCATGGTTGAATCAACACTAGTGGCAAGGTTGTATTACTCCACCTGTACCATGGTTGAATCAACAATAGTGGCAGGGTTGGATTATCCCACCTGTACCACATGGTTGAATCAACACCAATGGCAGGCTTGTATTATGCCACATGTACCATGGTTGAATCGACACTAGTGGCAGGCTTGTATTATGCCACATGTACCATGGTTGAATCGACACTAGTGGCAGGGTTGGATTATTCCACCTATACCATGGTTGAATCAACACTAGTGGCAAGGTTGTATTACTCCACCTGTACCATGGTTGAATCAACAATAGTGGCAAGGTTGCATTATTCCACCTTTACCATGGTTGAATCGACACTAGTGGCAGGGTTGTATTATTCCACCTGTACCATGGTTGAATCGACACTAGTGGCAAGGTTGTATTACTCTACCTGTACCATGGTTGAATCAACAATAGTGGCAAGGTTGTATTATTCCACCTCTACCATGGTTGAATCGACACTAGTGGCAAAGTTGTATTACTCCACCTGTACCATGGTTGAATCGACACTAGTGGCAGGGTTGTATTATTCCACCTGTACCATGGTTGAATCAACACTAGTGGCAAGGTTGTATTACTCCACCTGTACCATGGTTGAATCGACACTAGTGGCAAGGTTGTATTACTCCACCTGTACCATGGTTGAATCGACACTAGTGGCAAGGTTGTATTATTCCACCTCTACCATGGTTGAATCGACACTGGTGGCAGGGTTGTATTACTCCACCTGTACCATGGTTGAATCAACAATAGTGGCAAGGTTGCATTTTTCCACCTTTACCATGGTTGAATCGACACTAGTGGCAGGGTTGTATTATTCCACCTGTACCATGGTTGAATCGACACTAGTGGCAAGGTTGTATTATCCCACCTGTACCATGGTTGAATCAACAATAGTGGCAAGGTTGCATTATTCCACCTTTACCATGGTTGAATCGACACTAGTGGCATGGTTGTATTATTCCACCTGCACCATGGTTGAATCGACACTAGTGGCAAGGTTGTATTATTCCACCTGTACCATGGTTGAATCAACAATAGTGGCAAGGTTGCATTATTCCACCTTTACCATGGTTGAATCGACACTAGTGGCAGGGTTGTATTATTCCACCTGTACCATGGTTGAATCGACACTAGTGGCAAGGTTGTATTACTCCACCTGTACCATGGTTGAATCAACAATAGTGGCAAGGTTGCATTATTCCACCTTTACCATGGTTGAATCGACACTAGTGGCAGGGTTGTATTATTCCACCTGTACCATGGTTGAATCGACACTAGTGGCAAGGTTGTATTATTCCACCTGTACCATGGTTGAATCGACACTAGTGGCAAGGTTGTATTACTCCACCTGTACCATGGTTGAATCAACAATAGTGGCAGGGTTGCATTATTCCACCTTTACCATGGTTGAATCGACACTAGTGGCAGGGTTGTATTATTCCACCTGTACCATGGTTGAATCAACACTAGTCGCAGGGTTGTATTATACCACGTGTAGCGTGGTTGGATCTCCACTAGTGGTAGTGCTGTATTGTCTCACGGATAGATAGAACAACGAAATATTAAAAAAAACAAAAAAACAAAAAAATCACAACTCCTACGTTCCCATGTGAAAGCAGAAAAGGCGGATTTGCCAGTGGTAAATTCATTTTTTGTTTTTTGTTTTTTGTCTGTCCGGCTCTCTCTTTGCTTGTCTCTCTGTATGCCTCTCGCCTCATCTCTATCTCACACTCTATGATTCTTATCTGTGTCTGTCTCTCTCTTGCTCTCTCTCTATCCCTCTTTCTACCTCTCTGTCTTCATCTCTCTCACTCTTTCTGTCTCTTTACATATCTCTCTATATTCATCTCTCTAACTCTTTCTGTCTCTTTACATATCTCTCTATCTTCATCTCTCTCACTCTCTCCATCTCTCTCTCTCTCTCTCTCTCTCTCTCTCTCTCTCTCTCTCTCTCTCTCTCTCTCTCTCTCTCTCTCTCTCTCTCTCTCTCTCTTACACATCATCATTATTATCATGTAGAAAGTCCTCTGCAGAACATCGCTCTCGTCTCATCCTGCGGGGAAATAGTGTTGATACCTCATGCCTCATGCATTGTTACGCCCCGCGTGTCAATCATCTCCTGTACCCTCCGTTGTATTGGTCGACATCTGACTATTCTTCCAGTAACCACGCCCTTCATTAGAGATGACCCTAAATCACCGTGTCGTTTCACGTGGCCAAAAAAGATTGTAGTTTGGGGCACATGATACCGTGTGTGAACCTATTTTCTCCCACGTTCAGTGTTTTTTTTTTTTGCGTTTGCTCGATTTGAACTCAAGCGTAGTCCATACATGTGCTACTAGACTGCTTTTTCTTTGTGTATTAGCTTTCCTTATTACCAGTATCAGTCGCCATAATGTAAACCCACTCCGACTTCAAAGGTACTTGTAATTTATATCCCCAAGTCAAGGATGATAAGTCAACATGTTAGTCCATCTGACCGCCATAGGGGTTGAATCCGCTAACTTGGCATCGACGCACCGGATGTTTACGAGCGAGTGCTCTTACCCATTCGGCCTTGCTGACCTCCTGAAGACCTTGTAAATATCAGTATGTATTTTCTTTTCATCCACGGTATTCTCAGGATGTGTCTGTAACATTTCAGTTCAAAAACCCAAATTTTTAGTTACCTGGGGCAAATACATGAGAAAATCATTCCTGTTGGCCCAGGAGCTTAATGATCCTAACTCGCTACCATCTGGGTAGATTTGTACTGGATTGTACTATACACAGATGATGGATGAGTCACAGAACTGTCAAACACAACGGACAGATAATGGATGAGTCATAGAACTGTCAAACACAACTGAAAACACCCATGTCATAGAACAACTAAAGTATACAACCAACAATGGTGGTCACAAACCTCTTCTAGGAAATCATATGTATTACCTGTATGCATATAGCTGTCCTTCAAAGAACTCAGCTTCCACATCCAGGCCTTCTGGAAATTTAAGAGAAAGCGACTTCTTAATAAAAACACATAGGAAATTGAGAACGGACATTGTAGGTTTAATCGCTGACACTTTAGTACGGTCGGTACTCGCTATTGTAAGGCTACGTTTTGACAATGTAGTGGTGAACTGGCTTTTTTGTAAATGTTAAACAGTGACAATCTGGTGGTGAACTGGCTTTTGTAACGCTAAACGGTGACAATGCAGTGGTGAACTGGCTTTGATAATACTAACCGCTGACAACGTAGTGGTGGAGTGACTTTTGTAATGCTGAAAACCGATAATTTAGTACTACACAGGCCTCTCTAAGGTCAAACATCGGCACTTTAGTAATGGGCTAGCTATTGTAAGATTAACTGTTCACAACTAAGTGCTGTACTGACTATCAAATACTTAAACACTGACAATTTAGTTACACACACACACACACACACACACACACACACACACACACACACACATATATATATATATATATATATATATATATATATATATATATATATATATATATATATATATATATATATGTTTAAGCTAGTCTGATATTTACTTCTCTGCCTTCCCCTTGTTCTTTCCCCCTCAATTTTGCCTGTTTTCACCAAGTTCCGTACTTTATTTTTTTATCATAACGTATCCAAAGCAATGTTGACTGTTTACGTATAATTTCTTTAATCAGTTTACGGTTTTCATTTGCTTCTTGCAGGACTTGCTCATTGGTTTTTCTGTCTGTCCATGGTATGCTTTGTATTTTCCTCAGAAACCACATTTCCACTATCATTAGATGTTGTTTTTGTTTTTGTTTTTTTTCAGCTTGTCTGCTCATTGTCCACGTTTCACATCCATACTAAAGTACAGGCTGTATCTGCTGTAAAGTATATGCTGGGGGGAGGATCTGAGCACCTATGGACATGTCCGGAGTGCAACGAAGATACCCCAACTGATAACTAACTAACTAACTAACTAACTAAAGTACAGGCTCTATGTAAAACAATGCAACGCTCTTTTTCTCGTTGCAATTGACAGCTGCTTATTTGTCAGTATGTTTTCTATCTTGCAAACGGCTACCTTCACCATGGCGAATCTTGATCTAATCTCTTCAAGGCACCTCCAATCAGATGTTATGACTGTTCCAAGATAGTTGTACCGATTTACTTGTTTAAGAATATTACCATTTATCCATTTATTACATAGTGGTATTTCTTTCTTCCTACTGACGGCCATAATCTCTGTCTTCTTATAATTTAATTCTAACCCTAGTTGTATATATAACTGGGATAGACCAATTTGAAAACATCTTGGCAGCTGGAACTATCATCAATTAGAGAGAAAGAGAGAGAGAGAGAGAGAGAGAGAGAGAGAGAGAGAGAGAGAGAGAGAGAGAGAGAGAGAGAGAGAGAGAGAGAGAGAGAGAGAGAGAGAGAGAGAAATGATGTCCGGATAGCTGAAGTCGGTGGCGTAGAGGAATATTATCAACAGAATTTATTCAGAACACCAAATTCCGAGATCTGGGGCGATACATGCCCGCCTAATACATTTCGCAAGGCATGATGATGATGATATATATTACTGAGAATCATACACACATACAAAAGCAAACCACACTGTTGGAAATACCTATACGTGTGCGTGCGTGTGTTTGTGTGAGTGTTTGTGTGCGTATGATGTGTTTGTGTGTGTGGGTGGGTGGGTGGGTGGGTGGGTAAGTGTGTGTGTGTGTGTGTGTGTGTGTGTGTGTGTGTGTGTGTGTGTGTGTGTGTGTGTGTGTGTGTGTGTGTGTGTTGGGGGAAGGGGGTAGTTTAGAGAGAAGTACAAATAAAGACAGAACTACATAATTTGCAGCAGTGTATTTAAAAGAACAACAATACCTTGGCTGCAGCGCCTGAGATCCTTCACGTAGTAGGAATTGATGTGCTTGTTCAACGCCTGCAACTGAGTTCCAAATAAGATGTCAGTAACCACACAATAAGTACAGTTGGCACGTTTACATGGCATGTGTGACTGGGAACTATTATATCGTATGTAGTTACAATGAAATAAATAAATGTTACTACTACTGCTGCTGCTGCTGCTGCTACTATTACTACTAACTACTACTCGGGGGCTGAGTGGTCTTGTGGTATGATGTCCGCCTCGAGTGCTGGAGCTCACGGATTCAAGCCCCGGTGAGCGCCGGGTTTGTTTTGTTTTTTTCACGTGGACTTCTAGTAACAAAATTTTCCCTGGTCTCTGGGTAGTGAGATCGGACGTCCGTATGTATTGTTGCGCACGAAAAACATCCCTTGGCAGTTGGAAATCGAAAAAGAATAGCCTAACAGCGCTGCCCGGGCAAAATTTCGAGTTATAAATCTACACAAAGTATTTCTGCTACGTAGTTCGTGCACCGAGCTGAGATTCTCCGGGCTCAGGCTTGAGTTAGGAGTAGAACGGAGCACTTATGGGTTACATCCGTGTGCCGTGATGTTGATCATTCGACTAAACTAAACTAAATTAAACTAACTACTATTACTACTACTGCTGCTACTGCTGCTACTGCTACTAGTACTACTACTGCTACTACTACTACTGCTACTATTACTACTACTGCTGCTGCTGCTACTACTACTACTACTGCTGCTACTACTGCTACTAGTACTACTACTGCTGCTACTACTGCTACTAGTACTACTACTGCTACTACTGCTACTATTACTACTACTGCTACTACTGCTAGTACTACTACTGCTACTACTACTACTGCTACTACTACTACTACTGCTACTACTACTACTGCTACTACTACTACTGCTACTACTGCTACTATTACTACTACTGCTACTACTGCTACTATTACTACTACTGCTGCTACTGCTACTATTACTACTACTGCTGCTACTACTGCTACTAGTACTACTACTGCTACTATTACTACTACTGCTGCTACTGCTACTAGTACTACTACTGCTACTACTGCTACTATTACTACTACTGCTACTAGTACTACTACTGCTACTACTGCTACTATTACTACTACTGCTGCTACTGCTACTAGTACTACTACTGCTGCTACTACTACTACTAGTACTACTACTGCTACTATTACTACTACTGCTGCTATCGCTGCTGCTGCTACTGCTACTAGTACTACTACTGCTGCTACTACTACTACTAGTACTACTACTGCTACTATTACTACTACTGCTTACCACTGCTGCTGCTGCTACTGCTACTAATACTACTACTAATGCTACTACTACTACTACTACTACTACTACTACTACTAATGCTGCTACAACTACTAATGCAACCACTGCTAATACTACTACTATTACTACTGATACTACTACTAGAATCACAACTACTACTACTACTACTACTACTACTACTACTACTACTACTACTACTACTACTACTACTACTACTACTACTACTAAAACTAATACTACTGTTACTTCTACTGATACTACTTGTACTACTACTAATACTAATACTACTACAGCTATTACTATTACAACTATTAATACTAGTACTACTACTACTACTACTAATAATAATAATAATATTAATACTGCTACTACTATTATTAAGTCTACCACTACTACTTTACTACTAATCGTACTACTACTACAACTACTGCTACTATTACTTTTGTTGCTACAAATACTACTACTTCTTCTACTACTTCTACTACTACTACTACTACTACTACTACTACTACTACTACTACTACTACTACTACTACTACTACTACGACTATAACTTATTCTTCTTCAGCAATAACAACAGTTACTGTTATCATGCAGAGGAAGAGACCGACCACGAAAACGATGGACGTAGGGAATAACAGAGTCCATGGGAATATCGATACATGAAGTCCATAAGCGGGCACTCTCCCGCTGTTTATACTTCACCTCGACACCGCAAGGTACAAGAGGAACATGATGAGATGAGATGAGATGAGATGACTATCATCATGTCATTTACTGCCAATACAGTGCCTTGCGGTGTATGGCAAGAGGGTCTTGAGCCTGAGGAATTAAAGCCGCCTGGCTAGTGTAATCGCCGCGAATTGTGCAGATTTGGGTTTTCTTTTTACCCCTGACAGAAAGAAAAATCCACACTTAACCGAGGATTGGAACCCGGGTCTTCCGAAGGAGAATCCGGCATTCTAGCCACTCGGCCAACCGCTCCTACCACCACCACCACCGCCGCCGCCGCCACCACTTCTACTACTACTACTACTACTACTACTACTACTACTACTACTACTACTACTACTACTACTGCTGTTGTAACGTATTATTCCTTAGCCTCCATGGTCTTCAACTCCATTTGTTTCAAGCAAGACATTCAGTCCTGCTCAGTCTAGTCCTCCTCTGTCTCTAAATCCCCTTTGCGCACACATCATTGGTGATGTAGCTGTGATCTTTCCCACTTATACCTTCTTATTTGTGTCTCCGCTTGCATCCACACACTGAACATGTCTAAATCATCTTCGTATTGCGGATATCGCAGTGCTGACAAGTAATACATGTTGATATTTGTATTAGTTTTGTAAGTATACTCATCTTTAATGCATGTGTATTGTTATATGTTGCAAGCATCCAGACTTTCCACTTCTAGAGGGAAATGCTGGGCACGTATGGGTTTGTTCCAAATGCCATGACGTCGACTTCAACATAATTATCATAATTGTCATGTATCAGATCCTGTGCAGAATGTTGCCCTCCTCAACGCTAGTCATAAGGACTCTGTCCTGTGTCAGAGCAGCTGTGTGGCGTGCTGGATGTGAGTTCAATCTCACCCCTCTCCTTTCAAATAATCCCCCATACCCACATCACCATTGTATATAATACGTTTGATTGTATGGGAGGAAAGCTAAGAGTTAACAAATCAATCAACCAGGCTTGGCATCGCCTGTCTCCGTGGCAAAGGACTTACAGACGCGATTCGTAATCCCACTTACCAGCGTTTGAAACACAGCTGCGCGCAATTTGGCAGCAGACCGCGTTGCGCTGGTTTTCGCGAATTGGTATGGGAGCCGGTCGTTCAGAGAACAATGGCAAACTACTTAACGTAAACTTGCCAAGACATCAACAACAGCAGTAAAATGCTGGTGTTGACAGAGATGTCCTGTAAAAAGGATATGCAAAAACAAAAGGCTTGACATCGACCCAATAACCCACGGGAAGCATAAGACTGACTAGCCATCCGGTATTTTTTTTAATATAATTTTTGATAAATGTGTACATATAGCCTTTGAGTGACATGTATTGTAACTATTAATTCCCACATATACAAATATTTTTCATTAATATACCTTGCACATATAAATTGATCCACGACGGCGATTATTAGGCAATGCGCAGGTTAACAATACTAGCCAATGGAATCGAAAGTTTCGTAACATCGTGACTCAATGGGCCTAAATTGAAATGAGAGTATTCAAATTCACGTTCTGTTCTAACACGGACTAGTCAAGACAGATGGTAATGCAATATATATGGTGTATTTTTAATGACTGGCGTTTTTGAAAATATTGTCGTTCCAAGTTTTGTATCTACCCTCTGTGGAGTTCATGCAACATACCTTATAAAAGGTAAATACAAAACTTGAAACGGCAATATTTTCAACAACCCCACAATCATTAAAAATACACGCTATAGCAATGTTGTCAAGTGCGGTCTTAGATAATAAACAACATCTCTGAATTATACCACTACAAGTTACTTGCAGAATATGACTCACCAATATGTGGTGTAAGAGAATATATTTAATGTCACTTATTGGTGCATGAATATATTCATGTTTTGATTGATTGATTGATTGATTGATTGATTTAGGAACCGACATCACAGCATTCAGGGCATTCCCATAAGCGCTCCGTCCCCATCCTCAGCAGCCAGCGAAGAGTACCAACACTAATAGTACCAGTAGCAATCTGATTATATGTCCGTCTCGCCTTTCATCTGAGTGTCGATCGTCGGCCAGATCCCCTCGTCACCTCTCGCTGTCGCATTCTTACCAGACCATGGTGATCCATTTGCTCCTTCGAGGTGTACACGTGCTCCCATAAGGCCGCAACCACGTCTTCCTTATCATGCATCAATACTCCACCAAGTTTTGCAGAGCCAGCCAATCTGTCCATCTGTTCATTCCCCAGCACACCAGCATGCCCCGGAGAAAAAATCCAGACGATGCTTGTCACCCGTGACTTGCGAAGCGAAGCAAGCCACTCTGCACAAAGCTTGCCTGTCCTCAGCCTACTCAGCATGCTTTCTGAGTCAGTTAAAATCACGATGTGTGTGTGTGTGTGTGTGTGTGTGTGTGTGTGTGTGTGTGTGTGTGTGTGTGTGTGTGTGTGTGTGTGTGTGTGTGTGTGTGTGTGTGTGTGTGTCGTATTCTTCATCCAGCGGAAAGCCGCACTGACTGCCTCCACCTCCATTCTTAAGCTAGATGTTGTGGTATCATATGCCAGGCTCTCCTGCACCAAACGTCGACCATTAGCTTTTGCTAAGAACCCCCAGGCACTTCTCCTGCCTCTCAACGCCGAACCATCTGTGTATACAATCACATCACCCGGGCGAGCATTATCCTGAATTAGTTGCTGGATTTCCACTTCCGTGGCCCCTGCTGGCCACTCCCTGCACTCCCGGCTCAATGTGATTATAACTTTGCACACGTCTGACTGCTCCGCTGGCACTCTGACCCATTCCTCTCTTCGCCTAATGTTCTCCAAGATGCACACCTGGCTGATCGTATCCTCCGCCTGAGCCATGATTTCCCTCTTATCAGTTGCTGACCCTTAACTACGTCCAGCGCCTCATGCAACGGGTGATCTGTGTCAGCAACTACTCTGAGGTATGCCTTCGCCTGCATCACCATGAGCCTACCAGCAACAGTCGGCAAACCAAGGATGTAACGCATACACACGACTGGGGTGTCTCTGGTGCATCCCAGAATGACCCGCATAGCTTCGTTCTGTATGCGCTTTAATTTCACTAATTGACACTTTGAGACAGTGAGCAGTCCTAGTCCATAATCAATCACTGAGAGAATCAAGTGCTGGTATAGTGTGAAAAGCATTCTCTGCTCTGTGTCCATTGCAGCCATAGTTTTAAGTGCATTGAGTCCCTTTTGAGATCTTGTCACAACCGACTCCACATGGTCCTTGAAGGATAGGCTCCTGTCAAATGTAATTCCCAGATACTTCAGTTTGTTCTCTCTGTTGACGCTTCTACCATCTATCGCAGTGTTTCCCAACCTTTTTTGTGCCATGCCCCACTTAAGCCTTTCTAAAATTCATATTGCCCCCCTCCCCTGCCCCACGCCCCCCCCCCCCTCAACATATACATTATTTTTAATATTCAAAAATTGAAATGTTCACTAAAGAAACTTGAATGATAGGTTTTAGGAAGAAATCACTAGGTAATTATTGAGCAAACACAGTAAGTAAATTTTCAAAACATATAATGGAGAACTGAAATTCAAGTACAAAATAATTTTAATGAAAGATTTTTCTATATTATTTTAATTATTAGCAATTATTTATTATTTAAATTTAGTGAGATCCTTGCGCTTGATGCTTGCTGCAAAGAGATCTTATGTCAGGTTCCAATTTAGTTAACTTCAGTCTCAAGTCTCCCCGTTTTGTTATATTCAGCCGATTTCTTCCATTTTCGAATTGCCCCCCTTAACAGTCAAATTGCCCCCCTGTGGGGCGTGGGCCCCACGTTGGGAAACACTGATCTATCGTGAGGCTTGGGACATCAGTTCTCACAATCCTGTTGTCCAGAGAGCACCACAAAACAGCTGTCTTTTCCGGGTGGATGACAGCACTCATTCCACATGGTTGAACCATTGTCTCTCTACTTTTCGTCTTGGTCTCCTGGCGCATGTTCTCCTATTTCTATGTCTTCTTCTCACACCATTTCCTCGCCTTCTCCTCCTCACTCTCTCTTCGCTAGCCTCTGAAAGATGTGTCAAGCGCAGAGCACGTGCTCCGTAGCTCCGGCGACGATTCC